>JAWNOV010000014.1:3670000-4087500 GCA_035045575.1 Drosophila falleni | reverse complement strand
CAACAACAAGTAACAAAAAAAATACTATGAACAAAAAATGCGCCACAATGCAAAAATCAAAAAAAAAAAAATAAAACAGAGAAAAGAGCAAAAAAAAACAATAAACAAATATAAATAAACAAACAAACGGAGCTGGGCAAATGAAAAACGCGTAAAATAAATAAATAAAAATGCAAACTGATTATGCATGGCGGAAAAATCCGATTTTTACAATACGAAACAGAAAAAACTGCCGCAGTCCACGCCCAGCATGTATGCCGACAACATGCCACGCCCACAACTAAACTGTGAAAACGATGGCACAACGCAAGCACAATCCGCACACAAATCACAATACAAAAAAAAAAAATAAAAATAAAAATATACAGTAAAAAAAAGAAAAAGCTGCGAAAAGCAGCAACAGAAATTTGCATTTTAATGCGCTTCACTTGTTTTCCGAAACCAAAACTCAACCCGTGAAAATCTCCACTTTTTCTTCTCTCATTGTGAAGAGACAGCGAAAGACACAACACACAATTGAGCATGTGTGTATGTGTGTGTGTGTGTGTGTGTGTGTGTGTGTGTGTGTGTGAATGCTTGCATGCGTGATAAAATATTTCACTTACTGTTTAAATCTATGATGAAGCTTAAGGCGATAGCAACAGCTGCTGCCCAGAAAAGTATGCAACAGACTTTTTTCATCCGAAATTTCTCATCTTCGAGAATAATTCCATATTTATGCTCAACTCTCACAAATGTTGATATACAAAGAGCGTAACTCCATGCCGAATAGGAAATGCCCTTTTCCAATGGCCAAGCTCACCGTGACTATCTATTATATTAAATTTGGTATTATGATACAGATTTCCAAAATGATGAGAGCTATCATAATAATTTTCTAAGATCAAGTCATTCTGTTGCACGTGTTCATTATTTGTACACCAGCTATGGTTATTTAATATCCAGTTCTTATTGCATTTGCTGAAAATGATTTATACAAAACTAAAATAAAGTAATTAAAATAAAACAATAAGCTATAACTTGATTCGCACTTTAACCATTTATCGAAATTTGAGTTACTTTAGAAAGTATTTATGTTATTAATAAATAAATTCCTGCCTCAGTTTAGTTAAGTTAAATCTCTAGATTACGTATACAGAAATATAAAAGTTTTGCATATTTTGTAATCTCTAATATTCCGTTTCTCTGTCAACTACAAACTCAACTTATTAACTTACCTAACAATCAAATAAACTGTAATTAATTGTATTTATAACTTTAACCTCAATCTTACTCAAATGATAACTAAGAAAACTTTTCAAATCTGGGCAAAAGTTTTCGCAGATACCACGCTCTATTTTATTCAAATTTTATATAATGGTTCTTTCAACCTTTTTTAACAAATATTTTGTAGAACTTATTTATAATATGCCGCATACATTTCACAAATGAAAATGACCATCAATTTGTATAATATTATGTTGAAGTGCAAAACTTTGCTTATACTCGTTTTATGCATAAAAAACTTTTTACATACTCAAAAAAAAAAACGAGAAAAAGAAGAAAATTACATGAATTCGAAGAAAAAAAGTTGAGGTTCGTTGGATTTCAGGTGGTTACTATTGAAACCAACCAACCAACCGACGAACACGGCAAACCCAACTCTTTGCTCCTTTTATGCCAATTGCTGACCATTGTATAAAGGAGCATTAGGCAGAGGTAAAGGGAGTTGCTTGTTGTAAGTATACAATAATCAAAAATCATGGCAACAGACATTGAAATGACACCTGTCTCACCACCCTCAGGCATTCATTGGTCTATCTGTCTGTCTGTCTGTCAACTGTCTGTCTGACTCGTTGTCTGTCTGTACCGTCTCGCTTGATTTGCCATGAAAAGTTTTTGGCCATGCTATTGAATTTACATATTTTAGCAGCGAGAACTTTACCTCCTGATGTTCCTTGACACTTTTGCAACAACAGTTTCATGCTCTATTGTCTGAAATTTGAACGCCAAAAACCGACTCTTTCCATAGATTATTTACAGGTGAAGCAAAAAGGAATTTGTCCCATTGCTGCAGACTGCCAGGTAAATGTATTTCTCTGTCTGTTGTGCAAATTATTTGCTGCATTTCGATGAATTTATTGATTGGCTTTTAGGGATAAAAGTGAATAAGCATTCAGACAAACTACGCTTTGATTGAACACTGCAAAATTGCAGGAAAACATTTATAATTGTCGATATTTAATTAAATTAGTACTATTGGAAATAAAATAAAATTTATTAATTCACTTTAAACAAAACTTAGCAAGGAAAACAAATTTCTTTGATATAGGATTGAGTGTACAATTATAAATATATTAAATAATATATGTAGATACATATTTGATGTATTTGTTATTGTAGTGTTTTCAAATGAACCCATCCCACTTGAAGTGTAGAATCTCTACAACTAATCATATTCGAATTGTTGTTGCTCAGATTTTCGAATGCCAATGATAAAGTTTTTAACAGTCAAATGAAAAGCTCATTGAATACTCTCACTGTAATGTCAAAAACAGCAGCTATAACAACAACGACAATAGAAACTATAACGATAACAAGAGCAACAACAACAACAACAACAGCAGTGGGAACGACAACGACAAGAGCAACGACAACATCAAACCATATGCAACTCTGACTATGTGTACGAGTATATTCAGCCAGAGTTGCCAGAGGTCGCAGAGCGACGTACGAATAGAAGCTATTGACGTTTAACAAATGGTATGAGGCGAATTTCCTTTTCTTTTATTTTTTCTTTTTTCTGGGATGGGAGAAACTGAAACAATGCGAATGCATTGCTGAAAAGTTGAACATTTCTTTTTGTGCTCTATGTGGCTTTATCAGCGCCCAAGCGATGTTGCTGTCATAAAAGTGTGGAAAATTTTCCAAGCTACATCATCATCAGCAGCAGTAAGAGCTATGGCAACCCACGGCCCTCATATCTTGTCAGGATTTTTTTTGTTTTGTGAGGTGCAGAGGAAAGAGCGCATGTTTAGAGTCTATAATCTTCAAATAATGGAAAAACTTTTGCTGTTAAGCAAGAGGAATGCCAAAGCTTAGATTCTTTTTTGGAACCACACTTTTGAGTTCGACTCGTTATATTCTGCTTGCTTTTCTCTCACTCTCGCTCCTTCGACATTCTTGCTTTTTTTATGCAGTTGACAACCCATGCTTCTGTTTCTTGTTGTTGCTCACTCGATTTTCAATTTATTTCGTTTTGGGTGCGTTGTTTTTTTCTTCATCCCTCCCTCTGTTTTTCTCTCTCGTCTTTGAAAAACTTCATCAACTGTTGGTTGCCGCTCTACCTGTGGCTTAAAGTCCGACTCTGTGCCAACTGCGCAATCAACAAAACACTTTTTGCACCATCATATGTATACCCTGTAAATGGTAGCAAGTACGCTATGCTAAACCTAATTCAAATTTATTTTTTTTTATCAGAATTAACTTTGGCTAATCGAATTGTGGGCTCAATATCCTATCCAGAATCCATCCTTAGTGTGTTGTGTAGGGTAATGCTAAGTTAGGCATTTGTTATATCTGTTTTTTTGTGGCTGTTATGCTTCAAATTAAGTTTGTGTCAAAAGGAGAAAAAACTGAAGCTGAAGCTAAAGCAACAGCAACGTTTATGCTTTTTATGACGCCTTTGTGCAAAGTTAATTTCGATTTTATTGCCAAGTGATTGAGATTTGAATGGAGTTCCACTTGAAATTAATTCACAGTGCAAAAAAAAAATATATTTACAGAAAAATATATATAAAAAGAATGTGGCAAGTGTCGCCAATAAGCCATTGCCATTGCCATAAGCTGTGGCTTATTAATTTCTCGACGTTTTTCTGACTTCCAATTGAAATGCGTCCATACAAATGTTGTCGACAAATACAAATTACACAGTTCTTTTTTTTCTATAATAAAATGTAAAAGTCAATCGAGCTGGTTTTAGAGATGGCAGAAATCAGGCACGACTTGGCTAAGATATTTTTACTTCGACTTAAAATGCTTACAGAGCTGTTATCAAATTGATAACTTAAAGTAATATTAAATTTTAAGTTAATAATAACTTGGAAATGTGAAATTTTATTTATTTAACTTTTATTCACGTACACATCTCTAACATAAAAAGCGATATAAAATCAAAAATCAACTTGGACACAATTGAAAATGGTTGATACAACCACAACAACAACAACAGCAACATTGCCACCAATAAAATGTCAATGAGGCGCAACGCCCTGAGGCTAACAACCCCATGGAACACGCCCACTCCCGTCCCCCACCTACACTGAAATACAAATAGAATTATAAAATGAAAAAAATAAAACATTCGTTGTGGCAAAATATATTTTATGCTATTCTCGTTTTGGAGGTCACTGTGCACGGTTCGTGGGCGTAGAAGGCGTGGCAGCTGCAGTCAAAGTTCAGTAAGAGGCCAATTGAGTGACGCTCTTTATAAACGCTTGAGTGATTGAAACACTATAAAGCCAGTGTCATTTGAATACAATCAGAATGCAATTACAGAACACCATAAATATTTATTTAGCAAATTAAATATTTAATTGCCTCAACATAAGAAAATACCACATAAATGTTGCAAAACAATTTGTGCTTTGCCTTTTTTTGGCATTGACCCAAAACCAAAACCAGGCCAAAACCAAAACCACAACAATTTACTAAAAGGCCAACAGACAATTTGGCAACTTAACGCATTTGTTTGCGCATTAATTTCGCATTGTAAGTGTCAATAAGCCAGCTATAATAACGCACTCATCATTTTTTTAGCTTGCTTTCTAAGTATACCCTATAATTTATATAAAGCTTGATTAGCATTTGTGACAGGCAATAAGAAATATATCTACAAAAAACCATGTAAAATTAAAAATTAATTCAATTCAGAGTATAATACATCTTCCTCTTAAAAAGTGAGTAAAAAAAGTCTAGTGACAAACGTCTTTCCATGCCCCAAAATTTCTAATATCCAATTTTGTAACGAACGATAATAAATTTAGTATATAAATAATTTTTAAAACAAAATTTGAGTTTTTTCAAAGAAAGTCGTAGCATATTTCTAGATTTTCGCAACGGAATAAATCCACATCATCAAATCTAAGATTTTTTAGCGTTTTGATACAATGTGACAAACAACAACACAAACTGACTTTTTATTTCATTTTGGAAAGTTCACTTAAAAATTTGAAAATTTAAGTTTTTTTAACCAGTTGTCGGATTTGGGAAATCAAGGTATGAAGTATTTTTGATAAGAATTTTTAAAAAATGATGTACTTCATTTTGTTATGTGTAAATACGTAGTAAAACTTTTAAAAAAGGGTATTTTCTAGTCAATTTCCTATGTTTATGTATGTTGAATTTTTAACTGAAATTAAATACATCGGAGAGAAAGAGAAGAGGACAGAAGAGCGATAAAAACTGCAAATGCAATTTGTGTGCGACGGCATGGGTCACCAAATCATTCGCAGCTGCACTTGGCTGCAATTTTATTGGCCCGACCGCGACGCTGGCCAAGCCACATGTCCGTGTCCGTGTCCGTGTTCGGTAAAATGGCAAACGTTGACAGCATTTGCACGGGTTGGATTGGGCGAATGTCGTTGAATTGGTGAGTCTGGTACAGATTGCACCTGCATATGCATATCCATTGCAGCACCTCCTCGTCGTGGTCATCATCGGTGGCATCGTTGCATATTCATACGTTGCATGCAACGCTATGCAGCCAACAGCATTGTTGTATCGTTGATGTCGCCGCTGATGTGATGCGGGCCAGGACGCAGCTGATTTTATGTGGCTGTTCATGTCAGATCGGGTCGTTTGGCCATTTTCTGTTTTTGGTTTTTATGGGTTGCAGCTTTGGCCGACAAAGAAAAGGAAATAGAACAAGCAACAACATTGTGAAGAAGTACACTTCACAATTCTAATGCTCTCTCTGTCTGTCTTAAATAAAAAGAACAACTTGACGTAACGCAAAACTAAATTTTTAAGAAAAATTTTAAATTTTCAATTGAAAAGATATGCTCCTACCATATCATACAAAAAGTTAGCTCTCAAATAAAAGACTAAATTTTTCCTGATTTCACAAATTTTCATAGCTTAGAGTGGTCACATTTAATTTAATTAGTTAATTTAATTTAGTTAAATTATAATGTGAGCTGTTGAAGTTCCTGACAATTCAGCGTTTTCAAATTTCTGCCACTTTTTTAAATTTCAACAGAATAAGTGATCATAACAGTGGACGGCAGTTCGCGCTAGTGACGAAAACAGCACATATGGAAAACTGGATACGACTGTTCGATCAGATCGCGTTATATACCGTTCGAAAGAAATGGTCTTCACTAACAAAATTGCAAACTAATACTTTTTCTAAATTAATCTATTTTTAATTATTTATATATTTAATTTAATATTGTTTGTCACAAAGTTGGATATTAGACATAAACTTTCTTCCCTAGACTTTTACCTCGTAAAGAGGTTTTTATGGAAGATTGTAAAATTCTATACGTAAAATATCATTTTAACAAAATTATTAATTATTGTTATCTTTTCTACACAAAATATGATAGTTTTATTTATTTTATTTCTTTTTATCTGATTAAAAAGTATTTCTTAAAGTCAATAAATTTAAGGAAATCTTTTAACAAATATAATATTTAACTTTGCTTGCTTGCCGGATCACTAAAAGTTATAGAAAAAGTGTAAAAAATGTTATAAAATATCTGCTTCCTCGTCTTTAAAAAGTATCCAAGTATTTGTATATGGATGTGAAAGTTGTTTATGTTTGCTACGTCTGATTGTGAATATATATATATTTTTTTGGTAGCATTCTTAGTCATCGATTCGATATACCTTTGCTAGTGATCAACTCTATTTGGATGATGGGGGCACCTGCAGGCCATAAAAAGTACGCTCCATTTGCGAGATATCATAGCCTGTCGGTCGGTTTTGTCTGTCTCGTTGAGTGGTTGGGGTGGTTTGGATGGTTGGGTTGGTTCGACTGTCGTATGTCACGTTTAAAATATGCGAATTTTTGCAAATGACATTTCAGTCGCACCGCACTATCACTAATTGATATCATATGATGGAACTTATGCACAGACACCAGTTAAAAAGCACGGCCGGGCCTTAACTGTATTGGTAATCGGTACTTTACGTGTTTCGGGTCCAGTTCTCTTTGTAGTTGTTATCGTTGTGGTTGTTGTTGTTGTTGCTGCTGTTGTTATTGGGTGCACACACATTGTGCGGTTTGTCGTCGCGTCATGGCCATAATGTCTGTCGTCTGATGTCGGTTGTCTGTTGTCTGTTGCTATCCGAGGTTTCCCACTTTGCGGTATCCAACTGTGCTTCGATCATTCATTTGTCAAGTTGTCAGTTGCGTTAGGGCCAAAAGGGTCGGAGGTTATCATGTCGTATTTCAGGACGTCCTTGTACAACCAATTTCCCATAAATTGTTCACTATTTTTAACAAAAATCATCCAAATTTACAGTTTTTCTAAGCGACTGCATGAAAACAAATGTTGACAGACCATTGGTGCATATATCTTTATATTCTCCTATTTTTGAGGATATAAAATATTAAAATAATCCACAGATTAGTTTTATTTTAATGATGTCAATATTTGTGTGTAATGCGCATTTCCTTATTATTATTAGAATTAAAAATTTTATAAAAAATATATTTTATTTCCAAAATTTAAAGTTAAAATTAATAATAGATTTCTATGATTAATTTTTAAATACCATTTTTTTTTTGTTGCTATTATAGCCTATTTCCACGACAACACATTTGGCTCATTCTACGCCATTTTCATCATTTTTCCCGAATGTGGACTTCATTTCAGTACAAAATCCTAATAATCATTTTGGCTCATTCATAATGAATGAGCCGATTGTTTGCCATTCGAACCGGCGAATTTCAGTATTTTTTGATCGAACACGCGATGTTTATCGATAATTTCGTAAAAATAAAGCAATTATCACTTTAACCAGCTGTTTTGTACATTAAAAAAAATTTGCACGAATTATAATTGCAAAATATAAATAAAAATGTTCATTTTTTCAACTTTTTATAATTTTTGCACAGAAATCGAATAGCTGATTTGTTTTCGGACGAATGACAAATGCTTTGACAGTTGCACATTGGGTCGTGGAAAGCTAAAAATAAGCCACATCAAAATGTGACCAAAAGAGCCAAGTGTGAGTGGTCGTGGAAATAGGCTATTAGTCTATAAACGTTTTTTGATCAGTTTATAAAATATAATTTTTAAAGTATATTCGTTAAATGTATGTATATAGTGTGTAACCAAGCAAAATTTTACCCAACCGATGTTCCGTAGACTAATTTATTTTCTCTGGCGTTCTCTTTTTTTCCCTCACATTAATAACAGTTGGACATAAAAATAATATGCGAAGAGCCCTGAGTCATCCATAGTATAATTACTGAATCTGTATAGTATTATATTTAGTAGTATGGTATTATATATTTCTTTTGGCTCTCATCCTTGAAACACGAAAGTAAAAAAATTTAGTTCCCGACTGAAGGAATCTCTGTAAGGAGTTCTTAGTGGATATCTTTAAACTTTCTTGATACCTCTGTTACTTGGGAAGGCATTCTGAGTTGAAATAGTTTATCACTCGACCAATTGATTTTCTGTAAAGAAAACACCCACTTTTTAAAGATAGTAAATATGAATTGCAGACCGCTTTGTAAATAAAATAAAATGAGTTATCTACAGTTTAATTCTCTACGAAAATATGTACATATTCTATTTGCATCCTTACTCTGATATTTACACAAATTCTTTTTTACACTCACATATGCTCTATTAAAAATGATCTTCACGTTCTTAAAACAGGTGTAAATCTTTTATCAATCGCTTGGATTTTAAGTGCAATCCGTTTATCAAATTGTCATGTTTATCAAATCATTTATGACCATATATTTTGAACATTTCGATAAGAGTGTAGCGTATTACACACAAGCACACACACACACACACACACACAAGCACACACTTAGGTACTTTAACCGCCCGCATCAGCATGGCTAAAAGCCATTTAAAGCCTAAACGAGCAGGCAACGCACACATGTACAATGAACATATACATATACAGAAAGCAAGACAACAAACGGCCATGTTTATGTTCTGACAGCAGCAGCAAAAATGGCAACTGTAACATGGCTGACGCTAACCTCTATCCCTTATGCATTTCTCTTTCCCTCTCTCTCTCTCTCTCTCTCTCTTTCTCTGTCTCTCTCTCTTTCTCTGTCTCTGTGTGTTTCTCTTTGCTGTTGCTTGTCCGCTGACCGTGACGTTCGTTTCGCTGTCGCGAATGCGGATTTTGCTGCAGGTTGCCGGTTGCATGTTGCATGTTGCCGGCTGCTGGTTGCAGGTTGCACGTTGCTGTTTGTGTTACCCCAATGGCATTTCAGATACGTGCCACAGTCGACGTCGTCTGCTGCCATTGCTGTTGCTGTTGCCGTTCCTGCTACCTGACGCTTGACTTTCTTTCTCTAATGAAATGCGGTTACAAATGCAATTTTACATTTTTCAAAAAAGCATTTTATCTGTCGACGACAGGCCCGAGCACAGAAACAAACACAGACACAGACACAGACTCGCTAGCACGTGACATGCAGTTGTGTTTGTGTGTGTATGTGCTTGCCCCATTGTGTGTTCCATTCACACACACACACACACTCACACCACACTTCCCCAGACTCGAAACGTCAGCTTGTTTGCACCTTGTCGAAATTAGTGTTTGTACCGAAATGAACACGATTTGTTTGACCAGCAGGTGTTGAAAATACACCGTGCTCCATGGCTGAGTTTACTGTCCCGCAACCGCATACAATTTCCTCTCTATTCCCCTAGTTCCAGTCCAGCCTTTCTTTTAGTTCCTGTGTATCTTGGTGCCATGTTTTGTGTGTCACACATGGCGTATGGGTAATGTTTTTCAAATTTTTGTCCTCGATTGCGGTCGATCGCATTGTTTTGTATTTAACCAACGATTTTGCATTGATTGCTAGTTGTGGTTGTATTTTTAAATCGGTTTTGAATGTTTCGGTATGTTACCAATAGAAATCTAAACAGCTGCAGTTTGTATGAGAACATGAGCACAAATATGTTGCAAATGAAAATTCCATTGATAGACAAATAAGACCCACAAAATTCCTCCGTATGACTTAAAACTTAATACTTAGATGTATTAATGATTACCTGATTTTACCTTATAAGAACAGTTGAGTAAGAAGAATGCAACCAAAACAGTGGTCAAAAGAGGCTGAGAGCAAAATAAAAAAATGTTCCTTGCTAGGCTAATTTTTTCATAACCACTTCACAAATAAATTGAATTTATACAGTATATTATTAAAAGGATCCTGTTATAAGTTATAGTCAAATTCTGACGAGTATTCTATCCGTAAATAGTTTCAATATATGGTATATAAAAGGACTTTATAGAAATTACTATCTAAAAAGCAACACTGCATACTTTTAGGTGCGTGTCAAATATCTAAAACAAACTTCACCTGCGTGGGGCCATAGAAATATGTGTGCCAAATTTGGTTGCTCTATCTCTTATAGTCTCTGAGATCTAGGCGCTCACACAGACGGACAGACGGACGGCCATGGCTATGATGACTCAGCATTTGATAAAGAATGGGTCAATTTGAAGTAAAAAAGTACACAGAGCGGTTATGAAATTCGTAATCTACGATGAATTCTAATAAGAATCGCCCAAGAAACCATAGGTCTAAAATCAATATCGAGCTTCCAACTTTTACAGAGAAGTTATAACTATTGCATACATTGTTAATTGTCTGTTAGGTGTAACTTACCTCTAAAACGAAAAATATTAAAAACCCAAATTTATTAGAGATAGATAGAAATAAACTATTTTTATTGAAACTATGTCAAAAGTAAGATGGATACACCTAACATCGCACTGTTAGACCACATCGTGGATCTATTCAAAGAATGAGTACCAGGGCTTATAAAGTGCAAAACGCAACTGTATCTCGAATAATTGTATAATTTTTAATGGAGTGTTAGAAGAACAAATTTTTCTTTAATACATACACAAACTCCCAACACACCTAAACATGAAGTATGATTGTGATTTTATACCCGTTATTTAAAAATTAATTAAAAGGATATATTGTGTTCGTTATCTCTTAGGAATATTTCATATAATATAATGTTTTGCCGAACTCTCTCTTTTTATTATTCTTAGATAATTTTTATTATCATTAGATAGTTGTTTCTTTAAAGTACTTTTATATATATTTAAATAAGTAACGGGTATCCTACAGGCGGGATCTCGACTATGGCCTATCCGACTTGTTTAATTAAAATATTCATATTTTTTAACAGATTAATCTTCTGCTTAAAAATTTTAAAATTTTGTATTAAATATGTATTAGAAAGATACAGAAATTACAGCGGCATTTGAGAACCAAAACATATAAAAAACAGCAGTATCGGGTAACAGCAAACCAACCATTTTTTAAAAAAGGCTAAACTTAAAATTGACTGTGTGCTTAAAAAAAATGAAACTTAAACAGATTATGTCTGTCCCAAAGTTCTATAGATTATTCCTGCTCAGAATCTACTTTAACCATTATATGTCTAGTCTAACACCACAGATGGACAACTAACAACACATACATCAACTGTAAGCAACAACAACGTCAACAGTTGACAAGTGTCCGTTGCGATTGTTGTTGCTGTTGCGGCTTCCCTTTGGCCGACAACAGGCAACTGAAAACTGGCAACAACCAAAACGATAAAGACGGCTGCCAGTCCATTCTGACCCTGCGGACAAGTGACGTCACAGTTTGAAAGCTACTGTTCAGCGTCAGAGGAACAAAATTGAAAAGAAAAGCGGGGAAAATTCTGCGGCATTGACAGGTTCGCGACATGGTTGAAAAATTCAAGTTAGTCAGCTTAATAGAATAACAGCCGCAGGCGGGCAATATGTTTGGCAAAGAGGCGTGGCAATGCCAATGCCAGACATAAATAACAATTTATGACAAATGCCAGACGACCAGGCAAACAAATAAACAACTCGACTTAGCTTTTTTCACAATCCACACATAAAATATTTAATTGCAGCGGTTTTGAAAAACGCATTCGCTACAATATCGCCACAGTTAGAAACGTTGTACTTAAAATAAATATATAATCCAAAGTTTGTAATCACAAGTTTATTATTATTAAAAATACACCATTTTAATATGTCAAAATGTCTTACTTTTGTTAAGTTTTAAACTGCAGTGCAAAATCTGCTGAGCTGCAGTCAAAATATGTCAGACTGAAATCACAAAATGCAGACAAAACTGACAAATGTGAATAAGCAGTCAGTTATCCAAAAGACAAACAGACAGACAGGATGACAGACAGACAGAATGACAGACAGTGAGACAGTCAGAGTGTCAGCTGTCAGTTGTCAGAGACTGCAACAACATTTGGCTTTCAATGGCAGAAGGCCTGGCATTGAAGTTCTTCTCGGTTTCTTCTCCAGGCAAACTCATTAACAAGTTGGCACATAAAAGCCAAAAAACTGTCGAAGCAACCGCAGCAGCCGCAACTAATGGCTGACTGCCAGTTTAATAGTTGTCCTGGTAGGAGCTCTCAATTCCTATTGCGAATACTGTACGTCCTTCTTCCTGCTCTTGTACTTGTAGAAGATACTTCGCGGGGAAACTGTGCGAAGTTTTATTAAAAACCAACAGTCTGCGACATATGTTGGAATGTCGGTCTGGCTGACAGTCGAGACCGTCAAGGCGGAAGCGCCAGACACGGGCTGATAAATACAGACAAATTATTGTGGCAGAGGCCAAAGTCACAGTGGTAACTGACTAAGACTAACAGGGAGACAAAAAGAAATGGAATCTACCACAGTTGAGCAACAGAGACAGAGTGAGCGAAAGCGAGAAAAGAAATAAACAGTAAATGAAGAGAGAAAGTAGGAAAGAGAGACCGAGATAGAGAGAGACAGACAGCAGTTTATAAAAAAAACATTAGAGAAAGATAAGTAGAGAAAAAATATTAAGATAAAGAGATCGAATTTAAGGACCAAAACATAAAATATATCTCAATTTCAGAAAGAGAAAGAAAAATTTTGAGGGAGAGAGATGAGAGTCAAGGGAGATGAAAAAGAAAGATTCTGAGAAAAGGATATAAAGAAAAAAATAAATAGTGAGACAGAGATAAGACAGAACAGACATTGAGCGAGAGAGGAAGTAAAAATAAGTGAGTGTGAAAGTGACAGAGCGAGAAGGAAAGTAAGAAAGGGGGTGCAACAAAAAGAGAGAGATAGAGAAACTAAAACATATATATAGAGAGCGAAAGAATAGTATATAAAAAAAATCATAGAAAGAAAATAAAATAAAATTTACAAAAATTTTGAAAAATAAATTGAGCTACAAGAATAAAGTAAGCGACATATTTAAAAAAAAAAATGTAAATAATATTCATGAATAAGGAAAAACCTTAATAAAGGAAGTGTATGTATATATTTAATAGTATTTCCAACAAATGAAATTTTTGATGTCAAATATTAATAATATATTTATTTATGCACGACTAAAATTAATAAATAAAATCATGAGCTGTAAAGAAAAAACTAGATCTGGGGTGTGCAAAAATTATACGGGATCCAACATTGGTTGCTAGGATTGGGGAAACTCAATCAGATTAATAAGAATTAGTGTTGGGATTAGTAATAATATTCATATTAGACTAGTAAAATTAAATATAACGAGTTTTTTGTATTAGTAAGGTCACGGATTTAACGAAAGGTATCGGAAAGTAAGGATGTTAGATAAGGGAGAAAGAGTTCTGAGGAGAAAACGTAAGTAGTAGGCATAAAACACGTCCTACCTAGTCCTACCTGGTGTACCGGGTCCAAAAACAATGTTAATACCTTTAATAATGTCAACTTACAAATACTTATTTCTGATTTCCTTTATGTGTCCAAATAATAAAATAATATTATTCTTTATATGGTTTTTAACGTAAACTGCAAGTGAAGTTGAAAAGTTTCAAAGAACAATTAAATGAAACCTTCTAAGTGACTTACGTAATCGTTAAACTAGATGTATATTTATTTAATTTTTTTCACATAATTTTAAGCCATTCGCTATAGTTGATGTTAACTGTAAAACCAATTCAAATGCAACAACCGCGAAAATGATGGCCCACATGTGCCATGTCAGTCCAAATGCTAAATGAGAGTGGGGAGAATTTCTTAGGTTCTTGCAACTGAAGCCAGACGTCACAGTCAGCCAGGAAGTTAAGTTCCTGTAACATATTTTTCACGCTAGTTTAATTTTTCTTGTGGCTGGTTTGTCTTGACTGCATGAAGGATGTGTCAAAACTATCTACCTCTCATTCTGTTTAGCTCTCTCTCTCTCTCATTTTGGTAAGTTTTTCGAGTTTTAACCAACGCAAACCTTATTGTTAGCATTGCAAGTGCACTGACCCTTTGGACAAATGCAACCATGGACCAATGTAGTTGTGTATGGAAAGACAATGATCCTCCAGATACCGTTAAGTTCCAAGGTCTCAAAGTGATAGCCATCATGTAGAAGGGCACGACATTGTCTCATGCCATAATAAGGTAAAATGGGCATAGTACAAACATCGATACAGTTTACATACAACTGAATAGAATTGATCGCCGATGCCAGTGTGTAAGCACTGGTGATGCTTTCATCGAAGATATGAACAACATCGAAGGCCAGTGTCTCCATGGTATATATCTTTTGTGCCTCCAGAATTGTATTAAAACTCTTTAATGTGACCACACCCGATGGACTGCTGCTAAAAAACAAATGGATTATATTGTCCGTCACGAGAATGGGACTCGCAAATGGTGGGGCATCCTCTTTTTTGGCAACCACATATTTCACGTTACCCATCTTCAGTTCGTTTAGACTACGCTCAAAGTTTGGATGCATCGCCACATGGGGTTTCACCTGGTGAAAGCGACTTCTAACGCGCTCAATGAAATCATCCCTTACCGATTGTTGCACGGCCACGCAGGCGAAGGGAAACGGCTCGAAAGGTTCGTGCATTCTCTCTGCTAAATAGTGTGCTGCCAAATTGAGATCTCCGTTCTCAAAAACGAACATGAATCTCGCATGTGCCCATAACTTACTACTCACTGTATTGTGTAAGCTCTGTGAAGAGAAACCAATTAATTATATAACTTTCGTTGCATTTCACTTTCTTACCAAATCAAATTTAGGCTTATCGCATCGCGGATGATGCACTAGATCGGATGTTAAGAAGTTCTCAGGTATTTCACACATTATTAAATCGATTATAAAATTTAGAGCAGAACGTAATATATAACAACACAACACTAATTTCAGATTTGAATAATTAGGATTACAAAGAATCCTTTGCTTATTATAATCACTAGTGTTTACAAGCAGTTAAATCCGCGATTGGGAATAATATAATATTAAAAGTTCGGAAATTTAATTTAATTTGCGTTGTTTCTTATTGCTATCTGCTTTTTTCTGCTGCCTCTTTCTTCGGCGTTGGCTTGGAAAGTGTTGCTCTATCATCTGCATAAACTATCGTGAAAATACTAAAAACTATCGGCTGTTAATAACTTCTGTTATGCTGTTGTGGCTTATCTGCTGTTATCCTCCTGTTGTTTTGCTTTAATTCTGCTGTTGTTGATCTGTTGTTATTCTGATGTTGGTTCGTTATCAAATTTTACATATAATTATTAGGATTAATGCATTTTATAAGCTTATGGATGCTGAAAGAGAGGTTTATTCAAAAAACCTAAACCGAAATCTCCATATATAATATTATAGTATATTTTACTTAGTATGTTAGTTGAGCTTAATAAGAACGAATAAATATTCGTATTATAATACATTCTCTGTAATAAAATTTAATTTAATTTAAGATAACATTAACTCTTAGTTTTTACAGATTAATCATAAATGCCGAAACAATAGTCCGTTTGTTGGGCACCAAGATATACCACATTTCAGATTTCATAAACCATAACAAACAAGTAACTACGAGTACATGAGACAGATATGTAATTTCCACTTTATACTCAGAGGCGCATAAACAAGACACAAGACACAGAACAAACTCCCTCGCTCACAAAGCACACAAATCAAGCGAAGCGACCCGCCAAGTGGAAAGCAAGGAAAACATTTCGTCTCTCCCGGCTGTGTTCTGATAAGAAAGTGTCTCAGGCTTACATGGCAGCAACAACAACAACAACAGCAACAGCAATAATAACCATCCTGCCAAGAAGAGGAGACAAGACAATGCTAATGCCATTTGCTCAAGTGCCATCAACTGGAGTGTTATATAAAGTCTAAACAAAGGTAATAAATAAGTTTTTTAGGGCGCCCCAGTGGAGAGATCCGAGTGGGCGTTGTAACTAAAGTGGGTGTGGCACTGCTTAGCTCTTAAGCCCGTAAAGCGACCAGACTTGATGACCTTAGGCAAGCAAAACAGAACGAGGCCAAAACAGAAGCTCATCTAAGTTGCGCCACATTTGTGACCACACACATACAGCAAAATAAAATTAAATACCTCTAGAAATGCCGCCACAAAATGTACATAAATTAATATAAATAAATTATGGTTGCCTGATTGAAATCACAGTCAATTGCCAACGATTTGCGGTTGTTTTGCATCTGGCTAAAATCATGCTGAACAAATAATGAAAAACACAATGGAAATCATTTAAAATAATTATAAATTATCAATATTAAAATATTCGCATAAACAGTGACAACTATTGAAATATGTTAATGCGTTATTTAGCAGAAATGTTAAGTTTTTGCTGTTAATGTAACCAAAGGTGGCCGCTGTTAATCCTAATACCTGTGGAAATGTTAATGTTAATGTAGTAATTATCATAAATATGTCTATAATAACAGTCTATTTAATATAAGTAATTAGTCATTTACATTACATTTAGTTTAATTAATTAATTAATTAAAGCTTTAAACATATAGCTTCTTTTTAATTTAGATATTTGAGAGTATGCAAATTAAAATTATAAGTAGAAAACATTAGATAAAACAATTATAAATTTTAAACTTTGTGGCTTTTGAAATACAAATCATATATAATCATTTAAATTCATGCCAAAATATATAACTAATGTATTTAGATTACCCAAACTGTTGGGTACAATTGTCAACTCGTGAGTAGAACATTTCAATTTGATAACAGACACTGACAAAAATTAACTAAAAGATCAGTCAAACTGTTTCAACTATTGCATTCAATTATTCATTCTGTATGCAATTTGAAATTTGAATTTGAAATTAGAATTTGAAATTTCACTCATGCAACATTTTAATTAAATTTTGACCATGCACACACACACACATACACACACACACAGCTGTCGCATGAAACCGCAAAAATTACGTATACGCAATGTATTTGATATTAAATTAAAAAAGTTGATGGCGCGAAAAGTTTTGACTGAGTTCGTTTCGGTCAGTTAGTTTTATCCATTTATGTATGAAGAGCTAGTTTTTTTTTTTGTTGTTAGAAAATTGAATTTTTGAGTGTGAATGTAATTTGGTAAACTGCTACCGGGTAAAAGTGACAAACTGTCGACTGTTATATCACTGTCACTGCTGACTGTCACTGGTAACTGTGATTTTTTTTTATCAAATTTTCAACTAAAGCGAATGTTATTCACATTTAATTGTGGGCAACTTTTCAATGCCACATGGATCAACTGTAATAACATCGTGTAAGCATTAACTGAGCAGCAGTAAGCTACCCCTTCCCCTCTCCCTCTTCCCCTCTGCCATACACAGCCTACCCTCGAATGCAAACGGCATTTGAAAGATATGCGAAGGCACTTATCGGGCAAATTGTGTTCGTATTCGGCTGTGCGAAAGGCAAATAAAATATGAAAATGGCTGGTGCCAAGCGTAAAACGCAATGAAAATGCTAGCCAAATGTATGTGAAAGTGTGTGTGCATGTATGTGTGTGTGTGTGTGTGCGGCTGCAACAGCAAGCGGAGGCAATGGGTGTGGCAAGCGCCGGAAGTGCAAATAACTGTTGCCAAACATTTTCGAGTCGAAAAATGTGCGCATTGCATACATTTCAGCAGGGGGTACGGCATGAGAATGGGAATGGGAAATGGTATGGAGGAACAGGATACGGGATAGGCAACACTAAGGATGAGGGGTACTCCCAATTTCATGATGCCTCTGGTGCCTCTCAAGCTCTCAAGCTCGTCGTCGTTGCTCGGTGGGTTCAACATGCCGCTTGTTGCAATGCATGCAAACAAGATTTAACGATAAAATTTTAATTAGTGCATAAATGGGCGCTTGATTGTGTGGGCGTGGCATGGAATAGCATAAGACACACACACACACTCACACACAAACACTCGTACGCACACATGCATTTTGCGGCTTTGGTGCATTTTGGTTTTATTTGTTTTCGCTTGCAGGCAACACCAAATGCGTCGTTTGGTAGGGGACAAAGGGGAATCTACAGCGGGGATGTGCATGAAATTAAGCAATTTTCACTGGCACACTGGATGGCCATGTTATTGTTCGAGTTGTGTCTGTGTATGTGTGTGTGAGTACAATATTTTGTACCAAAACCATTTGGATTCAATGCGTACTTTGTTTAAGACTCCCTCGATAAGCGATTTACGAAATTCGGGTGCTATGTGTAAGAGAATAAACAGCTGAGAGCACTGCAATTGCAATTGTAACAACTTTGGAATATTAACTTTAATATTAAACGATCTGAACTTATATAAATGGTTCTTTAAAATATATATTTTAACAATTTATTTCTGTTAAAATAACAGATATTTATAAAATATTAAATATAATTTAGCACTCTTTTTTCCCAAGTTGTATTTTATTCATTGGGATACTTCAACGACATTTATTACTTTTTCTACTTTGTGAAAAATTATATTTTTATGATTTATATATGTATAAGCTAACAAGTGCATTAAGTTAAAAAGAAAATTAAAACTTTGTCACAGAGTTATAAAGGACAAGATTTTTTTAAGTGCATATCTCTAACCTGTTCGTATCTGACTTTGACTAAGTGTTGAAGATTGAACTTACTTTTGTTGGTTAACTTAGGTGCAATAAAGTATACAGCAATTTATTAAATATATAAGCAACGTGAAAAGATACCTTTTATTTAATGCTGTAAAATAAAAAGGGAAAACCGAGAAAGATTCCCATATTTTCATATCTTTAAAATCCATTTAATGTTAAAGTTTTCTGTTTACTTAAAATATTAAACCATTAAAACTGTCTACAGTCCAAATACTTAACTAAGTAATTTGATACCTAATACTACATCCCAAGGTATTTCAGTTGTATTTTCTAGTATACAATTTTGCCTTTAACTGTTACTATGCAGATATATATATCAAAAGATTTTTTTCAATATTTTGCCAAAAGCCATGAAAAGACGTGGTGAAATGTTCGCAACAAAATGTTTGCATATTTGCGTTTATATTAGAAATCACACACACATACTATATATATATATATACATTTGGTAAGGTTACTATTTCATACATGATTCTATGGGTGCTTTGGGTGTGAATACCGTTGACTGCTTTGCACCGCTGGTCCTGTGTAAAAATGCCTGTACTAAAAGTATCTACAAGTACAAGTCTATATACATACAAACATACAAATATTACAGGCAGCAGCATACGATGGAGCACAACAGCTCGACAGGTACTAACTTTATTCAATATTGTTGCATTTTTTTGTTCGCCTTTCGTAAATACCATGTAAACATGAAGTTGAAGTAAAAGGGTATGCCTAACTATAAATGTTGTCAAGTGTTGTACAATTTCAACTGTTTAGCTGACTTAAATTTAATTCTATCCTGGAATTTCTGCAACAAAAATGTAAAGAAATTTCCTCTCTTAATATGTTGATTACTTATTTCTAAAATTGTAGTTTATTAATGTTAATTCTCATTAGTATTATATATTGTATGTCTTTTTTATGATTACATGGTATCTTCTAGGTTATGATCTTGTCTAAGTCTGGTTTTCTTGGGCTTCGCCTTTTGCTGAATGTCTACTTTTATTTATTTTAATTTTCTCTTTTCTTTTTTTTACAGCTCGCCTCGATTGCTGCTCGACATGCACTTTGCATACATTTTGCTTTTACGATGCGATGCTGTGTTTAAATATTTAGTAGATAGTAAACTATGTCCGTCTACTAGTGTGCATGTGTAAGTGTGTGTGTGTGTGTCTGTGTGTGGGTGTAGTTGTGTATTGCGTGTCTATTGAAATATTTATTAAAATAACCCAAGGCTTCCAAGCATGTGGAAAAGGTTTCCCACCAGTTTGAACTTGGGCAGTGAGTCAAATATCCAATACTTCTTATGGCTGCTGATAAAATTTAATTATACGTAATATATGTATGTAATATTAATAAAACAACTATTAACTAAATGCCACAAATACAAATCTCAATAAAACACAAATTCGCAAATGCATTTCTAGACACAAAATTGTTGAAATCGAATATTTTGCACTTGATTTTGTTTTGTGATTTTGATTTTGAATCTGATGTTAAGTTTGGGCTTAAAACGCTAAATTTGTGTTTTAATTAAAATATGCAAATACGGCAAATCGTACAAAATACACAAATTAGAGGGTTGGCTGCTAAAAACCAGTCAAAATATTTCACACATTTACCAAAAACATTTTGCCAATAAATGCATTTGGCAAACAAAGCTGAGCAGCAGCTACAACTGAGTGTTTATGTGTGTGTATCTGTGTGTACATGTGTGTGTCTGTGTGTGTGCGAGAGTTTGTTGCACAAATTTGAAAATGGCTAGCATTAGGTTGAAAACGTGCGAGCCACGAAACAATTTAGTTTATTTGCGTCTAATTGCAAACAACAGGCTGAAATTTAGTGACCTCAGTCCATCACCACCGACAATTTGTCCCTTATTCCCCTTGTCCTGAGAGCTTTGGGAGTTTCACAAATAGTGAAAGTTGTGTATGATGCTTTTTAAGCCGCACGTTTTAATGTGCTTTAAAAAAGTTCAAACGTCAACTGTCAATGGAATTTGCTGGACTCTAAGTTTATAATGTATGGGTTTGAAAATTTTTAAACCTTTTAAGTGCTTTGTTTTACGAAATCTCATTAAAGCTTAAGTTTCATATGTGCTTTAAAAGTGTTAAAACTTCAACTGTCATTGGAATTTGCGGGTCTTTAAGTTTATAATGTTACATAAGAGCATTGGAATATTAACATAGGTTATATTAAGTGTTTTCTTTTCCAAAAACTTATTATAGCTTTCCAAGTAATTGCAAGCAAAGCACTAACATAATTTTACAGCAGATCTTTTTATTTTGTCAAATTGAAATCGCACTTTCATATTTACTCTGCTTAAAACCTCAGATTGTTATCTGCTTAAATTCAACTGTTAATTAAATTGTTACATCTTAATAACAGTCAAATTAAGCTTTCAGCGCTTTAAAAATAATAACCTAGCTAAATATTTCTGTTTTTTTTTTTGTGACTTAAAGACACTGTCAATTTATTGTACTCTAACTAAAATTAATTGAATTTCTCTTAGCTAGTTTAAGTACAAAACATAATAAATATAATTTGCTTCAGCGCACTTTTAAAGACACATTTTCGTATTGTCAAATTGTCGTTTTGATTTAAATCGTATTTCATTATATCATATTTAAATTTTAAACATTTTTAAAAGCTTTTTCATGCAGAGCAAATAGCAGCAAATATTCAACTTATATTTATATATAGCTTATAGATAAACATTTAGTTGCAGAATAACTCGATAGTTTGAAGCCTTGTAGCATTTTGTTAGTCGTATTCCTTTTATTTCCTTCTGAATGTCTTGTTATTATGCATGCTTCAGTGGCATGCAACATTTGAGCTTAACTTTGTACAGTGCCTACATTGCAACAACAACAACAATAAGAACAAAAACAACAGCAACAACAACAACTTCATCATCATCGTATACAATAAATCGCCAAGATGTCCATTCTTATTTATTTTCGCATTTCAAGTGTTTAGTTTTCGCTTGAGAAAATCGCCATTTTCCTCAGCTTTATTTGGGGAAAGATATAGTACAAGAAAAAAGCAAGGAAAAAACAAAGTAAAATAAAAGATAGAAACTATGGAACTGCAGGCAAGTTGACTTGGGTTAGGGTTAGATGGAACATGTGCCCAAGATGGGCTTCAGGCAAAACCAGTCGAACTGTTAAGCAGGAAAGACACTAAGTTAAGGCCAAAATACAAAGTGAGAGGCAGTCAGAAGTACGAGTAGATGAAGAGAATTCAACTCTGTCATTGCCATTTCAATTTCCGTTTGAATTTTGCACTTCATTTCGCAAGTTCGCAATTTTCATGTGATTTTTTCTTTTTACAAAATATAAAAAAAATGCTAGGAATTGGCAACAAAATCTAAGAACGAAAGCAGGACAAAACAAGCTTGCCGAAGTGCTAGATGAAAACAGAAGGAGGCAATGCAAATAGTCAAGTGTAAAAACAAAACAGAGTAGTACAAACAATTTGCAGGAATGTAGATTTAATACCCTTATAAATGTCGAGTAAACACTATAATAAAAAAATTGAAAATTAATAAACAACTCAATTATTGCAGAAATTTAAAATAATTCTACTATAATAAAAAGTTTAAAAAATATCGAAAAATAACAATATCGTTACAAAATTAATAAGAAAATGATTATACCCTCCGGAGGGAAATAAGAGAGCAATACAAGCGTGAACTGAAACGAAGGCAAAGAAGAGATGACAATAAATTGTCACTTGGTGCCTGCTTCAAGCTGCTTCTTCAGCTCCTTCTTCTGTTTCTGTTTCTGCTTCTGCTTCTGATTTTTCTGCTTCGTCTTCGTTTACGTTCCAGTATCGGGGATTCGGTATTTGGTTGCTGCTCTAAAAAAATGTAAACACGAGCGCAATGATAATGATGGAAAATCATGGCCGAGTCGAGACAATTGCACGTAGCATTCGGCTGTCACGCCTCCAAAGAGCGCAGCATCGCACGTGCCGCCCCCCTCTGTGAGAAGGGGTCCTACCCCCCTTCCCTTTTCTACACCCTGCTGCTTGCTCGATGTTTATTTGTTTGACAAATAACGAGCGCCATAATGAAGGAGGTGCAAATGATGTTGGCATTGTTTATTCGACTGCGAAATGTAATAGGCGCGCGGTGTCACGGGCCCGACTTGCTTTTTATGGCTGATTTGACAGGAAACGGAAACGCGAAATTGCAAAAGCGCAATAAAGTGTAGCATAAACAAAGGCCGCGCCCTGAATACACAACATCACACAACAACACACAGCAAAGACAGCAGAGACAACCGACAACAGACTATAGACTACAGACAACTGTGGAAGAGGCAACTAAAATGATTCAAGTACTCGTTACCGTTGCACAGCACTTGAAAATAAATTTGTTTCCACAATACCCGCATTTTGTATTATATACAATATGATTGTTGTTGTTTTTATTTTTTTTGTTGCTGCCTTGTATCATATGATTTTCTTATAGGCAGCAAACAGATTGTTTTTTTTTTATTTTTATTTTTATCTGCAATTTTAAATTCAATTTTTTTGCGAATCTGCCCTTAGTCATATTTCTTTGTGGTTTCAGCTAAAATTACTCTTCATTCGATAGGAAGCAAATATTATTGGTATGCATATAAAATGACAAAGAAGCTTTTCTTAATCTGATACAATCTAATTTAAAATTTTAACCAAAATTAAAAATCTTTTTATTTTTAAACCATATTTTTTCAAACCTATAAAGTTGATATTAAAGTCAGATTAGACATGGTCAAGGGAAATAAATAACAAATTAATAAAATATTTTTTTATTATATACCGAAAACCTAACTTAACAAACGAACAAACGGATTAATAATATATATACTTTGTTACATACAATATACCCTTTGACTTATTCTTTAAGTAACGGATAAAATATAAAAGTAATTGTTTTTAATTTTATTCAGTGTTAAGCTATGCGTTTACAGGACATATCAAAATGAAAACAGGGTAACTCTTGATAAACACTATTGTTTTAAAATATTTTAAACAAGATGCAATATTTCTTGAAACCTCTTACCAATAGGTAAACATGGATATCAAGGTGATAGCTCTTTGAGAATATTCTCATCGTTATTTGATTTTGCACCTGTACGCATTCTAATGTGAATAAGAGCATACAGAATAACAAACGTGTCTATCAACATATGTGAATCACATTAAGCATTCTGCGACGTCAGCAGATAAAACACAGCAAAAGCAGTCGGCTAACAGCAAAAATATAAGGTAAATGGAAAAGCTTTGCAATAGAAAGCGAAGGAAATGCGATGTCGAGTGACGCACGCATTTTTCTCTCAGGCTGACTGCATATTTATGAGTTTTGTGCGCCTTATAAATAAGGCAAGTGTGTCAACAATGCATTCCACAGACTGCACTTTAGGTGGCTGAACTCACCTTAAGTAGAATCCGAGTGAAATCTTCTAATGGAATGTGAAACAACTGGAAAATTCCACTGTCATGCTACCAATAATTGCATACCCTAAAAAAACGGAACAACATCCATCTGAATCTATACACCCAAAGTATAATAACATACGTATTGGATGTTAAAAAGTTGTTTCTACAACCATGTTATACGAATATATAGCAAATGTTATCAAAAAATTTGGTTTGTCATTAACAGTTCTGGTACAGCTCGACCCGAATCATAAACCGAACCTTTGAAGTTGTTTACCCAGTGAACCAGCCAAACTACTTTCTTACAAAAAAAAAGTTCGGATCGAAACAAAATAATCACATAAATTTTGTGCTTTTCTTATTTTGCGAAAATCATAAAATAATTAAAAAATCATATTTGAATTAACATAGAATATAAACACACTAAAAACTTTTCTTTAATATGTATATCCAATCGTTTGAGCCTCTAAATCGTACCGATACCAAAGTATTGATGGTTGCTAACATACGTTCGCAGCGCCGTTGCGACGAAATATTGCGCCCGGGGCAAAGGTTTTGATCCCCCCCCCCCCCACAAATTTTTTTCAGCAACATATTTTATTTAGCAAATAACGTATCGAAGATAATGCCTTTAAAAACATATTAAAATTGACAGCTCCAGTGTTAAGATGTTATTAAAATAACCTAAATGCTACAAAAATTAAAACTTATAATGTGACAATTAGCTCGTTCCCCAAAAATGGGTACTATTAGATTCCCGACAGATTATCGTACACCATTTTGAACACTTTTATCTCCGAGACTACAGCAGTTAGTGGAACCAAATTGGGTGACAATACTTTTATATACAATACAATATTTTTATATATTTCTAGATCTAAGATCAAATATTTTTGACTTCTTAGACTTTTTAAATGCTGAGTCGGTGCCATTTTATCCGCATATTGTCTGAATTTAACAATAACATCCTGATACATACATCACAAATACTTGCCAAAATTAAAAACTTTAAACTTTAATTTGCTAATGGTTTGTCATTTCTAAAATTGTAAAATTGATTTAAGGTCCCTCAAATTAATACCTATTTTGTTAGCTTTTATGAATGGAAAATCATAAATTATTTTACCCATATTTGGAGATGTTCGATTAATAGCAAACGGAGACTGCTAAGTCTCTCTTGTCCAATAGATGATCGTAAGTGGCTCAAATTTATTCGAAGTTTGCTAAATAAACGATCTGCTAATACTGATGTGACTAAAATCGTTGTGAAATTAATTGTATGATTTCAAGTTCACTGTCCAATTTGGAGAGTTAAAGCCTGTTTAATAATTCATATCCTCAGAAACATTAAAAGGTGCCTCAAATTTTAAATTTAGTTGGCAAATGATCGATAGATAGATTCTAAAAATGGAATTAGAAATGTTTCAGTTTCTGGTATGTTTTTGCTATCATCTGCAGCCGCATATTAAAATAGTTTTCGTACTTTTCGTTGTCTGATTAATTTAACTTCAGCCTCAACCCCTTAACTTATTTTCAAGTTTAAACTCTATTTGAAATATTTCAAAATTTTATATTTTTGGCGCCCCTAATATCTGAGCGCCCGGGGCGGTTGCCCCCCTTGCCCCCCCCTCGAAACGGCGCTGTACGTTCGCATTGTTTTCCTAACATCAGAGTTTTATGTTAAACGCCTTTTGATTGACAACAGTAACAGTTGAAATTTAACATTTATTAGCCATCATGTTTTTATCCTCTTATTTTCAACAGTAACAGTTGAAATTTAATATTTATTAGGCATTATGTTATTATCCTCTTATTTTCAATTCCGTTGCAAACTTAGTGAAAAGAGAAGTGTATTCATCTTTTATAGAGCATGCACATAAAACATTTGACGCTTCAGCAGAAATATGCAGAAAACAAACAACACAAAATGGGAAAAGTACTAAAAATATAACCAAGAATTGAGTATAACATTTGCATGGAGGAGCAACAGTTGGCTCTGGGGTGCAGTCAGGCATGGGAACTGCTTTATCGACGCTATGTTGGGTTGCCAAGCAACCATAACCGTAATCGTAGCGGTAACCAAGCGCCTGAAGACAACAACAAAACAACAGAGAAAAAAAAACTGAGAGAAACCAACAAAAAGCGAACGAAATAAAAGTTTTCTGCAAAAAAATACAAAGAAATGGTAAGAAATGCAGCTGGAAAATAGCTAAGATATTTGAGATACTTAAGATAGTTGTGTTACTTACTTGAGCTACATGATACGCATAGATACTTTCACGGGGCAAAACGGACTCGGCCAGCTCGCGACATGTGGCCAGCGGCGGTGGCATGCAACAGCAGCGCAAGACGCCAGCGCCGGCAACACTCGAGGATTTCATCATCAAGCGTGACTACACAGGAGCCAGAGCCTTCCTTGAGGTATAGTAAAAAGTCTGTTGCGGCATGTAATTTCAACCACTTACAGTTAGTCAAGTCATTGTTTTGACGAAGGAAAAACATTCACACATTAGTGTTTAAAACAATTACATCCCAATGGATCTCACTATTTTTACTTTCAATTTTAGTTTATAAGAAAATTTGAAAAAAGTATTTATTTTGTCAAAACAATTCCATGACTAATTGTGTATAGGCATTACCACAGAATTCACTGTTACGAACGAAATTCTAAAATTTATTTAAAATTCACAAAAATCAATTTCTAGTCCCCGCTTATTGACTTAAAAAATGTTGATTTTTTTTTAAATCTTAAAAATTTTCCGGAACAAAAAACTTTTTGAATTTCATAAGCTTAAAAATAATCTTACAATATTTGCAAATCATTACAAAAAAAATCACAATTCGCAGAGCTTTGTGAAGGCCACGTTGAAAAAAACATTTATTTTATAAATGCAATATCATCGTTTTTTTTTATGCTTATATTTTTTTATTCTTGCTGGTCGATTCTTTTAAATTTTCTACTAATTATAGTTAAATTCAAATGGTACACATAAAATAAAAATGTATTTTCTTCTTGGTTTTTGGTACATTTTGTCGAAATATTGCCACTGTGAACACGCAAATATTTCGTACTTTCAGTACGCAAACGATGAGCCGGAGGATGAGGAGGGAAAGGCGCAGGATAATGAACAGCAGCAGAGGCAAATCGATCTATGGATTGCCTACTGCAATTTCCACTTGGGTGACTATCAACAGGCTTTAAATCAATACCAGGACATCCAACAGCGGCAGGAGTCAGTGGAACCGAGCCTAATACTCAATGTGGCCGTTTGCATGTTCTACTTGGGCCTCTATGAGGACGCAAAACGGCTCATCGAGAGCCTGGCGAATACTCCGTTAAAGCAGCGTCTGCTCTTTCATCTCGCCCACAAACTGGGCGATGATCAACAATGGGCACAATTGCTGGAGGAACTGCTGAATGAACCCAGCGTGGAGCAGCAATTGAGTTTGGCGTCAATGCATTATATGCGTGCCCATTATCAGGAGGCCATTGATGTCTATAAGCGTGTTCTGGTCGACAACAAGGATTTTATGGCCATCAATGTATATCTGGCCCTGTGCTTCTATAAGCTTGACTACTACGACATGTCCCAGGAGGTGCTCGAGGTGTATCTCGGCCAACATAGTGACAGCACCATTGCCATCAATCTGAAGGCCTGCAATCGCTTTCGACTTTTCAGCGGTCGCGTCGCTGAACAGGAGATTAAAAACATTTCCGACAGCGATACATTTGGAGCGGATTTGATTCGTCACAATCTGGTGGTATTTCGCAATGGTGAGGGGGCTCTCAGGGTGTTGCCAAGCCTGCTTACTATAGTGCCCGAGGCACGCTTAAATCTGGCCATATACTATCTGAAGCAGGGCGATATTCAGGAGGCACATGCGCTGATGAAAGAGCTGCAACCCACTTCCCCTCATGAATACATTCTCAAGGGTGTGGTGCATGCGGCACTGGGACAACAGCTCGGATCGGTAAGCGTCTGAGTTGTATATATTTTATTTATTTTTATACGTAGTTCCCGAAAAATTCCAATGTTTGGACATGGTAAAATAAGGAAGCTTAACTTAAATTGGTCCATCTGACCGTCAATCTTACTGTACAACAAAGATATCTTTGCCTCGACCTATCATGAAAAGTTTAAAAATTCATAAACACAGAATTCAAACCAAGAAGTAATTTTATATAGGAAAGTACAAAATCTGCAGTGACACTACATTTAATTCATTTAACTGACGTAATAATTAATATACATTTATTTTACTTTATTTAAAGATGTTGAGCATCCTAGACTGCCTTTTTTTATTTGTTTTATATTTTCATTTTATTTAAATTTTAATAATGAAAATATGTTTAAAAAAATTTAACATTGTAAATTTAAAAGGAATTCGAATACAATTCTTAACCAAATTCCATACTTAATTACTTTAAAACTCGGATTAATTATATTTAAAAATTAAAAATCCGAATATTACAATTTTATCTTAATTTTTAACTTTCAAATACGAACTAAAACTCAAATTACGAATATATAGACCCCTTTTTAATGGTAAGTGACAAAAACAAAATTTGCAGTTGACAAATTTTTAGATTGGCTAAGGATTTTAGAACAAATTTTAATCAAAACGTCAATTTTTTAAAAAAATATCCCTTACGTTCATTTCGCAAAAAAGGGATCGAAGTACTATTTTAAAGTTAGCCCAGTATAACTCAATATTATACCCGTTACTTTAAAAATAAATAAAGGGTATATTGTGTTCGTTGGAATTTATGTAACAGGGAGAAAGAAGCATCTCCGACTCCATAAAGTATATACATTCTTGATCAGCATCAACAGCCAAGTCGATATAGACATGTGTGTCTGTCCGTCTGTGTGAGCGCCTAAATCTCAGAGACTAAAAGAGATAGAGATACCAAACTTTCACCCACAGACTCTTAATGCGTTAAAGCAGGTCAAGTTTTTTTTTTAAGTTTTTGCCAATAGCCTTTCTCACTTATATTTAATTCAAATGTCTACGAACAGATAAATGCAATCTCCTTAAAATAATTTCTGAAAACTATTGTTATTGACATAAATTAAGTAAATTTCATAATCTTACAATAATACACAATTTTTTTGACTGTTGCCTAATGCAATCAGCAATGCATTTAATTAGATTTCATGTAAATTTGCAGAGCTATGACAATGTATATTTAGATTCTTTCAAACTCTCCTTTGATTTCAAAACATATGGACGTCGGCCGCATAACTCTCGTTAACCGATTTAATGCTTTTATGGTTACTCTCACTTTGTAACTGCCATACAAATCGCTCAGGTGCGATTCGAATATAGTTCCCACTTGAAATGGCCTGTGAACGAATTTGATCTACAAAAATTAAAAAAAAACTAAAATATATTGTCAAAAAATGATATTTTAAGTCCTTACTCCTCGCTCATTTAAGCATTTTCCTTTTATTGAATCTGCATTAACAACATATTGTAGCCATGTTGTGTACCAATATTGTTTTTTATCCCACATAACAGCACAAAAATCTGGCAAAGTTATTGCATACAAAGTGGGATGCCAAGAGCCACGATCAAAGTGAAGTAATTCTCCTCGTACCTAATAATTATCCGTATGTATACAACTGTTATATATAAACTGTTTGTTAAAAAGTCACCTGAATGATATCCGTTGGCTGAATATCCCACACTATAGTTGAATTACCTGATATGGTTACATTTTCACCCTCCAACTTAAAATTTGCCTCTGAATTATCAACTAAGCCGTGAATATTTAGTACTCCTTTTGGTTGATTCGGACAATCGTCGAACACTTCGTCATTCTGAGCAATAGTTTTATATTTGTAAGCGCTTGATAAGTTAACGTATGTCAAAAGTAAGATGGATACACCCAACATCACAGTGTTAGACCACATCGTGGATCTATTCAAAGAATGAATACCAGGGCTTATATAGCGAAAAACAGAACTGTATTTCGACTAAAGTTTTTGTTATATAAATTTTAATCACGTTTGAGATTTGTTTTGATGTTCAAAATTATTGATTTATCATAATATAAATAACACGTTGCATGCTTGTCCTGAAAATATATCAAAAATTTGATGTACACGTAAATTTTCTAAAATTACATTTTTTAGCACGCGATCATAAAAATTGGATCAAAACAAAAAAAAACACAAAATGCATGACACTTAATTAAGGGAGTGTTGAATAAACAAATTTTCCATTAAATCTGATTGTGATTTTTAACAAATAAGTAAAAGGATATATTGTGTTCGTTATCTTTTAGGTGTATAATGTTTTGCCGAACTCTCTCTTTTTATTATTTGTAGATAGTTAGCATTATTATTAGATAGTTAGTACTTGTAAAAATAAATATGACAACGAAATAAACAGACCTATTTGAATGCAAAATGTATTTAGAGGCCAAATCATGATTAAAAAATCGGTCAATTTTTGATCAAGTTATGACAGTTTGAAGTTGGTCAGACTGCGAATTTAGCCATTTTACAAGTCCAAATTGTTGTTCAATTTCACATGATTTTTTATAAAAAAATGAAAGATCTCAGAATTAAGTTTAAAGTGTGTTTTATACTAATTAGTTGTTGGAATAAGGTGTTGATAAGTGAAAACTTGAGATTTAAAATTTTGAATTTTCAATATTTCAAAGGGGGACCCTTACCATTGAAATCGAATCTTGGTCAAAAATAATTAAATTTTCTAAATGAACAAAAATTGAATACAGAATGAATGTAGAGGCCAAATATTGATCAAAATGACATTCCGTTCAAAAATCTATTCAGTTTTGATCAAGCTATGACAGTTGGAAGTTGGTCAACTCTTTGACCTTGCAACTTTACCACAACCGTACCGGTACAAACGTTTCGGTATTCGGTTCTTGACAGAGATTTTTCATTCGGTTACGTTTTCAGTTCCGGTACTTAAAATGAAACGCTTAGTTTCGGTTAACGGTTCCGGTGTTATTCCTTGCTATTACATTTAAATAAGTTACGGGTATCCTATAGGCGGGATTTCGACTATGGCCTATTCGACTTGTTAGACCCCGTACTTAAAAAAAGTACAGGGGTCTATTGGGTTTGTTTTACCGAATATGTGCGTAACAGGCAGAAGGAAGCGTGACAGACCCCATAAAGTATATATATTCTTGATCAGCATCAATAGCCGAGTCGATATAGCAATGTCCGTCTGTCTGTCTGTCCGTCTGTCTGTCTGTCCGTCTGTCTGTATGAACACCTAGATCTCTGAGACTATAAGACCTAGCGACACCAAACTTGGTATGTAGGTTCCTCTATACTGCAGGCAGGTTAAGTTTGTTTTAGTTTTAGTATGAAAAACTTTGTTTTATGAGATATCGTAACCAAACTTATAGAATATCCATTTCAGTTAGTCTTATACATCCTTACCAAAGTTGGTTCAAATCGGACCACTATAACATATAGCTGTCATAAGACCGATCGGGCGAAAATCAAGCCTTAGTATGAAAAACTCTTTTGTTTTATGAGATATCGTAACCAAACGTATAGAATATACATAAAAATTGGTTTTTATATATTCTGTCCAAAGTTGGTTCAAATCGGACCACTATAACATATAGCTGCATAGGTCCGATCGGACGAAAATCAAGTCTTAGTATGAAAAACTAACATTTAGGTTAACTTAATTTTTTTGCATTATAAGTTTTTCCCATAGTAAGTACGGGGTCTCCGACTGTCGAGTATGCTCGACTGTAGCACCGGTCCACTAGTTTTATTTAAAAATGCATTAAAACCAAAATAAAAAAATATATGTAAGAATGTAAAATTAATTCTAATACAAATCGTTATCTTATCGGCTTGCAGAAGGAACACATAAAAACGGCACAGCAGAATCTTCATCTGGTGGGCAGCTCGGCCACCGAATGCGATACAATACCAGGACGTCAGAGTATGGCTTCGGCATTCTTTCTCTACGAACAGTTCGAGGAGGTGCTCGTCTATATGAACTCCATTCGCAGTTACTTTGTGAATGATGATGTTTTTAACTATAATTTTGCCCAGGCCAAGTGTGCCACAGGATATTACAAGGAGGCCGAGGAGCTGCTGATGCAGATTGGCGATGTTGATATTAAAAACCAGCATACTTACTGCATGATACTGGCCAAGTGTCACATACACTGTGGCCATCCGGAATTGGCCTGGAACGTCTTCATCACCAGGGACACAAATGCCGAGGCTTTTCTTCTGCTTCAGCTAATTGCCAACGAGTGTTACAAGTGTGAGGAGTTCTGGGTGGCTGCCAAGGCATTCGATATGCTCGAGAAGTGAGTATATTCAAATTCATTTAGATCAGGGAATTTAAAAAAGAATCTTTCTTCGACAGACTCGACCCCAGTCCAGAGAACTGGGAGGGAAAAAGGGGCGCCTGTGCGGGAGTCTTATATGCCTTGGCGACGAAGGCGCATCGTGGACGTCCGGGAGGTGGAATTTCCGAGGTTATCGGACTGTTGCGTGAATCCTCAAACTCACAGGCAGAGTCCATGATTAAGACAATTCGAAAGCACATAAGTAGTTTTAAGTGAAATCATACGGAAATCTAAGTGTCTGCAAATACATAATACATAATACTCGTATTTCCTTTCCAAGTATTTTTGACTAATTAATTCAATAGAAATTTGTCACAGTTTTGGCTTCATGCTGGACAAAGTTGACAGCCACTGGCACTTAATAAATTTGGCATAATAATTTTCAAAAACTAATTGATAATTAATGAAATAAAAGCCATCTTCTGTTAATTTTGCTGTGTTCAATTTAATTCCCCAGTGAGGCAATTATGCCTCAAATATTGCCAACAATCTTGCTCTCTCTTTCGCTCTCTCTCGGTCCCTCAATCTGTATGTCCTTATCTTTGCCTGCAGTTTGCCTTTGTTCAATTTGTTGCCCATTTGCCTGCAGCTCAAGGAAAGGCCCAGCAGCAACTGAAAGCGTCGCATAATTAATGCGATTAGCAAATGCGAAAGTGTGTCGGTAATAACAACAAGGACAATGCTCAAATGGCCAACAACTATAAATGCTAACAATATTAGCACCGACTTCTGAATACACTTGCGTTGTAAAAATCAATTAATGTGTGATATATACATAAATGTGTAAATTTTTAAAAAAATATTTAATTTATATTAAAAGATTCCTTGATATTCCGGTATACTTTTTTCCTTATCTGTGATTAACAGGAATTGAACTTGAGGTAAAATAGTCGTGATAAAATTAATGAGTAACAACCAAAGAAATCACAAAGTTAGTGAGCTATATAGATATAGATATATATAGATTTTGTGCGCTAAAACATCAAACAATTATAAATAAAACTAAGACTGTTTTAAGATAATCTGTGACTTTGGGTAAAGAAACTAAGAAGTTGTTCATCCTACAAGCACCCCCTTTAAGTGTGAAATTCAACCCCAAATCAATCAAATTATCTAAGCTACGTTGTTCGAAAATTGCTGGTTTCTAGGTCTTACGGTTTGATGTCCAAAATAATCAGTCAGTCATTTAAATATATATAAAATTCTTTATGTATTAATTTATTTATTGATATATTTTATGAGTATAGAAATCAAGCCTGAAAATTCTTAAAACTTTGGTAAAGGTTCGGTTCGGTGTTTCGAGTCATAGAGCAAGACTTATGTTCGGTTCACGAATCAGCTTAAACATCTTCTGAACAAAGGATTTTGGGTCGAGCCTTGTTTCAATTTAACTCTGTTTTACTTCAACTCCGTAATTCTTTCTCTAGTTTTATATCTACCCATAACTCTGTAGACATATTTAATTCTATCTATTATACATTTATCCATCTCAATTATCTCAATTATTATCTCAATTTTGAATTGGTCATACGTCAACGCCTAAGCAAAATATTTATCTATTTATTCCCTCTGGGACTTGCCGTGCGTCACAACCTTCGCAAGATTGTTGTGATGCCCCGGCCAAAGGACCCACAGGACCCACTTGTAGGCAACGCATGAGGCTCAGTCAGAATGTAGAGTCCAACCAGCGGAAATGTGTCGCAGCCATTTTGTCTAATTGGCTTTGCTACAAAAGAGAGATAAACCGGAAATAGCACAGCATTTTGCGAGTATTACTTTGTGTCTGCCTCTTTCAGTGCTTCCTCTTTTTCGGCAACACTTTTACTAATTAGTTGAACAAATATTTAAACAGCAGTTGCATTAGTCTTAAAGGCAGCTGTGCCTCTTTAATTATGTTTTTTTGTTACATTTTTTTTAATTTTTGCGCTCTAAAACTTTTGCCAAGCTATAAATCAGCTAACTGCTTGAACAGCTCTTAACAATTCCATTACAAAATTAAAAACAAAGAGAACTTTTCATCCTCTGGTATAAAAAAATATAAGAATAGTTATAAAATATTTCTTTGGCTCAATTGCTCTGCTAACTCTTTTGCCGCACCTACAAAACCAACCAGCACACACAGAAAGTTTGAGAAATTTTAATTCTTTTTTCTGGAACAAGTTTTGTATATTTAGCTGTTCGTTCCATATGCAAAGTCCTTTTGCAACTATTAATTTGCATGATTATCGCTTAAGCATAAATTCATTTAAGCGCCAGACACCGAAGAACACACACACACACACAGACACCTGCACACATACAGTGATGCACTTAGGCGGCAAAATGGCGGCATTGAAGTTGCCTAAGTAAACAAACTTTTAAATTCCATTAAGTGCAATAAATTTTGCAACTGATACAAGGCAAAAGGCAACGACAAAAAGCCGTAAAGGCTAAAGACATTAAGCAGCGCACTCTGTCGGCCGTTATCGGCAACTTTACGTTCTGGACCAAGACAACATTTTGGCGCACCTGAAACTGTTTGAACAATGTGCCTAAAGTTTAATTAGGTGCAGCATCTAAAGCTAAAGGTAATTTCCAATTTAAAAACTGACGAATAAGCATTACTCTTTATAAAAGATGTGTTTAAAAACTGACGAATAAGAATTACTCTTTATAAAAGATGTGTTTAACAGAATTATTTGATACTAAAGATAACTTAATCTTATAAAATAAATTTTAGTTTAGTCTAATGATAAGTTAAAAAAAAAAAATTATTCCTTAAGTTTACTCTTTAGTAATAGATCTTAATTAGGTGCAGCATCTTATAAAGCTGCTTGAAAAGCAAATTTCTGACCTAAAAACTGACGAATAAGGATTACTCTTTTTAAAAGATGTGTTTAGGAGAATTATTTGATACTAAAGATAACTTAATCTTATAAAATAAATTTTAGTTTATTCTAATGTTAAGTTAAAAAAAAATTCATTCCTTAAGTTTACTCTTTAGTAATCAATCTTAAATTTCCATTCTCATTGCAAAAGCTCTTTGGTGCACTTTGCATTCAGCTCTTAGGTCGAGAGACATCTGAAAACTTGGCAGCGTCGTGAAAAGTTAAGCTAATGGCAAATATATGCCGTCTTCAACTCAAGGTTATCTACATGATTAACGAGCTGCGAGTTTGACAAAAACTTTCTAGACACTTAAAAAAAAATGAAAAGGTAAAGAAAAACTAAGTAAACCTTTTGGAATGTATCATAGGTATTATATGTAATGCTCATTATAAAACAGATTTAAATCGTAAACACATCAAATTCATTGTCGTACTACAAATTTCAATTGTGAAATATTGAATAAATATTGAAAATGGAGGACAACTCGTATTCGCAGCTTATTGAGGAGAGCATCAAGTTACATTTTGAGAGGAACGGAACGCTGGACGAGATGCGAAGTGGTTTGCATGTGAAGGTCCTGAAGATGCTTCATGACCAAAAGAAGCTACGAAAGGATGAACCCCTCTGCGGTGGTGAATTGGAAAGGCGAGGATTGTCGCATCTGCTAAACCAGCTGATTGTGGATTACTTTGATTGGTATGGTTATAAGCATACCCTGGAAACATTTTCTCTGGAAACGGGCATTAAATCTAAAAAGTCACGCGAAAAGCTACGACGCGAACTTAATGGAAATTTTGATCACAAGGAGTTGCCCATCTTGTTGGAAATGCTGATGAAACAAACAAATCGAGATTATAGTAATCAAACGGAGGAGGAGGAGAATCAAGCACAGCATGTCCTAGCAAAGGTAAAAGCAACTTCAAGTAACTCAAAGAATGTCCCTGGTCCCAGCCTGGTTGTTAAAGAGCTTCAACAGCCTGCGATTAAACCACCTGGACTTACTCCCCGGGTCATAGTTAACAGAGCTGTAGAATCTCCAATAAAAGTGGAAAAACTTCATAGACCCATCACACCCATTAATTATCCTCCAAACTCCCAAGCAAAGGTTCATGTGCGTCAGCGCATGACGGAGGTGGTTAGAAAAGTTCCAAGTAATCCGAAGAAAGTTGGGAAAAAATCACCTGAAATTTCAAAGCCAACTAAAAATTGTTACGATACGGATACAGCATCTGATTCCACAGGGTCTTCGACGGAAGATGATGATAATGGTACGGAAGAAAGTGAAACATTTGCCGATATACCCAATAGGTACTACTATCGTGAGCAGGAGCCTCCCGAGAGAGCCTATCCACACGGTTACGGCGAAGAGGGTCCTTATGAAGGACAACATCTACAAAAGTCAACCAAACCGTTAAACTCACGCAAAGTTGAGAAATCAAAGACGCAGAAGTTCTATGAAATGGAAAACAAAGAGAGGAAACTAAAAAGTAGCTCCAAGGATATGCCTAAATCACAAAATACCAAATCTAAACAATCTGATCAGGGCACTAGTAAACGAAGCCGATTCTTATATCAATCTTTTCGTCGAGTAAATCAATCCGATGATGATCTGAACATGCCAGTAAGTAAACCCAAGTGTCCTGAAACTGTGATCAGTTCCATTAAAATGGATAGTGCTGATGACTCTGATGAGGATAGCGATGTCTACTTATGAGTATGGTGAACAATTCAAATTCATCGTATTTTATGTCAACTTTTTACACCAAATTATGTGAATGTGTTTCTTAATTTTTTTTCCTGGACTTTGCTTGAACATGTTTGAACTGCTAATAAATTACATATTATACTTTTTGTTTAAGAAACCAAGGAAAAGGGATAAGAATTGGAAAAAAAGAAAGTATTATCTTTTAAGGGTCACCATATAAAAACAACATATAAAAAATCTAGTCGGACGGAGCTACAGTCGAGCATTCTCGACTGTCGGAGACCCCGTACTTACTATGGCAAAAGCTAGCACTGCTCAAAATTCATACTCGATTTTCGCCCGATCGGTCCTATGACAGCTATATGATATAGTGGTCCGATTTTGGATAGGATATATAAACCCAAGGTAAATGCATATTCCAAAAGTTTGGTTACGATATCTCATAAAACAAAAAAGTTTTTCATACTAAAACTAGATTTTCGACCGACGGTCCTATGGTCCTATGATATAGTGGTCCGATCCAAAAAAGAAACAATCCTTATCTGCCTGCAATATAGGGGAATGTACATACCAAATTTTGTGTTACTAGCTTTTAAATTGTTCTTATAATTTGGATTTGAAATTTTTTTTGTCGATTTGTGGGCGTTAAAAGGGGCGTGGCCGAACTTTGAAAAAACTTGATCTGTTTGCAACATAGAAGAGCCTAAATAACAAGTTTGGTGTCTCTAGCTCTTATAGTCTCTGAGATCTAGGTGTTCCATACAGACAGACAGACAGACAGACAGACGAACAGACGGACATTGCTATATCGACTCGGCTATTGATGTTGATCAAGAACATATATACTTTATAGGGTCTGCCACGCCTCCTTATGCCTGTTACGCACATATTCGGTAAAACAAACCCAATAGACCCCTGTACTTTTTTTTATTACGGGGTCTAAATAGCGAAAAAAAACTTTTTTAGTTCTAAATTTGGTTGAGACTTTCAGCTACATTACGTTTCATTAACAACAACATGTCAATGTTATGAAACTCTTGGCCATAAGGGTAATAGACATAGGTTTCAAGCCAATTTTCGTTTAACAATGAAAAAACTTAGAGAATAAAACAATAGATATTTTTGATGATTTAAAAAAAAAGGGTGAGCTATGTGATGCCTTTAAAATGAAGAACGCTGACAGAAATAAGTATAATAAAAATAAAATTAAATAACAGCGCAGGGTTGCTTAAATACGTCTATCGATAGCAAAAATACCGAAATTTTTTCATAACATGACGTTAGAAAACAGCTGCTTTTCAGCAAGGAAAAGTAAATAGCCTTTTAACAGATCTAAATCTAAATCTTTCTTCTCAAGGTCTTTGAAATTTGCTGCATTTCAGGGAAAATATTTCCCCTGTATGTAGTAAATAGTAATTAAAATGAAAGCACATGCATATATAAAATTAATTTACATCATATCCTTCCAAACAACTACCTCTTTGGCTAAGTATTAACATGTCCTGTGTTTCGAAATCTGCATAAAATCAATCAAACAGCTCTGAAATGCTCATCGTGAGCAGGTCTAATTAATTGATTGAGAATTGTTGTTGTTGTTCTTGTTGTTGTTGTAATGTTGTGGCACAGTCAGTGCTTGGACAGACAGACAGGTCAGGCAGGCTCTGTTGCAAGTTGCAAGAGGCAGTTACTGTCATAATATTGACTCATTGACCATGTAATTAATGGTGTTAAGACTCGCACGCCATATTAATGCAATTCAATTGACAGACAACATCCGTTTGACATTTGCTGCGTTCGAATATTGATTTCAATCATAATGAAACTTCATCAATTCCCATCACTCCTTTCTCACTTCAACTCTATCACTCTCTCTCTCTCTTTTCCTGTTTCTCATCCTTCACTAATTGCTGGCAGATTGGTAGAATTTATGCTTCGCATAGTAATAAGTTATTAAGGGATAAAACTGCAAATAAATTAAATAGTCTGATGGAATTAATTTTGATAATTTTAATCGTAGCTTAAGAAATGGAAAATAACAAAACTCTTAAGCTAATGTATTTATCTTTTTTATAAAAATGTAATTTTTTAATATGTCAAATTTTATTGCTTTATATTTTGCAAATTATCAAATAATTTTTTGGACAACTTAACCAAATAAAATCCTTTTTATGAAAATATAATTATTTCACATGATAAAACACCCTTTTTCTATCAATCTAAACAAGTTATTAATGATAATGACGATAACTTAATCTTCAAAAAGATGATAAAAACTTAAAAGTTTTATCATAAATGTGATTTAACAAATATAAGATTATTAAAGGATTTTATGCTAAGAAATTTAAAAATCGACAGCAGTTAAAATCTTCTCAAAAAGATTCCCAGCTTAAAGATGTAGTATCAGAGTGCATTGATCAATATGGTAAAAAAACAAATATTTTAAACGGTAACCCAAATTTGTAATCTACGGGTAATTTTAAGATGTTTTCACAAAAAACCTATAGTTAAAATTTATAGTTTGAAAATGAATTTTTTTTGGCATTTTTAGAATGCATAATTAGCATATCTTTAGTATTTTTAGTCCGATCCTGACAAGATTTGTATCGAAAATCTTGTTGGAACCAAAACTTTCAAAATAAAAGATTGGTCCTCAAAATATAATAATAGTCCTCGCAAGGTTTTTTCAACTCCGTTTTTTTCGACCGTAGATTACAAATTTGGATGCACCCTAATTTAGTATGATCACGAATCAATCCAGTAAACTCTCAACGAATTATGGACTGAGAAATGTGGCAAACTTTGTCAACTCTTGGTAATCATCATTTTGTGGATACCCATAAGAAATCACGTTCTCTGGCGCTCACACGTCCACTAGAATGGTTGACTACCCATCACCATTCACCATTCATCGTGCTATCGTCATTTTGGCCCCAGTTGGAGTTGCAGTTGCCATTGCCACATTGCCATTGCCACATTGCCACGCATGCCACTAATGAGGCTCGTTAGCGTGGTCGGTTTGTCCATCGTGGATGCCGTAATGTATGCAATACGCCAAATTGTACAAACGTACTGGGCAAATCGATAAAGTAATTTGGGCAATGCAAAACAAACGACCAGAAGCAGATCTCACTGACTGCCTTGCCAACCCTGCCAACCCTTCACCTGCCTCACCCTCACCTCACCTCGAATTCATGCCCCACAGCAGTTGGCCGCGAAATGCGCCACCAGCAAATGTTGGCCACATAATTTTGTTTGGCTGAAGCAGCACGTAGCACATTGACAGACTGACTGAATGACTGACTGAATGACTGACTGACTGAATGACTGACAGACTGAATGACTGTCTGTCTGTCGGATTGGACTCAGCTCAGTTGCAAGTTGCCTAATTGCAGCACCATCTTGCGGTTATGCGTTCTACGTGCGTTTGTCGCACGTTTGGCTAATTAAAATTGCATTTTTTACTTGTCCCCACTTGTCCCCTCGTTCCCACGTCGGTTTGTCCGGTTATTGATATAGCAGCTGCAGCATATGATATCGTATACGTGAATGACTACGCAACAGTTGACAGGTGGTTATAGTCCATGGCCAATTACGGGTACTCATATTTGAAAAATATAACAAATATCAATTGGAAAATTGGAATTGCAGCGGCAGCTGAGAATTATTATAGTTTATTAAACAATTTCTTTTATTTTTAACTATCTTCTACAGTGCACTTAAAGAAAAATACTTTTTCTCTTCAGTGCCGCACATTTAAATAAATACAGAATTTAAACAATAACAATCTGCAGGAAGTTTAAAAATTAACTTTAAGTAAAATGCAATAGCAAAAACTAAATGAAATTTTTCTTTGCCCACATGACGTATGTGTGATATTTTGTGGGTTGTCTTTTTCGGTAGTATGAGTGGATGGCCAATGATTTGCGGTTTTGCCGATTGTACAGAGGGCTTAAAAAATTGTTTGCTGAGTTTTCATGATAATGTTTACAGCAATTTTGTTGTGGTCAAGTTTGTTTCATATGTTGAACACTCATTTGTGGCTTTGTCAGCTTTTGATAAAAGATTAAGCTGCAAATGGCTTTAATCTAATAAACTGCTCAGCTTAAATATGAACCCTTCAGGTAAATGGTATAAATAATAAATGTACTCAGTTTACTATAAATAAATTCAATTAGTTGAAAGAGGCGAAAAGTTATGAAGTTATGAAATAAATAAATATATTAAGTAAATTATAATAAAACATTATAAAATTGTGTACATTTAAGATAATATTAAATTATATATTTCACATTTACTAAATTGAAAATATGTTTTCATTGTGTACAGGGTATTTTAAAGTGTAGCAGAGTTCTTTAGTTTTTCCATCTACTTAACTGGTTTTATTTATGTTTTTGATATGCCTAACTTTTAGCAACAACAAAAGACGTCGCAGCCAACGCAGATGAGTTGACAAAAGCTTAATGACACTTAACGTAAACAAACAGTCAACACACATACACACACACACACACTTACACATACATACGCCATGTTGGTGAGCAGCGATGTGAAAAACGTATTTTAGTGATTTTTAATGCGAAAGCAATTTGAAAAGTTTGTTTGCCAAAAGTTGTAATGATAGAGACATGCTCTGGATGATGCTGTGGGTGGTATGTGGTGGGTAGTTTAATGTCTGTGGGTGGCTGATTAGGCATCAAATGCGCACATTTTTGAGGCTGTCTGCGACACTCGCGACACACTTGATTGAAATAATTGCGTGTATGTGTGTGTGTGTGTGAGTTTATTGGCATTTCATGTTGACAGCCGCTAAGTAATCTTGTAAATTGCTAAATGTGTAAATTAGTGAGTCTAGGTAATGTGAACGCACAAGTTGTTGACAGGTAAAAGAAATAATGACACCTAAGACAGCTAATTTGAGAAGCTAAATGTAAAAATACAACAGAAGCAAAAGATGATAAAAAAGGGAGCAAATGTTAAGCTAATTCTGTTAATAATGAATGTTATGTTAATGTTAACATAAAGAACAAATTCATTAAAATCGTAAGCATAATACAAAAGAAGAAACTGTAAGTAAATTCATAGTAAATAACTAACAGCGTGCGAATTTCAGCCGAATAACATAGCAAGCTGTTAATTTAGCATAAGAGAGACAACAGATGTAGGGAATGTTAAGGTAATAGTGCAAGTATTTGTCTGCTAAAAGTTTAACAGTGTGAGACTCAAAAGTTTTTATTTTCAAGAAGAGCGAAAATATATAAAATATATATAATACGTACATGAAACAGTTTATCCTAACAAATGTTTGAGTAATTCTCAAAAAATTAAGCCAACAGCATGCCTGAAATGTAAATAACAGTTTACATAACTAACAACAAACAGTTATTAATTTAAATAACACAAGAACAAACTGTTATGCTAGAATCAGGGACTCATGTTAACCTAATGCAATTAAGTTAACAGAAATTAAGTGCGAAATTTTTAAGCTATGCTTTTAAAATTCTTATTATGTTAATCGCCTGATAGCTAAAATTGTGAAAAAAATGGGACCATAATTTATTGGCTGGAGTATTGAAACCATTAATTAAAAATTTTTTACATTTTAATGTAAATAAAACGATTGAAAAAAGACAATGTTTACGTAAAATCGAATTAAACAAATATACGTAACAGCAAGACAATGTTAGAAATCTGTAACATCTGTAATAACATCTTTAATTTCTACTTACTTAACAGCAACTAATCGTAACCATATAACATTAATACGAATTATCATTTTAAACTTTCTTAAATACTAATTTTCAACTTAAAGAGTATTCGGTTAATTATCGATTAGAACAAAGTCTGAGCGACTTTTATCTATCTACCACATTACACAATCTTTGATAAGATACTTACTGTGCGGATTTTCGTAAACAACAATATAATCGTAATAACGCTGAAACAGGCTGAAAGCAAATTAACTGCTTTGCTGGATATTTGCGATTATCGGGGAAACACTTGAAGCAAATTTCGACTTGGTTTCTTGTTGCAACAAAGTGTTGTGTCTAGTCTATTAAGTTTTCCATTATAGATGATAGCGATCAATGCTTTGCACTAAACTCAAGAAAACTGTTACGCCCAAAAAACACACATAATCAGACACGCATACACACACATGAGAGTATACAGACACACGCATACACATACTAAACAAATTTGAGCAAGTTGAAACGTAAATCGAATAAAAGGCCCAAAGTAAAAGCAGTTACCAATATGGAAGAAGCCTTTGCAGCGAGTCTTGAGCATCCTGTAGATGCTTCTATTTTTAGTGTCGACAGGGAACAGTCAGCAGAGGAGTGGAGAGGGAGATGGAGAAGCAGGAAGAAGTGGAACTGCAATGTGTGGGTGTGTGTGTGTGTGTGTGTGTGTGTGTGTGTGTGTAGGGGGTGGGGAGGTGTGAGCGTCATGACAACAATGGCATTTTGATACTTTTGTATGAGATTTAATGAAATTTGAATCCTTTTGTTGAGTGGAATGACAGCACGCCAAAGAAGGAGCGATAGAGAGCGAGAATGAGTGAAAGAGAAGTTGAGAAGTAGAGAAGTAGAGAAGAGCTGCAGGCAAGTTTCCTTGTCTGCCAATGCGATGTCATGTAGTTAAGGTATTTTTGTCTGTGCCTGTGTGTGTGTGTATTATAACAATAGTAAAACAATCTTCTTAATGCACACTTTGGCCTAAAGGAATTTTTCACTTGTAAGACGAAGCTTGTAAATACACACACACACACACACGCACACACACACACACACACACACACACACTCATAAACTGCTGGCACTTGCCTATCAGCGTCAGTTAAGCATAATGTAAATATGTCTGTGTGTGTGTGTGTGTGTGTGATATATATATATATATATATGCATGTTTATAGATAGACTATATATTGACAAAGAAACATGTTAATAAACAGCTGGAAGTTTGCTTTATTGTCATCAGGACACACAAACACAAGACAGACACTCAAGACTTTTGGGACTTGCTAAAAAGGGTTCCCTTGTATGTATATGTGTGGGTGTGTGTGTGTGTGTGTGTGTGTATGTGTGCTTAAACGGAAGCTGAGGTATCAATAACATTGTTCAACAGACAGCAGGCCGCAACAACAACAACAACATGAACGAGCTCCTTTATTACTTGCTTGTGGGAAAAAGGCAACAAAGATGTCCTTTGCCAGCAAAATCACACATTTGGGCCAAAGTAGATACACTCCATGACTTCTCTGTGTGTGAGTGTGTGTGTGTGTGTGTATTAAAGCTGTCTTTGAACCCATTGTCATCTATTTGTGCACAGTTAAAACAATTTTGTTTGTGAATAACTTCATTGTCAAGTGTGAATGTAACACATGCTGCGAATATGTACTCGTATATTCAGGCCACATTCATTGTGCCTAATAAGACCTAGAAGTTCAATTTCAATACGATAGACATTTCGAGATTTATACGAATTTATTCAAGAATCAAAACCGTATAAATCCTAATTTAAAACAGAAAAAAAACAAGTCGAATTAGCCATAGTCGAGATCCCATATATATAACAGTACTTTAAGGAAATAACTATCTAATGATAATAATAACTATTTAAGAATAATAAAAAAAGAGAGTAAGGCATTATATTATGTGAAACATACCTAAAAGATAACGAACACAATATATCCTTTTTTTTTTTTTTAAATAATTGGTATAAAAATCACATTCATACTTAATGGATATGTGTGTTGCGAGTATATGTATGTATTAAAGAAAAATTTGTTCTTTTAATACTCCCTTAAAAGTTATACAATTAAGTGTCATGCATTATGTGTTTTTATTCGTTTTGATCGAATTTTTATGATCGCGTGCTACAAAATTAAATTACACCAAATTTACGTGTACATCAAATTTTTTGATATATTTTCAGGACAAGCAAGCAACGTGTTTTTCATACTATGATAAATCAATAATTTTGAACATCAAAACAAATCTCATTATGGCCAATTAAGACGTGATTAAAATTCATAAAACTAACATTTCAGTCGAAATACAGTTGCGTTTTTCACTATATAAGCCATGGTATTCATTCTTTGAATAGATCCACGATCTGGTCTAGCAGTGTGATGTTGGGTGTATCCATCTTACTTTTGACATTCGTTAACTTTTCAAGTGCGTACAAGTATAAAAGTATTATTCAGAATGACGAAGTATTTGACGATTGTCCGGATCAACCAAACGGGGTACTAAATATTCACGGCGCAATTGATCTTTCTGAAACAAATTTTCTTTTGGAGGGCGAAAAAGTTTTTATATCAGGTAATTTTACTACAGTGTGGGATCTTCAGCCTACGGATATCATTCAGGTGATTTTTTAATAAACAGTTTATATATAACAGTTGTATACACACGGATAATTATTAGGTACGAGGAGAATTACTTCACTTTGATCGTGGCTCTTGGCATCCCACTCTGTATGCAATAACTTTGCCAGATTTTTGTTCTGTTATGTGGGATAAAAATCAATATTGGTACACATCATGGCTACAATATGTTGTTAATGCAGATTCAATAAAAGGAAAATGCTTAAGAGGACGAGGAGTAAGGACTTAAAATATCACTTCTTGACAATGTATTTTAGTTTTTTCTTAATTTTTGTAGATCAAATTCGTTCACAAGACATTTGAAGTGGGAACTATATTCGAAACGCACCTAACCGATATGGATGGCAGTTACAAAGTGAGAGTATACGCAAAAGCATTAAATCCGTTGTCGGGAAGAATGCGGCCAACGTCAATATGTTTTGAAATTAAAGGAGAGTTCGAAAGATTGTAAAAATTTTCATAAAATCTAGTTAATGCATAGCTGATTGCATTAGGCAACAGTCAAAAAAATTGTGTATTATTATTATTTCAGAAATTATTTCAAGGAGTTTGCATTTACATTTGAATTAAATACAAGTGGGAAAGGCTATAGTCGAGATCCCGACCATATGATACCCGTTACTTATTTCAATATGTATAAAAGTATTTTTTAAAAAATTACTGCCTAACAAAAACTAATGCATACTTTTAAGTGATTGTATTGAAAAAATAAATTTATTAATAACTTTGGTTAGCTTTTACTGCCGTTCTACTTGGCAGATCTTGTTGCGGTTAATTGAGATTATAGATAATATTAATAGATAACATTATTTACCATAAAAACTGTTTTATCCTAAAAACTGTATGGTGGCATTTCACGATGTTTGGGGGCGGATGGGGGCGTGGCAAAAATTTAAAACAAACTTGATCTGCTCCAACGCATTTAGAGTCTGTGGGTGAAAGTTTGGTATCTCTACCTCTTATACAGACCTCTTACTACCTCTTATACAGACGGACAGACGGACAGACGTACAGACACACATGACTTGACTGTTGATGCTGATCAAGAATATACATACCTTACAGGGTCGGGTCCCTGTTACAGAAATTCCAACGAACTCAATATACAGTATTACTTTTTTTTAAGCAACGGATAGAACAAGTATTTTAAAATTTAAATAAATTGATGATATCAATCAATAAATAAATAAATAATTTGTATTAACAATCTTAATAAAATCAGTACGATTAAATATTAATTAATTAATCATTAGCAAATTTATTTAATATTTTAATATTTATTTAATATTTTAATATTTTATACTTCTTTTAAAAAATTTAAAAAAAAATTTAAATGTACTTAATCAAATTGGATTTCATTAAACTCTTAAATCTTACTTACAATATAGTGAATATTTAAAAATATTAAATTTTATTGATATAAAACATATCTTCAAGAATTATAAATTTTAAACTTAAATGTCTTATTCATTATATTGAATTTAAAATGGATAAAGAAAGCATAAAACACAAACATATATAAAGTAAGCTAGTAATTTATATTGGCTTATGTTTAAATGATGGTATTAATAGTTGATATTTGAAAATAATAAAATTTAATGAGACCAAAAATACTTAAAACTTAAAGCTCAAAAGGGATATATTTATTGCGTTTTTAAATTTAATAAATATATGCATAAAACACAAACAGACAAAATTAAAGTTAGTATAAATTTTGCCTAATGTTTTAAGTAATAATTCTTAATAGTTGCTTTAAGTTATAAGTTGTTGCCTATAGTGATGCCATAGGGTAAATCAATTATCCTCTAAGTGAAGTTATATTTGTGTGCAAAATAATTGTTACTTATAATTACTGTAATTACAAACTTAGTTGTTCAAACTTAACAAGCACAAATGCTATTGTATAATTTACCGTTATCAATTGAGCTTGTCACACAGTTCTCTGCAAGTCGGATAAATAAATTGAAGTAGAAATTCAGTTTTGCCCAAATGTAAGTGAGAATATTGTATTAAATATTGCCAAACTCAGACAATATTATATTACACTTAATTTTTGGCACCAGACATTGAACATGCAATTAAGTGAGTTGGGCGTATCTTTCAATCTATATATGTATGTTACATACTCGTACATACATATTGACTGAGACAAATTTGTATTTAAGGAAATTGCATTAAATTTGGCAAGTAACTTGGGATGCTCTAAATTAAAATATCTTGCATAGTTTCTTGTTAAGAGACAAATTCAGATAGCGTTTCATGCGGCGTATACTTGTTTTTTTTTTCGTTTTATCCGTTTACATATTTGCGGTTAAGGTAAACGCAACAATGCAAATGTTTCTCATTTTTTCCCTCATGTCACTCGATGCTATGCTGCTACAAGAAATTTTAATTAAAAAATTAATCATACGACATGGTAACCGTTACCGTAAGAGAAAAGCAGCAGCATTCACAAATTCTCGACTAGTTGCGCTTTTATTTCCTAACTTTTTGCTTTGCTTTTGCCTGTCGGTCTTCTTGTTGCTTCTCAGCTAGAAGATAAATTTTGGCTATACGCATTTTATGGCAGCCTCCTTGACGAAATATGCGTGTGGTTGTCTCTCTTATCTGTGTGTGTGTTTCCATGTGTGAGTGTATCTGTGTTGTTGCCCAAAAGTATGCAGCAAGTTTATGAAAATTCTTTGTTTATCCCAAGGTGTGTGTATCTGTGTGTGTGTGTGTGTGTGAGTGCTAGGTAAATTGTCTCGGTTTGTTAATTTTGCATTCCTGTCAAATTTATATGCTGGTTAGCAGCGAGTAAACTTTTGTCTTACGACTGAATTCTGTTTTGTGTTCGTTTCTAATTTATGGACACACATTTAGATATGTGCAACTTTTCACAGAAACAGTTGAAATTTGTATGTGCATTGCTTGTAGGTTAAACTTTTTCATATTGAAAGCATTTTATTTGCCACTCTTCAAAGTATTTTTGGATATGAATTAAAAGTTTCTTCATTAAATGAAAATCCACACAGTATCAAAGTTTTTTGTTAAACGCATAGATAACAGAGCTATAACAGAGGAGGAACCAGCGCAGCTGCAATAAAAAAATAAGTCAAAGGTGTCACACTACTCTTAGAGAAGAAATGAGTGCACTCAAAGACACTCACTATTTTATACCTTTTATCAAAGTTCGATTGCTAAAAAATGTATTTTAAATCTCAATATGTATTTATATACTAATAAGTATAATATAATACTATTGTTATTGCAAAGAAATATGACAGATCTGTCAAAGTTCGATTGCTAAAAAATGTATTTTAAATCTCAATATGTATTTATATACTAATAAGTAAAATAAAATACTATTGTTATTGTAATAAAATATAACAGATCTGTCTGAAATACTAGATACTAAGCTATGCAAACAGTCATCACTATACGTCGATCGTTTGAAATAAAATTGAGCTAACTTAATTTAATTAAACTTTTTAAATTTTACGTCAATACATTAAAACAAGTATACATTTAAAAATTTTTTCTTTTATTATTTAATTCTAATTTTTTAAATTTTTTTTTAGTTTTTACTATCCGTCGACAGGTTTTTGGTTGCCTAAATAAAAAAGCTAAAATGTCGGGATTTGGGGCGGGGTAAATGAAAAGGTTATAAGGGAACGCCTAACTACCTACTTATTATTGTTGCCAATACTAAAGATGAATTTGGCAAAATCGACTAAATATGTAAAATTAAAAAAAAAAAATAAAAATAAAAATAAAAAAAATAAATAAAAAATAAACATGATCTTACAAAAAATTTGATATTTTTAAGCTATTTTCTTCTTAATTTCTGGTCATTTGTGGTTGCATTCATTTAAGAGAAATCTCATTTTTCTTTAAAAATTGGCAGCACTGTTCAGAAGGTAAGATTTCAAACCAATTAACTAACATAAATATGTAAGCATGTTTTTTACATATTTCCCACCAAGGCTTTAAATTTAAGTTACTTATTTTAACAATTTCCACATAAATTAACCCAATTCACCGCACGTACCGATTGCAAATTAAAAAAAAAAATGAATTTGTCTATATTTTTGCCTTGTTTTTGAAAAATTGACTTCCAAAAAGGGTTGCATGTATCGATTATATAAAAAAGGTAATCAAAATGCAAAGAAAACAGTTCACTTTATAAATATTTTTAAGTTTTAAAGCTATTTTCTTTGTTTTTCTAAAAAAGAAAAAGAAAAAAGAAGGTGATGTTTTCTCGATGCATAATTATTTCGAAAACGTCAAGTCCTTAAAGCATGTCTTTTATAATAAAAATTGTGTTGATAAAACGCGTTATACATGTAAGAAAACATTTTTGAAAATGTTAATTTTTGACATTTTTTTTTAAATTTAAAGACGTACAAATGTCGCATTGAAAATGCCCATATGCTATGCTATGCTCTCTGCTATGTTTCGAATTGGATTGGAGCAATGGCAGTCGCAAAAAAAATTATGATATACTGTCTGTAGTTTTTTTGCGATCTAGAATATTAGGTTTTAATTTCTCTTGTAAAATTAATTTATCTCAATGGATTCCACTATTTACTTTGTTTTAATTCTGTTAAAAATCAGAAACATCTTATATAAAATAAAACAAATAATAACAAGCAAAGAAAAACATTATTTTGCTAAAAAAAATTTATGAGTTGTTTTCAAAATAGTTACGTTGCTATCTGTTTGTGCAGGTACAACATTTTTCACATAAAATTGGAAAAACATAAATGTTAATCAACTCAAAAACCACACGAAACAACACTAAGGAATCCTTTGTGCATTTTATCGAACGTATAACTACATATATTTTCAATTTAAACAAATTAGAAAACAATTGCTATCTCTTTTGCACAAACGGACACTGGGTCGGTAGTAAAAACGAAGATTTGCATAGAAAACATTTACACAAGCAGATGTAACGCAACGGGGCCAACAATAAAAACAACAACAACAACAATAGTGACACAAACATCATCACACATACATATGCATACGTATGCATATGCTATTCAAATGCCTAAATATTTTACAAACTAATATCAATTCAATTTGTATGCATTGAGCATCAAATTGTCTCTGTTCGTATGTGTGTGTGCGTGTGTGTGTGTGTGTGTGTGTATATGTATGGAAATGCCAAGGCATCGATGCGGAAGCTTAACCTGAGCATTCCTACGCACAGGTGACACAAGTTTCTCCAATAATTTATGTATTTCTAATAAGAGCAACAGTCCCTCCTTGTAACTGTAGATGACGTTGTTGTTGTGGTTGTTCTTGTTGTTCTTGATGACAATCCAATTTGGGGTTAGATGGTGGCAGCCTCCAGTTTTGTTACACATTTATTTATTTAATTATTAGTATTAAAGTAAAATTTTATTATTAATATTTCGACATATAAATATAAGCAAAAAATTAAATTGTATCCAATTCTATCCAAATCTACATTATTCAAAATTTAAGTTTAAGAAACATACCATTACATTTCAATTTAAAAAAAAAAATTGTATAAGCTCAAAACATATTGGCTAAGCCAGTCAAAAAATATCGGGATACCATTTAATTTAAGGCTTTAATATGTGCGGTAAAGGTTTGACATTAATCCTTTTTTGCGATTTCCCTGTAAAAACAAAAATAATACTCTCAGCTCTGATTCTACAAATCTCGAACAGCGTCAAGGCAACCCAAAAGCAATTGTTGGTGTTCTTAAAAACAAGCAACCAATTTTTTCAAAGATCTAAAAAATTGTTGAGACACTTGACATGAAATATTTATTGAATTATACTAAAATATCTTTTAAAATTAATAAAAATGGATAAATTACATTTTTAATAATTTTGTTTATTATATTGAATATTCCTAAACTCTAAACTGTTTGTTAAAACTAAAAGTAGGTAATAGGCAGCCGATATTTTCTACTTTTAAAATTTAAATTTAGAGAAAATATCAAAAATACGTTAGAAAAGGTGCGCCACCTGTTGTCTGTTTGCGACAACCTTATTTTGTCCAAGCGATATTTTGCGTGACACCATATCGATAGTGTAATGATTATCAGTGCAAGAAATTTGATCTAGATCAGTGTTCAAGGTAGCAGACACTCAAATGAACTGTAATTTGTTTTTCTGTCAGGTGGCAACGTCTTTCAAAAACACACACACACTTGCTCAGTTTGTGTTGCACTAAAAACAATCAACCAACGACGTGGTACGAATTGGAGAATAATGGCAAATAAACCCAAAAAGGATAATGAGGAGACTAATGATTGGAATCAGAGCGATGAGGACGACAACTGGGATGACTGGGGTGATGGCGATGGCGATGGCGACGATGATGATGAGAAATTTGTGCATGTAGAACAGCAGCAGCCGCAAAACAACAACGGCAACAACAACGCAGAAGCAACAGAAACAAAGTCGAAGAATGTTGTGAAAGCTGCAACTACAACTGCAGCAGAGGCAACGCCAGCGTCAACGTCCTCCGCCACCTCCACCTCCGGCTGGGGCTTGTGGGGAGGCAAGCTGAGCTCAGTGCTGAGCACGGCCAGCGAGGGGTTGGGTAATATAACGACACAAGTGAATCAGGGGTTAAATCAAATAATTGGTGTGCCCGATCCGGAGGAACTGGCTCGCATCAATGCAGCTGAGAAGGCAGCCAAGTCCACAAGCACAGAGAAGCTAGCTACTGAAGCTGCAACTGAGGAACAGAAACAGAAAGAGGAAGCTGCCGGAGGAGCTGCATTTTCCCTGGGTATTGTGACGACATTGGGATCGAAAGTTCTAAACACGGGTCTGGATACCTTGGAGGGCATTGGCAAGAAAACCATGACCATATTGCAGGACAATGATCCCAAGTTAATGAACAAACGCAAATTGCTTGGTCTCGAGGCAAATAAACCTAATCTAAGTGCTGTGCTCCTCGAGGCCAAAAAGGATGCCGATCAAATGGAGCAATCCCTGCAGCAGCTGCAAATCGAGAAGCGAAAGGCTCAGCTGCGTTTCGAGGTTCTCTTCGAGAACTACTGTGGCCTGGTCCACTTCGAGGCACTCGAAATCCTCTCCAAGGAGTCGCGTCTTAAGCTCGACACGCTGCTGGATGCAGTCAGTGGCAATGCACTAAGCGAACTCCAGGTGGGAAGATTTATAACTACTACTCAGCATTGCAATGGAAATTATTCTTAAAATGTAATAACATTTTAGGAGACAATCAGTGAGGTGCAGGAGCTGCTCGAACTGGAGGATCTGGAGTCCGACAGCGAGGGAGAATACGATGTTGAGGAGCTAAACGAACGTCTACAGGCGACAATTGCCGATGCGGAAATTGGCATCAAGTTCGATGATGTGGCCAGGTGAGAAGGGGCAGCAGATGAAATCAATTTCCTATACGAATTAAGAAAAAATCTTACTCAGAATACTAAATTTTGAAAGAAAAAAAGTAGGAAAGCAAAATAAGAAATCCAAAATAAGGATTACAAAAATTAGAAACAAAAATATTGCGAAGATCAAAAATAAGGAAGCAAAAAATTGGGAAAACAAAACTTAGGAAAACAAAAATTGGGAAGACAAAAATTGGGAAAAAAAATTTCGAAGACAAAAATTAGATAGCTAAAAAAATTAGGAAAACATAAATTAGGAACAGCCAAATCAGAAATATTTTATTTAAAATCGCGCGATTTTGGCATTTGAACTCTTTCTTGTTAGCAAAAAGACAAGAGATTTCGTTGAATCATTTGAGTAGTGATGTTTTTATTTAGGTACAAGATCTTGTTTATCTTGCTCTGTCATTATGTAGTCTAAAAATGTGAATATTATGGGATTATTGCACCCGGCGAACGAATTACTTTTCCTAATTTTTGTCTTTCCATTTTTTGATTTCATATATTTTTCTTAGTTGAAATTCCTAATGTATGATACTTATTGCTTCCTTATTTTGAATTCCCATAGTTTTTTTCCTTGCTTCTTTTTTTATTTTGTAATTCCTTAAAAAAAACTTTCTTAGTTCGTATGAGTTACCCACTAAAGCACATAAAGTTTCTTTTAATCATAGTCCATTTATCATTATAGCCACTGGTCAGAGTCCCTCAAATGGCTAAGCTCCGATGAGGCCAACATAGCGGATCTGGAGGAAGCCTATGCCAAGAGCATTAATGCTCTAAGCGAAGCCTGCGCCCTGGAAATGTGCAAGCTACACAAAATTGCGGAACTGCTGCTGGTGAAGCCTCATCACAGTACGGCCAACGAGGTCGATGGCATTGTGCAGCTCTGCAAGCAATTCAATGGACACCTTCAGGGTCTGACCCAACGCTATGCAGCCATACTGAGTAGCAAGAACTCTGGGGAGGATGCAGCTCAGCAGGAGGAATGCAAGGCGAGGGTCAACACGCTCTTTGCCGAAATGTTATCGGGCGCCAAGTACATTGAGCAGGCCTATAAACTCTTCACACCCATCCTGCAAATGGGCGCGGTTTAGGAATCACTTATTATTCTCAACTCAAATTGTAAATGTGTTTTTATATATATATAATTATTAAATGAATTCTAATCGTTATATGTGATAAAGATTGCAAGTGAATTTTAATAACATTGTCAAGGATTATCTCGTCTTAGAACTTTTATTATAACTAATTATACAAATTATATCATCTTAACTCTGTCTCATAGTTTATATTGTACAAACTTTTTAGCTTACGAAGTAGCGCCTGTTTTGCATGATTTCGATGTTTTTGTTTTGCAGGAAGCTATAGCGCAGGACATTCTAAAAGTGGTTAGCCAAAACTCTATCTGATCTATCTGGATATATAAACATTGGTGGTGATGTGCACATCTGCAAACGCGTTCAAAACCTTAAATCGGGTTTATACTTAAGCATATATCTGCAAAAGAAAAGACAATTATAAATTATTTATAATGTTCTAATTCAGAGCTCTTACTTGTCCAGCGTTTCCCAAAACTTGCTAAGCACAGCGCGATCCAAATGCCTTTTATTTTGGGATAGACGCAACAATGTCACCGACCAGCGCTCCACATTTGCATCCAATTTGAGCTCACTAAAGCACAAGTGAAATGCGCAAACTACAATGCAACAGACACAACAGAGAAAGTTAATAGCTGAGTTAACAATAATTAAGTTAAAGATATTGGAAACGCACTCTTTGAGAATATTTCAACGGGATTGCCATCCCAGGGCCAGCCCTTGAATTGCCATTGTGGTCCCATCACAAATACGGCGACAACACGCTGCCAATCTTGTTGAGTTAGTTTAATGGGATTATCCACAACTCGATATGATACGGTCTGATTATTTCGCTTGCGCTGTAAATACAAACACAATTAGTATCCGATGTGCATTGTAAATAATGTTGAATAGTGTCTCACCTGGAGCAACACTTCGCTTTCGCGCTGACAGCCTGCAAGCTTCTTGTCCGACGTGGATACGAAACGCAATTCCTGCAGAATATCCTTGACATTGATCATGGTTACAAGGCTTGTATTGGCAGACGGTATAATGATAATGGGCGTCCTTGAGGGTCGTTTCTGTGGTCCATTCGCTGGCAGTTGTCGTGCCTGTGCCGTGGGCAGCAGATCCTTGGGTCCAGCACGTGTGACACCCGCTCCAGGCGTCGCATGTGGCATATTGGCCTGCGCCTTCCGCTGTGCCAAAGATCCCTCCGTCACGGACTTGAGCGACATGCCGTGATATGTGCCAAGCGTATCGATTTTGAATCCTTCGGTTTCCTCCTTCTGCCGATTGAAACGTTCCTGATCGTAACGATTGTATTGCGATAGTTGTGGCTGTGGCTTCGCAATACGCGTCGGTTCCGGCATCTTAATGGGATTCGGCACCTGGGGACGATTGCGTCCCTCCTCGCGCGCCTTAATCCCTTGGAGCATGGCGAAAATGTTTTTCGCAAAGACCTTGCCAGCACTTTGGAGCACTGAGGTGCGTGTTCGCCACTGCCGCTCTCGACTTATAATATCCTTGGTGGAGTCCACATCGTAGTCGAGTATAGCGCGCAGATCTGTGCCCATTGCCTCCTCGTTGTCCGTGCGCTTGATGGTGGTACGCTTGTTGGCCAAACGCTTCGCTTTAATGGCAGCAATCTTCTCCACGGACATCGTCTCCGACAGAGACTTAATGTTGTCCATATTGACGGCGGTTTCCTTTTGATTGACATCCCAGCGAGCGGCCAATTGTTCGCGCACCTTTTGCACCTGCGTTTCCTCGAAGCGTGCCTTTTTGGCCGCCGTTTCGCCACTGGTCGCCGCATCACCGTCCGCCGTTCGCTTCACTTGTGTGGGAATCTCCAGCGGCGCACTCTTATCAATGCTGGCACACGTCGGCGTCTCCCCGTTAAGATAAGCCAGGAGTTCCTTACGATCCGGTCGATTTACGGCCGGTATATCCTCGGCGGCACACTGACGCACATACACCGAGTGCTGCAGCATAACATTCTTGAGCAAGTACAGCAGGCACTCCAGCGTGTAGTATTCACGTGGAGCTCCTTTTTTGCCCGACCTGCAAAAATGTGTTGGCAAAAAGTTGTAGCCAGTTTTTCGCATTGAATAGCTGAAATTGCAATTAAAATGGCAAGTGTACGTACCCATATTTGAGATAGTTGGTTTTAACATTCTTCGGCCAGGAGAATTCACCAAATATTATTTGATTATCACGCTCGATTATCTCCTTTTTGTTTATATTGTATTGCCGCAAAAGACTCAGTGGATCCGCCATTTTTGCGTCGCGTTCGTTTTACGGTCCACGAGTTGTTGTCCTTGAATTGCTTGACTCTCTGGTGCACGCTATATTATTATAACAATATGTTAGGCAACTTCAATTACTTAAAAACTATACTTAAACAATTGAAATCAGCTTTTTACAGCATATTTTTCATTTCTCACATCGCGTATTATGCTTTGCTGCTTCTTCTTCAACCACGAAGCTGTCAGACAAAAGTACTCGATGCCTTGTAGATATGTGCTGCCAGACCGCCAGAAAGTAGTCATAATTCAATTTTTAATTTTTGTTATCGATGCTTAACTTATTTTGTCGATAAAAATTGCAAATTTCAAAACGCTAAAAAAATTAAAATAAAAATTAAAAAATCTGATTAAAATATAAAATTTAAAATTAGACAAAATTAAGGTAAACATTAAAATGAAGGTTTGGAGTTCGTTAGCCCTCAGGAAGAGAAGTTAGAAACTTTAATTCTAAAAAAATTATAAAATTATATTCGAATTTTAGAGTTAGCTAGAGTTTTTAAAATTATATATATATATATATATATATATATAACAAAATTTTGAAAACTCTAGCTAACTCCAAAAATTCAAGCCAGATCGAAAATTTTTACTGGATGGGCAACCCTACACTACTTGTGTAGTATCGAATTGGCATGCCGGCAGCCAAACTAAATAAAAAATGTGGGCATGAAAACAACACAACAAACAAGAAAAGCTTAAAAATGTTTTAAAATTCATAAAAGGTGTACCACACAATGCCTTCATATATTGTCAATTTAAATGCGTGAAATTTGAGCGTCTTTTGGCTGTCAAAGAAAAAATGTAATGTTAAAGGTGAAATTGTTAACAAATATGCCAAATAATCGAGGATTAGTGTATTTAATACAGTAAACAGCACATTATGGGTCAGTCGGCGAGTAAAATCGGTAAGTTGAAGCGAACAAATTAAGCTTATTTGCATTATGAACTTTAATTTGTTTTTGCAATGTATTTTGCCTTTTGCCGGCATCTGAGCCTAGCTAATTGTTGCAATTACCATCTTAATAACTTTAAATATAAATAAAGGCTAAAGGTCCAAATATATGTGAGACTCTATTGGCCCAATTGACAATATTAAAAGGCTGCCGCATTCCAATAAGGTTTGTGACCTTCCTTTCCCATGCACGCGCACCAAATCAGCTGTTACCCTTAGCGATGACACTTCGAAGCAGCGACAGTGCTGGCGATAGTATTTAAAAGTTATCATAACAAATCCGTTACATTTTAAAACCAATTATTATTTAAATTGGTGTGTCGCGGCAACGCTTTTTATTAAATCTTGCATTTAGTGTTAATCATAAGCATTGTGCATTAAAAATTGCAGTATAACTATAACTGCAGTAAACAACTATTAAATAATAATTACCTAGCATAATACAAATTAATTTCTTCTTTGATACATTATTTATTATTATGAGCACGCTACTTAAAGCCTTTTCAGTGTTGAAGCAGGATTTTTTATAGGGCTGATATTGAACAGATTTTTTATGTGGATGTGTACAAATCGAACCTAGTTGTTTAACTCTACCCTTACTACAACTTTCAAGACAAATTGAAAATACTTAAAACGAGTTGTCTTCAAGTATTCAAAAAATCAGCTGTCCATTATGGGACTTAAATTTTAAATAAAATTATCTATCTTTCATTTTAACTTTTGTAGAAAACAGAAATAACTTTAATACCTTTTTATTGCGACTTACACAATTTTCAGCTGATCGAAATTAAATGAACTACTTACATTTTAGATATATTAACTACAACTCTCTCGCAAATCACCTGCACTATAAATAACCATTTCTCACAGAAAATCCTTGTCCCTTCAATGAGGACATCAAACCTTTAATCAGCTTAGATCCTTAGAAAGTCAAAATCTGAAGTGCTGAAGCAGGCAAAGGAGTGAAAAACTCTCACGCAGCTATGAAAACAGCTCAAATCAGGGATTTAATCAATAGATGGGCGCGAACTTTGACGTAATGTAGGTAGGTTACAGGTGCAACAGAGAATCTTGTCCAGTTATCTATTACCTGTTACCGTTTTACATGGAGTTTTAATTTCAATGCAGCTGGTAAACAATAAATTATTGAATTTATAGCAATGATTTCTTACAAAAAATCGTAAGAAACAAGAAACTAAGGGATAGAAGGATAGGACGAAGGATAATGGAAAACCCAATAAGTGAAAACGCAGAACGAACATTTGGCAGGACTCAGGTAAGAAAAACGCAGACATTGACCATGACCGAAACAATGTCAAAGACAATGGGCGGACAGAGGACACCAGGACCAGAACAAGGACAATACCTCTCCCTCTCCGTATGACTTGCCAAATGCGCGATCCTTTAGACCAGGCGCAGTTTTTCCAATATTTATCCAGTGTCGGGGAAAAAACAGCGATGAATTTCTAACGGATCCACTATATACATTCTGATCTCACATATGTTGATTTTTTTTGGCGGGTATTTCGGAAATGCGCAGGACGCGCCTGCGCCTGATATTTGATTAGCGTATGGGTATGCGGATACGGATGAAAGGAAGAAAAGGAAGTGGCAGCATGCAAACCCAAAAACGCTAGATTTTGATCGGTTTTTCACCCTCACCGAGTTGCAACAACTGCTACAACTGCCGCTCGCAGGTATCCCGAACCGAAGGATCTTTTCTATATATGGATAAACTGTTTTCACATACACATACACACACACACGAGTATATGCTCTCATATGTAGAGAAATGCCTGCTGGTCCTGTCTCAAGTGCTTGCATAATTTCTTTCGTTCTTTCTTGTTCTCTTAAGTCGTCAGGATTAGTTTTTCTATATTTATATACAATCTACAGTTCTGTTCTTCGTTTCTTCAATTTTCAGTTTGCATATGTCGTCCTCTAATTAAACAAGCCACGATGTAAAGAACCTTTCATGAACATTTGTTACAGTTCAGTTTTTGTGTTAATTTTATTGATCAGTTTTCATAGATAATGTCCAAGGAACAGCTGAAGTCCTGTCACTACGCTAACCCAGCTGCCAATCGATAAGAATATTATATATTTGATATCCCAACTTTGTTTAGTCGACTTTTCAACTTGATAAACTAAGTAAATTTGTACTTCTTAAGCTGACATAATTAGTTAAATTAAAAAATCTTTATACAATGCATATCTATTATCATTCTGTTATCTGGCAGCCAATTGAACCCAACCTTACCCATAATAAATATTCAATTAAAATTGATTGCCATTGCAATATTTCGATAATTGATTTAATTAAGTTTTCATACTTGTCTATCAAGGTTAAGTCATAACCATTCCGCACATTCTGATAAGCGTTGATATCTAGTAAATGGTGTAAAGCGTATGGTATTATATGATGACGCTTAATGCTTATGATAAAAAAACTATTAAAAATCTAATAAAAGGTAGAAACTTGAAAGGTAAATGATCACAAACTATATTAAAATAGAATAAATAAAACATCAGCGTCAAATTAAGAATTTAGACTGATCCACCTGAATTATGAAATTGAAACTTTATTCTAAGCTTTGGATTGAAGCAGAGCTTTTACTTTAAGCATTTGAAGAATCTAATAATAAAGAAATTAATCAATAAATTATAGATGATACAACTGATATTTAATTGCAAAAATTATGCTTTCGTTTAATAATAAGCTTTTTATTCTGCTTCACTTTTAGCAAATGTTCTCATGCCTCGTTCAAATAAAAGCTGATTATTTTTAGCATTTAAAAAGCGATGATTTGATCATTGGGACACGTGATCATTGTGGCTTTTTGGTTGATAGTGTGGACAACTGTTGTCGATGTCTGGCGCGTCTCTATGATGCGAGCACTCCTGATGAAGGATATAATAATTGCTTCAGCCAGACCGATGTCTGCTTTGGCGATGCTTTTGCTTACGGTTGACAGCAGATGCAACTGCCAGTCAGATCGGAAGGGATCAGGACGCCAATAGGACGGACGAAAAAGCATTTAAATTTTGATATTAAAGTGGAAATGCATATTCAGCATCCTGGCAGTAGGCGCGCGTCCGTCTAAATGTGAGGAAATACAGCTGCTGTCGCTGATCCTGGCAAAAAAAAAGTATATAAATGGCAAAAGGACGTTGGCAAAACAGGAACCAGCATCGAGAAACCATCGAGATGTAGTGCAAAAACCCGAAAACTACCCCTTAAACGAAATAAAGTCGCATCTGTGGTTGGTTGCATTTAAAGTTGGAAGACTGAAAGGTTGAAAGGGTTTTCAGGTTTTTCAGTTATTACCGGCCCTGACTATTCACTGTTTGTTTGCTTTTGCCAATTCCAGGTGTAAATTTTTCTGTTTTACTCTTTTATTCTCATATGCATATCGCATATCGAAGAATTGGGTTCGGAGTCGTGTTCGAAAATTGGGATAGGATTGTGTATTGTGTCAATAGTTAAACACGTGGCGAACGTGCGCCAGTTGTCTGGGCTTAGGGTCGCTTGCTGATAAGTCTCCTCCATCTTCTACATGCTCGATATTTATATACTTTAAAAATTCATATTTTGCAAGTTTCTTAGGTAAGGCGCCCCCAAGTGGCAGCTGGCCTCGTTGTCTGCCTGGGGGAGATAATTCTGTCGCTTGCTTCTGTTTGTAAAGTAGTTTATATTTAAATTTAGAATTCGTATATGTCCCCATTTGCGAAATTTTCTCTTTAGGGAGTCGCCATGGCTCTCCCACGAACATTGCAAACATCTGCCGGCTGTATAAGGTTGCCTTCCCTTTACCTTCTTCTGATTCTGGCTCCGTTTCTGTCTCTGTCTCTGTCTCAGTGTCTGTCTCTGCCTTTGCCTGCACTTCTTCTATTGCCATTTGTCTTGGCCCTGACAATTGTCGTTCGGTTCATACGAATCGTTGGGTTCAAGGCTCTATTGTCTTCAGATGTCACATACATTGATGCCCTACCAGGCAAGGGCCAAGATCAAATTCTATAGTCTCTAACCGTACAAATTCATGACTATTTAAGTCAATGTTTGTAGAAAATTTCCTTAGACAAGCGTTTAATGAAAATGCCAAACGAAATTATTTTTTTTTTTTTGATGATCTCATACAAAAATATCTCCTCATTTTTACCCTCTAGCCAAACTAGACTCTAGAAGTAATCTTTCCCGTATCTTGTTTTTATCCTCTTTCTATATTTGTGCTAGATTTAAGTACAAGTAACTTTTAGTTAAACCCTCTCGTTTTATTTTGTTTTAACAAATTAATGGGTTTCCACTTTTTGCGATACGAAGTATGCGAAAGCAATTCCATGAGTCACAAATCGAGTGTCTTTATCAAATGCATTACTAAATGAATTTATGGCTTATTCCACAATTGGAAAATAAGTGTTAAGATAAGAGATTTTTTATTATACAATGCTGGGGTTCAGCAATAGCCGAAGTGTTTATCAACGACTCAATACGGTTATTTAAGAAAAAGTCCCGTTTTAAAACAAACAGTTGCGAAATATTGTGAAATGAAAACTTATTTAATAGCCTAGATCTGTATTGAAATTTTCTTTTAGTGGCTTCCACAAATCTTTTGATAGTGTGATGACAAATGCTTATAAAAACAACCGATCGATATTGCGGTATTCAATTGGTATTAACCGATATAAATTGGACACCGTAATCGGAAATCGGAAACCGTAATAACGGAAATAACCGTGTAACCCTATAGGGTAATACTATAGTAGTAACCGATTCATGTGCAACGGATAATATCGGCTTAATCCAACTGAAATTCAATTATGTATTTATGGTGTAGTAGTTTTTGAAATCAATTTAATTCGAATATTAATCCCATAGATTAATATAGAACTTTTTGAAAGAAAATTTTTGTTAAAAACGAATTTAAATTTTTGCTTAAAAACGATATATGTTTTTGATAAAAAAAAAAGATTTTTATAGTGAAGCCGATAATCACTTCAGATTTGAAATTAAAAATAAATATTTTTAAAATATTGTTTTTGTGTTTATATTGAATTTTATTATATATTATGGAATTAGAAAGCAAACAAAATTGGTTTTAGGAACATTTGAGAACTGCTCTTGGGTTGTTAGAGGGAGTTGCTTGTTCTTCTAATAAAACTATTAACACGATGGATCGTATACTTTTGTAGTACAGCTTTTCCGTCATTGGTATGTCAGTTCAGAGCGCAAAGCTATTAAAACAATTTACATACTTTCCCAGTTAATTTTCGCGTATTAACACTCAACTATAGCCGGCAGCTAACAGACCTTATATCGTCTCATGAAAAGAAAACAAAAAAGTGTCTTGAACTTTGCTGAACTATGGCCAAAAAGTGCCGCAAAACAGTTAGCAGTGCCTTAGTGCAAAGAGCAGCAGTTTGGTCAAAATGCAAGCCTGGCCTAGAACAGCCGCCAGCAACTCTAACAAAAAACAAAACAACAACTTTGCGACGTTCAAGGTGCACCATGATCGAGCAATAGCAACAAGAACAACAACAGCAATGAGAAATTATAAGGGAGGTTCAATACACGCGAAAAGCAGGCACAAAAGCGAAACCATAGTAAATAAGAAACAGCTGCAAGCTGTGTTGCGTTGGTGTTGCCCGCTGCCTGCTGCCTGACTGCACTCTCTTACTCACTCTCTCTCTCAACACTCTCTTTTGCGGACATCCTCTCAGCTAGAGATGTGCGCTTCGTTTAGGCATCACGCACACAGCGTAAGGAATTAAAATACAGGCACGCATAGCACGAACGCATTGAACGAAACGAAGTAGTTTTGCGGCTGTTCGTGACACGAACTCATCACCGCTCAGCTGCTGGCGCTCGCAATTCAGTCGGGTGTTTTTCTTTGCTGTTGTCGCCGCGAAGAAGTTTCAGTTATAATATTGACGCCGAAGTGTTTGGTTCGCAGCTCGCTAGCTCGTTCGTTCCGTTGTTCGTTCGCCTCTTCGTCGTTTGTTCTTTCCCATTCGCGTTGTGCTTGTACCGTTGCAGGTTGCAGGGGAAAGAAACAAAAATACAACACTAAAAAATAGCCAAAATGTATTAACAAACTCTATTTATGCCAAAAATTTGCAGGCGCGTTGTAAATTATTTGCAAAGTTTTTAAATACGCTCTCGTAAAGCGTTTCGTTTGTCCGTTAATTTTAAAAAAGTCAGTGTTAGAAAACTAATTATAATGGGTCTATCGGATATACCAGCCAACTACATGCAACAGTCCAGCCATATGCTGCAACAACAACATCATCAGCAGCAACAGCAACATCATCATCAGCAGCAGCATCTACATAATCACAATGTTGCGGCAGCTGCAGCGGCTCATGTTCTGGCCATGGAGAACAGCGAGCTTATGATGAGTCCCAAGGACAAAATGTCTAGCAAAAAGAAAATGCACTTGCTAAAGAAGATCAAGAAGCGCTTTGGACTCGGTTAGTACAAGAAAAATCAAAAATTACAATAATCCAATTACACAGTAATTACAGCGTGCGAAAATTCAACATGAACTACATAAATTATTCATGTCAAAATTAATGAAAAGCAAAAAAAAAAAAGCTAAAGCTACTTGAATTAATTTTGCATATCTTGAAAATAATTCCCACATATTATTAACTCAACTCGACGTTCATTCAGTTCAGTTCTCAGTCTTCAGCTGTGTTAATTAATGCGGCAAAGATAAATAAATACATTTAAGCGTAAAACAACAACAATAACAACAAACAGTTGCGACTTTATGAATACATTAGCGTTTTTTGCTGTTGTCTTTGGCTTAAAATGAAAGATCAGCCGTAAACGCAAAAAAACCTCTTGAGATTGTTTAAATAAAAGTGTTTGGGCGAGGTTAAAATTAATTTTACAGGGGATTATAAACGTTGAATTGCTATAGTTTTTCCAGTAATTTAACGAAATTTGTTTACAAACGCTTCCACGAATTTGAAAACAGTTCTTAAACTACATAAAACTAACCGGAAGTGTGTGTTGATCTTTTCGGATTTGGGAACACTAAAATTACATATTGCCAACTCCAAAACGTTCAAATTAACTAAACCTCAAGTTATTTATTTATACATACCACACAATCATCCAGACATAACACACACGGTGTTTATCATAACGATTACTTTTTTGGTTTGAACTCTTTCGTTTTTTGTTTTGATTGCATCCAGCTGGAAAAGCCTCTCTCATTCTCGCTTTGACTCTTTTGCTTTCTTGCATTCTACAGGCGAAGGTAAAACAAACAACAAAAAAACAGCAAAAACTAAAAAAAAAACCTTACCAAGCCCAATCCAATGACGCATACATTACTGCTTGCCCCTCCTCGGGGCAACAGCGCCCCCGCAGAAGCCCCAACAAGTCTGGCCAAATGCCCCATTCAGCAGTTGATCTTGTCTTCGTCGTTGCTGTTGTTGTTGTTTGGATTTGTACGCGAAGCGCCGTTGCCGCCGTCGGCAAAGCAAAGTAAAACAGACGAGAAAAAAAGCTGGCTGAAGACGAGCTTCAAAAGCCAACAACAACAGATAGAGAGAGAGAGAGAAAGAGTGATAGTCGGGCAGAGGAGTTTAGCTGAAGTTGTGCAGTGTGCTTTCCCCCCTTCCATTTCAATGCCTATTCTCATTCCCAATTCCATTCCATTTTACTTTGTACGTGTGCGGCGTTTGTGCTGCGTATCGGTAATCAATGAAATTACATTGTTTTTGTAATTTGTTGTTGTTGCTGTTGTTGGATGGAATCAGCTGCTTTAGTCTTTGTTTTTTTTTTTTCTATTATATTTTGTGTAGTTATTTGGTTGTTGTTGTCATGTCTTCTTCGCCTTGTTGTTGCTGCTGTTGCCTGTTGGCATGCAGACATTCGTCGCTTTGGCTTTGGCTAAAGTTTATCGGCTTTTACTTGAGCTTCTCACGGTTTACTTTTTGAGCTTCGTCGCAACGCTTCGTTTCAGTTGAAGCTTCTCTCAAATTTCAAATGCATTATGCGGGCTTCAGTTTTCTGGACTCTTTCGATTGTTACGCGCAGACAAATATTTGCTCAGTGCAAATAAACGACACAAAACAGAGCTTCTCAACACTCCCCCAAAGATTTTGTATGTGTGTGTGTGCGATAAATAATAACCGCAAAACTTTCTGTTGCTCATGATGTTTCGTTCGCTCGTGGTTTTGCCTATGAGCTCATGAGAGAGCATTGGGTTTGCCGAATGCGTCATCCTTGAAAGCTTTCTGTCGCTCTGTGTTCAAGTGAGTATGATCTAGTAGAAATGTTATTTCTATATGTATAAATACTATTTATTATTGTGGTCAAGCTGATAGCGTTAGTTATTTCTTTTCTTAGGTTTATTTTTTATAGATAAGCGTCTGCTGCAAATCTTAAACGCAATACTTTAAACTACTTTTAACGCAATAGCTTTGCAGAAGAAGCTTTACTGTAAGCATAAGGAGAGTTTAAGGGTGATAAAGCTTTCAAATTATGAGATCTTTTCACTCGATCATTCTCAAGTTTATTTTCAAATATTGAATGCAGTATTTTAAACTATTTAAGACACAAAAGTTGTCCTTCCTCATTAGCTAAGTTTAAGGGTGGTAAAGCTCTCATACTTTTACTTCTACACACTCGATCATTCTCAAGTTCTTTCGGATGCGCTTTTGTTGTATGCCATCAATTTTATCAGAGTTATCATAGCGACCTACATTTGTCTCATGTTCTTTTTTCTGTGTTTATCAGTTAATGAACCAAGTTGACAGCTGAGCACGTGCAATGCTAGCCAGGTCTACAAAAAAAAAAAAAAAACGACAGCAACAATAAGAGTAAAAATAAGAGTAATATTAATAGTTTGCCAGGCGAATAGATAATACTTGTGCACCTCACAGATAACACAGTTAAAATGCTGTGCGCCTTGCTGCGACTTGGGTGTCGCAAGAACAGCTGTAAAACAAAAGGCAGGTAGCAACAGGTAAGGCTAAGATGCGGGTCGAAGCCAAGACAGCTGCCTCTGACTCTCTAGGCTCTAGGCACTTGGCAATTAAGTTAAGAGTAACTGACGCAAAGGTGCCCAGAATCCAAAGGCATCTCGGGCCAATTATGTACGCCCAGTCGGCCGCCTGAGCTGATAAATCAACGCTAGAATTGTTTCTACTACCTACGGTTCGAAATAAATACATATGTACATATGTATCTCAAACAATTCCCAAAAAAAAAAAAAATTCAGCTGTTCATCGATCGGGTTTCTTGTCGGTCTGTTCTTGTTTCTCAGTCATGTTTTTGGAGGCCTCTCGGCGCTGCTGCGTTAACATTAAAATAAAGCTTAGCTATCCATTAATACATGTGCACCTATATACATATCTTTTTTGGGCCAAACTGGATTTGTTTTTGCCTATGCCGCAAAAGAAACAATTTTGGCGCAGCTGTTTGTTTGTTAATGTTATTCAAAAATGTCAAACGCTTGTCCAAAAATATATGCAAAATTTACAAGATTATTAATGTCTATTAATTTGGAAATTTAGCGGAGCTATTTTATTAATAAAGGAGACAAAAGAATGCGAAATGAGAAGATTTAGACTAAATACAATTTAATTTAGGCTTCTTCTTCATTTTAGAAAAGAAAACAATTTCGATGCAATAAATACGCGAGAAAACAATAACATGCCACTTGAATTATCTACTTAAATGCATTGCTATAATGTTATAATGATGTGTAAGCTCTTCAGCTGCCTCTCTTCCGTCTATTATACTCGTGCTTATGCCTCTTCTTCTGCTTCTTCTTGTCCTGCTACTACCCATAATGTTGTCTACGAGTGTAATTCAACTCAACGCTCGAGTGATTTAATTACACAAAGAGGAAGAAGATGATGATAAGACGAAGAAGGGGGAAGACGGGTATTATGGCTGTGCAGTCAAGTGCGCCGACTTCTCTCGCTACTCACATGTGTGTGAGGAAATGCAATACATAGACAAGCTTTGTTGTTGTAGAGCCCTTTTGTAATAGCAACAATTGCAACGCTTCGATAAACAACTCTGTCTATATGCAGCGAATCAAAACGGAAGAAAGCCAAGTCGCCATCTTATCTTTATTTATAAGTATATACTAAACATACATATATATATATATATATCTATATATATTGTATATACTTCATCCAATCGGTTTACGTAGTACCTTCACTCTGCTCGCTATTTTGAGCTGAAAATGTTCTCGCTGCTTCTTTCTTGGCTGGGGTCGCATGCTTCAACGCACATATGGGCCTCTATGAGTTCCCTCAACACTCCTACACTCCATACATGGCGAGAGGGAAAGCGAGACAACGCGAGGGGGTGAGAGAGTCATAAACAGCGATGGAACTTGTAAAAATAACCATGTAAATTTGATTTGGCCACCCTAACGTCAGCTAATTATGTACAATATGAGGACTACAAGTAGCTACAAATTTGTGTGTGATAGATGAGAAAATATTACGACTTCGGGGAGTCATTGAACCCAAAAGGTGCGATCAATATTTATTAGGTGAACACTTCAAGGGCTGCCACCCCATCAACTAATATTACAGGCCTGTTACTTAACAGTAGAATGAATTCTAAGAAGCTCAATTGAAAGCTTGATAGACTTGAATGTACCTTAAGTTTTTGACAAGTTCAATATACCTAAAAAAAACAATGTTATGAATGAGTTTCACAAAAGTTCACATTCTCACTTATGCAAACTCGTGTAAGTGTTAGTTTCATACAAGATCTCAAATTCAATATAATTCAGTAGAATTTAAGCTCAAATTCATTCATTCATTTGGAGTTGAGTTCATTCGCAGATCTGTTACTCAACAGTCATTCACACTGTCAACACAACTAATGTATGTAAATACTTACATGTGTAATGCATCCCTGCTAATGTCATCAGATTTCGCTTAATCGCATGAAAAAAGTGCACTGTCCCCACAGCAGCAGCGACAGAGGCAGGGGTAGCGCAGCGACAGCAGACAGCAGTCAACAAAAACAACATACAATAGTTTTGACCTCTCGACGGCCCTCGGCTATAGAGTCGGCCGTTTGTTGTGCAATTATTTCTTCTTTTTTTCAGTATTATTTTAGTTGCCCATTTCTTTCATCGTTGTTGTTGTTGTGCTTTTACTCGTTTAGCTAACTGCTTCTAAAGTTGCATTGTGTCAAACGACAGAATATTGGATAGTGTATGTGTGTCTGTGTGTGTGTGAGTACATATGTGTAATTGGCTGATGCTTTTGCGGTTTCCGCTGCTGCAGAGCGGAAGCGGTTTTGCATGCACTGAAACTAAGCAGCAGCATAAAAAAAGAATAAGAAGAGAACAGCAACTGCAACAAGTTGCTCTGTTTCACTCCCCCTCTCCCTCGCTATGCTGCATAGAAAGTTTGAAATTTAAGGCTATCATTTGCTTCTTGCCTACGCACCGGTCTTACTCTCTCTCTCTTTCGCTCTGAGGTTATAGGTCACGTGCCGTCGTAACATTTGTTATTGTTGCCCACGTGCAGCACGAGTTGAACCGAACGTGTGGCAACAATTAAAGCGAAGGCCTCTTAATTATGCCGGAAATGCTTGACAATTAAAAGAGGCGAAGCGGCGGAGGCGGTAGACATACTGATAGACAGCACTGTGCATAGATCGATTACAAAGTGTATCAATTGGTCAGCCCACGTTGCCATTGCGGTCAACTCATTGACAGTTCAGTTGAGTGGGTGACTCCCTCCCCCTCCCTCTCTTGCTCTCTCTCCCTCTCGCTAACTAGAGCTTTCGTTTAAAGCATAAGCTTAAGCTTGAACTCAAAGGCTTGTTCAAAGCAAAAGCCCACATATTAACTCTCATTTTAGTCGCTTGCACACACGTTTAAACCTACACACACTTTATTAGAGGAAAATTAGTTAGTTGAGATACAACAACAACTATAAAAAACACCAATAAATGCGTGGGCCGTGGGCATAACTTAATTTTGTGGGCAGACTTGTCTCGCCCGCTGCTTGTGGCGTTGCCACTTGTCAGGTAAATTCTCACACCCATAAAAAAGTGACACTTACACAATAAACTCTTCGACGCAAATATGCTAAATTCTTGGGAACGCGACAAATCAACGTTAATTAATGTTAATTAATTGCCCACAATGGCGCCAATCAACATTTAATAAATCTGTGTAACGTGTAAAAGTTGTGACAAAGAAAAAGTCTTGAAAAATAACTACCTTAAAAGTTATTTACTTCTTTAGCAGTTCTTTTAATCTCAAAAATTTAAAAACAAGACAATCCTATCAACTTACTCAATGCATTGCTTGCTATCCTACTTACTAGAAATAATTGTTATTTTCTTTGATGTGAAGCATAAATTGTTACAGCATTTTTCGCAAATATTTCCACGATCATTTCAATCCTATCATCTTGAATCCCTTAATTTTTTGTAGAATCTTTCAATTCTTATTATTTGAAATAATAGTTATTTTCTTTGATTTCCAGCATAGATTGTTCAAGCATTTTAATGTTTTCAGTGCTCAGGTTGCTTCAAATTTCCCAAATGTTTCCCAACTATCAGTTTATAGTCTCAGCGTTATGTGATCTTCATTCGTTAGCCAACTTAACAATGGTTGAAACGACCAATTTGATTGCTACTACCGACTGTTTTATGACACCTGCATGATTTTCACATCTTTTTTCTTTTTGCTTCTCTTTTTTTCTATATTCCCTATTTGATTTTCTGTGTGTTTCCACCCGCAAGAGGCAGCTGCAACATTAAAGTTTACTCTTCACTGTAGTTGTTGCAGTTGCAGTTTGCAATTATTGTAGCTTGTTACAGGTTTTTTTTTTGGCCATCCACTTTATATATCTCTCTATATATACAAATTTGGAGTCGTGGGAATTTTGTTGTTGTTGTATTTGATTTTTTCGCTCACGGCCAGCGTGGGAAATGTTTGCTGTAGACGCGTCTTTGAAGCAAACGGTAAATCAGGTTTTTTTTTCAACCAAAATGTACGAAAATACGAAAATTTGCCTTCTGATCGGTTGGCAGATCGTTCGTTTTCTTTGGTTCGGTTCAGCTTGCAGATCAGCCCTCAGTCCCGGGACACGCTTGTCGATGATGTTGCATGTCGGCAAACTCCAAAAAGCGTGAACTCCAATTTTATAACCGAAACTTGTGTACAGAGCCTTAGTGCCGATTGTAATGCAATGTATTGATTGGGCCAATTTGTGTCTTAACTTTGATAATAACTGATCATGAAAACTAACGAGCTAATTGAAATTAAGGAAAATTACATAAATAAGGTATAATGGAAATTTATACAAGCAAATCGATTTAATCGATACTTCATTCAGTTGTTTAAATTTTCTTGAAACAATGAGTCGATGATCATCAACGACCAACGAGATTTCATTTTAAATAAGATTTACTATCCCTGAGCTAAATATGCAACAATCTAACGTTGATATATGTTAAATCATTCGTTTTTGAAACGGTCGAAGATCATTAGCAATCTTCATTACATATGTAGTCATGATCCATATGTTTCTATATCACGAAGAAATTTGTCCACTTTTAATCGCTACAATTGATATTTCCTCTCTAATTCTTACACTCGAGGATAATAATTTTCCAACAATTCCAAACCCCTTTTCAATTAAAACTCTCCCTCATTGTACTTATTATATCTGTTGTAGTCGTAGTTTGCTGTGTGTATTAACCCTGCTGTTGATCAAGCTAATTAATTGACCATGTTCAACTCACAAGCTAATTGAAATGATCGTCGCGTAGCGCGTTAACCGTTTGATTTAAGCGTTGGGAAAGAGAAGAAAACATACGCATGATATTACGAGTATTTCATTCATGCCGATGTCGATGTCGATGTCTTCTGTAATTCATTGACGACGTCTGGACAACTATTGAGGTCTGTGTCTGGGCCTACAAAAAGTAGGCGTCGCCACCGTCGCCGCCGCCGTCAGGCGACAACATCCTGCAGCTAATAAGACCAGTGAACATGACAGAAGGGGGAAGTGGAGAGGAGTAAAATGTGGAGCCGCGAAAAACGTGATTTCCGACTTCCTCGTTGCGGGCATTTCATAAATATTGATGTGTGTTGCATTCTACAAACCACAATAAATATGCTCGTAGTATAAAGTTGACCATCTTCTCTTGCCGCATTGTCGCTTGTCTCTTTTGTAGGCTGATCTCTAATGGGAGCTACCGGAAGCAGAGCTGCTGCTGCTGCTGCTCCGCTTCCTTTTTGGCCCAGACTTCCTGGATGGGCCGGAAGCGCACTTAGCATATGAGTTTGCTTTTGAGTTCTTGAATTGCAACCATACAGAGATTTTCATATGCAGCGCTCTTTTTCACTCCCTTTCTCTTAGTCCCTTGTCTGTTCAATCTTTCTATCTCTTGGTTGGGGCACTGAACGCATTGAATTTCAACCCCTAAGCCTGAGTCTTGCAACTCCAAAGTTACTTAGCTCTTGTCCCTGTCCCTTGTAGCGTCATTCCAATTTTCTTTTCGAAATTTGAACAGCTGCAGCATTTTTTTTTTTTTTTTTTGTGCGTTGCCTTTTATATTGTTTCGCTTGCAACCCCTGTTGATCGTTGAACTACCCTTAGGTCTAGCTCTTAAGGGTTGTTTTACCTGTCGCTTCGTTTATCCTCTCTCTGTCTGTCTCTGTTTCTGTCTCGATGCGCAGCTGCCTCAAAAGGCGACGCTTAGCAAGGGGCAAGGGGCAAAGGCAGAGGCAGCTGCCACATGCCGCATGCGAAAGAAATTACAACAACGACGATCCTTAAGACGACCGCCTGTTGTGAGACGCCTGCCACGCGCCGCATATCAACATGGTAATCAACTTGGTTCGTCTGTCCGTCCGTCTTCTGACTTCAGTCTTATTCTCCTGCTGTCGCAGTTTCTGTTTGATCGTCGTCTGCCACATTTTGCAACTGTTGGCATGCCGCCGCCAGAGTCACTGCCACAGTTGCAACACATTCCATATGCCCCAAAAAAACCTGTATTAATTATAATCGATGGAAGATGCTCTGTGGTAATTGTCCGACAGCTGCTACCTTAAAAGGTCATTTACAAAGCCGCAATAATCATTGTAATTAACATTAAACTTATTCGATTTTCCATTTAAATAAATGAAAATTGGTTGCTGCTCCTTTTGTTTCAACATTCCATAGAAGAACATCGCTCGAATAGATTGTGTTATACATTGTTGAGTCAAATGTAGTTCTTCAAGCAGGTAGAGATATATTCCATCTAACCATGTGCTACTTCTCAAGTTACAACAGAAGCCCCAGCCATGTCCAAGTCCCAGCCAAGTCCATTAACCCTTCTCAAATACGAAACCCCACCGAAAAAATGTTACTTTCCAACAGCACGTGACTTTGATGGCCAGATTATTGAACTCTTTGTAAAGATTTGCTGAAGAGAATTGATCAACGAGCGTTCGATGTCTGAAAAAATATATTACAGCTGTTGCTATCGTAATTCCTGGAACAATTCAAGTGTTAAGGGCAAACAGTTCCAAGGAAGACAGAGAATTTTGAAAGGAGATGTGAGCAAATGTTTAAGAAAAGAATTGCAAGAGAATTTACGAGATTTAAGACTAAAGTAAAGAAAAAACTATAGTGATTAAATGAGATAATGCTAAGTTTTGGAGCTTGAATTCTTCAGTAAAATGATTTTAAAATGACTTTACTTTAATAGATTGCAGATTCTTCCTGTATATAAATACTCATATTGCTTCTATAATTTCTTCATCTCTTATTACTTCGATACTAATTTCCAGTTCTTTATCATGTGTATTTACAGTTCGCCGTTCTCCTTCCTCCTGCCCGGGTCCCAACAATCTGCCGCCATTGCAGTTCCATCAGGTGCATGGGGACAATATAAGGATTTCTCGAGATGGAACGCTGGCACGTCGCTTTGAGAGCTTTTGCCGTGCGATCACGTTCTCAGCGCGTCCAGTTAGGATCAATGAAAGGATATGCGTTAAGTTTGCCGAGATCTCGAACAATTGGAATGGAGGAATACGCTTCGGTTTCACCAGCAACGATCCGGCAACGCTGGAGGGAGCATTGCCCAAATATGCCTGTCCGGATCTGACCAATCGTCCTGGTTTCTGGGCAAAAGCATTGCATGAACAATACTGCGAAAAGGACAACATATTGTATTACTATGTGAACAATGCCGGCGATGTCATTTATGGGATTAACAACGAGGAGAAGGGCGTCATTTTGTCAGGCATCGATATACGTTCTTTGCTCTGGACTGTGATCGACATCTATGGAAATTGCACGGGCATTGAGTTCTTGGATTCACGCATTTACATGTACCAACAGCAGCAACAATTGCCGATGCAGCAGCTGTCCCAACAGTTGCAGTTGCAGCAACAACAACAACCGCTGCAACAACAGCAACAACAACAACAGCTGCCACAACAACAACTCTCATCTCATCATCCGCTGCAGCAATCGCGTCGTTCGTTGCCAGGAGGCGGCGGCGGCGGCGTCATTGTGGATCATGAACTCGAGCGTCATGTGATGCCATCGCTGCAATCTCTGCACTTGGCCGGCACTGTAGCTGGAGCAGCTGGAATTGCGGAGCACGATCTGGCCAATGGTTTGCCTCCCTTGCGTTACAATGCCAATGGACGTCTCATTCCCGTGCCCTTCCACATCACCAAGGGACGGAATGTGCGACTCTCCCACGATCGCTTTGTTGCCTCACGCACCGAGTCGGACTTTTGCCAGGGTTACGTGTTTACCGCCCGTCCCATTCGCATTGGAGAGAAACTGATTGTCCAGGTGCTCAAGACGGAGCAGATGTATGTGGGCGCCTTGGCGCTGGGACTTACCTCGTGCAATCCGGCTGTGTTGCAGCCAAATGATCTACCCAATGATTCCGACTTTCTCTTGGATCGTCCGGAATATTGGGTGGTCAGCAAGGATATTGCTGCGGCGCCGCAACGTGGTGATGAGATTGCCTTCTTTGTGGCACCGAACGGTGAAGTGAGCATCAGCAAGAATAATGGACCAGCTGTTGTGGTCATGCATGTGGATCAATCCCTGCAACTCTGGGCATTCCTCGATGTCTACGGCTCGACGCAATCGTTGCGCATGTTTCGCCAACAGTTGCCCAATATGGTCGCCTATCCCTCCCAGCCGCAGATTAGCGCTGGATCAGCTGTTGCTAATGCCTCTGCGTCTGCCAATGATTCTCGCATCCTACCAATGGCCGAATCTCTAAACAGTTTGAATGCTGGCCAATTGCTAGCCAAAATGCAGCTGAGTGTAACACAATCGAATAGCACATTAGCCTCGGCCACAAATGGAAATGGCAGTCGAATGATCAGCATGCCCTCCAATGGTGACATCCTCCAGATTCAACCGAACGGTGGCGGCACAGTGCTTGTCGTAAATCTGCCACCAGCCAACAGTTCCCACGATCTCAATGGCCAGCTGAACGCCGCAACGGCAGCGACTGTCACCAGCAGCGGCATCCTCGCTGGTGCCTGTTCCAGCGGCACTCTGATCAGCACCACCAGCAGTCAGCAATATATTGAGGTGTGTTCACTGATAAATCTCCCATTAGAAACTAACACTATCTCATGCGAATTTTAAACAATATAATTAGATGCAACCAAATTAAGGCTGAATGAATAGAAATACTACGACATAACAACTAGGAATCAAGAACTCTAAGATTTTATAATTCAAAAACCGAATTTTGTAATATGAAAATTTAAAAAAAATTATTTTCAAATAGGAATTAACCTTTTTATAACATTGTGCAAAATCTTTTCATCGTTTTTGTATTCCTAAAAATACAATACAACTTATACTCAATCAATTTAAAAAAACAAGTATTTCTGGAACTCAGACCACAGCTTTGCAGTACTTGGAAAAAATACAAAAGTCGATATAAAAACATTTGTTTTTCAATTTTTGCCTTTCCATTTATTTAGCTAATTTGTAGTTTCTATAATAATTATATTTTTTTTTAAATTAAAATGCCTTAATTTTGTATTTGATATTTTCGTTTTGCCAATTTTTGTTCCTACAAATTTGGTATTCTTGCTAATAATACACAACATGTTTATAGCTAATCGTAACATTTAATTAATCAATTGTTGTTCTTTTACTTACAGCCCATTGCCCAGAGTACGAGCACCTTGAATGGCAGTAAATGGAAGGATAGTCTCAGTGACCAGCAGAGCACAGACTCGAGTGCCGAGTGCACCATTTGCTATGAGAATCCCATCGACTCCGTGCTCTATATGTGTGGACACATGTGCATGTGCTACGATTGTGCTATCGAGCAATGGCGTGGAGTTGGCGGTGGGCAATGTCCACTCTGTCGGGCGGTCATTCGTGATGTCATACGCACCTACACGACGTAGACGTAGACGTAGACAAAGAAGGACGTGCTCCAATATAAATGCATTTTCTTGAAAGGATGCAGCAGTTAACAAACTTTCAACTCGCAATCGAATTAAGCAATGAAAAAGAGAATGAAAATGAGAATGATAATAAGGTTTTTTTGTAAGAAGCGCGCAAAGAAACATCATAGTGTAGTATTAGCAACTTGTTTTGATAGCAAAACCAACCTGAAAACAATTAACTGATAGTTGATATCAATATTTTTGCAACTAACTGGAAAGCAAAAAAAAAAAAAACATAAAACTAAAACTAAAAACAAAAAACAAAGAAGACACACTTTGACTTTAACTATAGGAATATTATATATTAGTATATTCAATTTTTTTGTGATTTTATTGCTAAGTGCTACGGCGTCAATGCCAAATTCAATGTATTTCAATTTTTTTGACAAATTCAACTGCATCTTTATATAGTTAAAAACCAAAGTATTTGTTTAGCTTGTAATTTCATTTTTCATTTAATGCTGATATGTATTGTTGTAAATTTATAATGAAAGTTGTTGCAATTTTGCTTAGTTTTTCTAAAAATGTCGAAATTTCAAACGAACTCAATTAACTATTATTATTATTATTATTAACATTATATTCTTGATTTGGCGTAATTAAATCATTTTGGTGCTAAATGTTTCGGATTGTAAACAAAATGAAATTGTTAAAAGATATATGAAAAATTTTGTTTAAGCTTGCAGCAACTATATGAATTGCACAAGAATTAAGTGAATATATGAATGATCAATTGTATTTTAGAGATTGAATAGAATAGAAAATTGATGTAAACCAAAACTCTGCCGATTCAACTATTCACACCAAGAGATAACTTAATAATTGATAAGCACAAAATGTTAGAAATAAAACAAAAACGAATGAAAGCGAAATTGTTCAGCTAATTACTTTTGCACCAAAACCAGATAAAAATATATAATATAAGTTTAATTTTAAACTACTTAAGTTAATTTCTAGTCAACGAACTATGCTGAAGTTTAATGTAGAAACTTTCACTCAAAGCCTAAACTAACTAAAAAAAAAAATTAAGAACAAGAGAATATAAATATAAATATAACACGCTATGCAATTTTAAAGAAACGCATTTTACAATACTTAATAACTAAGTAATGCACAGTTTTAAACAAATAGAACAAAAGACTTTGCTTGATACAAATATTGAAAATGGAAATGGATAACCATCAAAACAATATGACAACATGCAGTTAGAGAATTGCCAATAATTATTTAACAAACACAAACAGACAACAAACAAAAGAAGAACAAATATTAACTTTACCTAAGATTGTATTAAAAAAAGACACAAAAACAAATAAGCCTATTAATGTAAAATAAAGGAATGCTAACTATTTTTGTTAAAATAATTGGAAACGAGAATTGCAGTCAGAGGAAAAAGGACACATGCATACGTATATGTTATTGCCACTATTGATAACTAATTTTAAATTTTTTAATGAAGACTAGTTCTTATCAAAACAAAAATGAAACAAATGCCTAGTTATGAATTAAAAAGTAAATGTATTTATGGAAATTATATATGATATATGTAAGACAACGCAATGCTGTAATACCATTTAATACTATAAAAACTGAACAAAAAAATTAAAATGCACTTTTCAATTCTAAACGGGGTTCTCCGGATAGTTTTCTGAGTTCGTAATATTTGAATATAACTGCTACTATTTTACATGAAGTCAGCTGCTGGTAATCAATTTTAAAATTGTCAGTGGACGGCCATTCGTTTATAATAACACTAAGGAATTTTCGAAATGGAAGCTCTTAAAACATGTAAAATTCTGGAAACACCTGAAATTATTTAAGGGGGTCTTCTCATTTAAAACCCGTTTTTTGGACCCTTTTTAAAAAAATTCTTATTTGAAAACGCAAAGAATAATTGAAAACTTTTTTTATTTATTGTATTACAAAAGGTTTAAAATAAATAACAAAAATTTTTTTTGCCTCGATACGAGGGGTGTTCAAAAAGTAATGAGACTTCAAAGTTGGGGATTGAAGAAAAAGGTGTCGTCACGGCGGCCACGATTCCGGGTCTCCGGAGCGTCTGAAATGAAAAAAAAAACGGGGTTATAATCAGTACAGATGTAATTCTCGGGTGAATGAAGACCATAATTTTGTGATTTTTTTTGACAAAATTACGGCCATTCAAAAAAATTTTAATTTCGGCATTTTTTTTGTAGTTAAGTGTAAAAAAAAATAGTAAAAAATTTTTTAAAATTATGGTCTTCATTCACCCGAAAATGGTGACAATTCTGCGTCGATTCCACTTTGTTTCTTGAAAATCGGTTCAGTTGAACTGGAGATATCATGGCCGCCAGTTCGAAGAACGTGGTTTCGAGATAAACGCGTTTAAAGTTTGAAGTAATTTTTTTGGGAAAAAATGTTTAAATGCAGTTTTAAAGAGCTGACAGTTCTCCGTCGAATTCACTTTGTTTCATCAAAATCGGTCCGGTAGAACCGGAGAAAACTTAACTCATAGGTCAAAATACAAGGGTTTAAAAAAAACCCAAAAATTTTTTTTTTCAAGAAAAGCAGTTCTGCTGGTATCAAAGTTATTTTTTTTGGCAAAAAAAGAAAAAAGTGACAAATTAAAGTACGCAATTAACAAAAGGAGGTAATTCTGCGTCATTAAAGCTTGATTTCATCAAAATTGGTTCAGTAGATGTGAAGAAAACTAGCCAGGTAGTCAAAAAATGGCCTTTGAAAGAAAATCTAAATATTTCAGATATTTTTTACTTACAAATATTAGTCGGCGATGCCAGCTCCATAGAGGCCACCTTCCTCTTTTTCGTAGAAACTGCTTTCTGCTGCCCTCTCTGCTCTGCGAGCCGTTCTGCCAGCTTTTGATGATGCCACAGCTCGAGTCTCTGATCGGTTCAATCTGTCTTCATTGCGAGATAGTGCGTATTCGTATGCGTTTTTGCCAATCGCAATACCCATCAAACCCATAATTTTAAGTATGGGCATAAAACCGTCGTTGAAGAGGCACGTTGCAATGAAATTGGCCACTTCGATGGTGCGTGCGCCTGAGTTGATGTGTTTGGGCGAAAGTGACCAAAGAATAGAATTGTAGGACTCATTGGACACATGCCCAATGCATTCTTTGTTTTCCACTATAGGATCACCGTTATAGGGGTCGACATCTAATACACCTTTGAAGGTCTTCGAATCACCATCGCCGATATACTTTACATATTTTATGCCGTGTGTTTCAACCGACCTGGAGAACATCTCTATTACAGCGTCCACCTCCATTTTCCCAGAGCTTCCTTCATGGTTTATGGTGCATTCTTCGTCATGAGTATCAAGCCAAATTTGGTAAGCCTCTGGCTCTTCTTCCTTCTTGACTTCCCAATATTTGCAGCTATCACACAAACTAGATTTTACGACAGTGTCAACAATTTTTTTGGTATGCTTGGCAATCAAAGTTGTGACACCAAAAAGGGAAGCAAAGCCACGCTTCTTCCAAGTCCCATCCCCCGACACAGCAAATAAAGTGGGGTCGCACTCTGGATTCGCTTCGATCATAACATCTTTTTCTTCTCCAATAGCTTTTGAAATGACATGTTCGTACATGGCTTCTCCAGCAACGTACAAATTTTGTAGGGTAGTATAGTACAGATTGTTGGAGAAACTTAGTGCGAGGTCCATGAGGCCACAAAACATGGTTATACCTTTTGGCCCAATCCCTAAAAGCCGCATGGCAACAACCAAGCGTCGATTAATTTCATATGATTTTCCGATCATAGGTGACGAAGGAATATATGTTTTGCGTGGGCAGGCGCAGTTTAAAGCGATTTTAAATCCAACTCCATTTGGTGAGGCTTCTGAGAACTTAATTTTTTCCTTGCATGAGGCACAAATTACCAACGCTGACAACGTGGTAAACACAGAATAGAACTCGAGAATGCAATACTTCAAATTGTTTTCGATTGATACTTCGTCGTCTTCGTTATTCATGAATTTCTTGGCCGATGTACTGGTATATTCAGTATCCTCTGGTCTAAAATGCTGATTTCCACAAAACCCGCGTTTTTTAGCACGATCCGGACGCTCACTTTTTCCTTTATTACTTTTCCGATCCATTTTACAAAAATCACAATAAATTTATGAAAAATTTACTTATCCGTTCACTGAAGCGCACGCGTCTGTTGCTTAACTCGGAATTCGGTGGTTACTTTATGCCGCTTCGTTCGAAAATGAGGCGAAAAAAATAGCTCATTTTGACGAAGCCTTGCTTCACAAAAAAGGCTGTATCTTCTAAAGTACTTCGAATTTTTAGGGGCATATTCACAACTACCAAAGCTATAAATAAATGCAAAAAAAAAAGTCGAAAAAAAAAGTTGCTCAATGAGAAGACCCCCTTAAGTTGCCGCTTAATTTGTTTGAGCACCGATAGATGAATCGATATATATCGATATATATATATATATATAGATGCGATAGCATAGCAATATCGAATTTACCTGTCTGGCAGCGCCAAACATGTAGTAGCTGCATGATATCGATGCGAATAAGGATCGATGCTCTAACAGGGTGATTTTGGTATTTTACTTATATATTTTTAACAACTTCAGACAATTTTCAAAGTTCGATGCTATAAAAATTTATTAAATTTGCTATAAGTCAAAAACCTGCCTATTTAAAATCAGCACTGCGTCCAACAAAGTCTAAGAAAAATTTGCTGACAAAATGCGCAGAAAAGCTCATTAGAAAATGTATAAATTATAAAAAAATGAAAAACTTACAAAATCCAGCAAAAATTAGTGTAAAAATTAAGAAAATTTAAAAAAGGGACTAGATAGTCCTGGTACCTTTTTTCTGTATATTTTTGGGTAGAAAAAATGAGCCAGATCGGGAATTCTAACAGGGTGGCAGCTTTTGGACAGCTAGTAAATAGCTAGTTTATATTGCTAAAAAAGTTTACTTGGTCATTTTTCAAATTGATAAAATTAAATGAAAATAATTAAATTTAAACTGACCAACTGCAAAATGAACGATTTAGCTCATAAATCACTGTATTAGATCACTCGTTCATTTCAATGACCCGTTCACTTAAACAGTTTTAGAACGAAACGATTCAGCTCTACTTAATAGCTGGCAACACTGCTCTACACAGTAAACAGTTTCAGATTTTATCGTGTGTGTGCGCAATTCGTGGAAGAAAATTTGTTAATTTGCTATTAAATTATTAAAAAATATAAAAAAAGTAGCATAAATGTTGTGAAAAATTATGAACTTAAATTGTATTGCATTAGCAATGTGAAAATCGATGTGTGTTTGTTTGTTCTGAAAGGCTTTCCCAGTGCATACACTTGTGTGTAGTACACACGCACACAGACACATAGCCACGCATACAAGCAAACAACGTAGACAAAATACTAAAAAGTAAAAAGTAAACCCTCCCTCGCTCGCTCACTCACTCACTCACTCACTCACTTACAGTCGACTGTCAGAGCAGTGCGCTGGGCCGTCGCGGCAAGCGACCCAAATAAAGAAAGCGAACAGCAAAGCAAAGCAAATTTAGAGAATACAGAGAAACACATACACACACACACACAGACGCACTGAGAGAAAGAGTGAGCTAATTAAATATTCTGATCATGGACGAGGCCAACATACAGGACAAGGAACGCTTTGCGAGTCGCGAGAATCACTGTGAAATTGAGAGACGACGTCGCAACAAAATGACCGCCTACATAACGGAACTCTCGGACATGGTGCCCACCTGCAGCGCCTTGGCCCGCAAGCCGGACAAGCTCACCATACTCCGGATGGCCGTGGCGCACATGAAGCAGCTGCGTGGCACCGGGAACACCAGCAGCGATGGCACCTACAAGCCCTCGTTTCTCACAGATCAGGAGCTGAAGCATCTGATCTTGGAGGCAGCCGATGGTTTCCTCTTTGTTGTGTCCTGTGACACGGGTCGAGTTATCTACGTGTCCGATTCGGTGACTCCGGTGCTGAATTATACGCAAAGTGATTGGTACGGCACCAGCTTGTATGAGCACATTCATCCGGATGACAGGGACAAGATACGGGAGCAGCTGTCCACGCAGGAGTCACAGAATGCGGGTCGCATCCTCGACCTCAAGTCGGGCACGGTCAAGAAGGAGGGTCATCAGTCCAGCATGCGTCTGAGCATGGGAGCACGTCGGGGATTCATTTGCCGGATGCGAGTGGGCAATGTGAATCCGGATGCCATGGTCTCCGGCCACTTGAATCGTCTAAAGCAGCGCAACTCGTTGGGTCCCTCAAGGGATGGCTCCAACTACGCCGTGGTCCATTGCACAGGCTATATCAAGAACTGGCCGCCCACGGACATGTTCCCCAATGTGCATATGGAACGCGATGTGGACGACATGGCCTCCCACTGCTGCCTGGTGGCCATTGGGCGCCTTCAGGTCACCTCGACGGCGGCCAACGACATGACCGGAAGCAACAACCAGAGCGAGTTCATCACCCGACACGCCTTGGATGGCAAATTCACCTTTGTCGATCAGCGGGTGCTCCACATTTTGGGTTATACGCCGACGGAGCTGCTGGGCAAGATCTGTTATGACTTTTTCCACCCGGAGGATCAGAGCCACATGAAGGAGAGCTTCGATCAGGTGCTCAAGCAGAAGGGACAAATGTTCTCCCTCCTGTATCGTGCCCGGGCCAAGAGTTCCGAATTCGTTTGGTTGCGCACACAGGCGTATGCCTTCCTCAATCCCTACACCGACGAGGTCGAGTACATTGTCTGCACCAACAGCTCCGGCAAGACGCTGCACGGCGCCACGCCGGAGCAGCAGCAGCAGCAGGCGGATCCTCAGCAGCAGCAGCAACAACAACAACAGCATGTCTATGTGCAGGCACCTGTCGTGGATTACACGCTGCAGCCGCCGAGACGTGAGATTACGCCCACTGGGGGCGATGGGGGCATCTATCAGATGCACATGCAGGCACCGCCACCACGTCCAGCATCCGCTCAGAACACACCCGTTGGCTACAGCTACGACACGACGCACTCGCCGTACGGCGCCACCGCGGGCGGAGGACCCTCTCCGCTCGCCAAGATACCCAAGTCGGGCACTTCGCCCACGCCCAATGCCTGGGGTGCACTGCGTCCCACCTCTCAGCAGCAGCCGCAACCGACTGCCACCGAGGCATATCCGGCGTATCAGCAAAGCAGTCCGGCGCGTTCGCCCAGCGGACCAACGTACACGCAGCTCAGTGCTGGCAACGGACAGCAACAGCAGCAACAACAACAGCAGCGTCAGCAGCAACAACAACAACAGGCTAGTGCTTATCAAACGGCGCCAGCAGCAACGCCTTGGGATTGGCAAAATGCGGCTGCAGCACATCCGGCACACCCTCATCCACATCCGCATCCGCATGCCCATCATCCGCATCCACATCCGCATGCACATCCGAGCGCAGCGGTGGCAGTTGCGGGCGGACAACAACCACAGGGACAGGAGTTCTCCGATATGCTGCAGATGCTTGATCACAGCGCCACAACAACTTTTGAGGATCTGAATATCAACATGTTTACAACACCATTTGAGTAATGTTAGCCTGCCTCTCTCCCTCACTCTAACTCTCCTACTTTTAGCTCTGTTAAGGATGAACGCGTGTTAATCGATAGCTGTGCCGATAACAATATTTCCTCATTTATTGCACTCGATTCTAGCATATTGATAACAAACTTTTTTAAAAATATTTACAAAAAGAAAAGTAATTATTGACACGCGCTCATCTGTGCTACTTCTCAAATTAATAATTATTTTCAAGTGCAATCCATAAAAACAAAAATACATTCTCTACAAAATTGTTGAAATATTTGAACAAGAAATGCTGTGTGCAAAAATGTATGCAAAAAGTCAGACATAAAATTAAAAATTTGCAATCTCGTAAATAGGCACTTATAAGTACATAATGGTTGTCACGTACCATAAAATACCGTTCTCGATATCGATATCATTACCGCTAATTCGCACACATTAACCCTACATACATAATTGTACCAATATTCATACACATACAGTGGCTACCCGCTTATTTGACCACGAGACACGAATAACAATTTTAAAATGAGTTTATCTTTTAGTAAAAAGGAAATATAAGCAACATAATTCCATTTAATTTTTAGGTATATATTTTATTTTAATCAAGAAATAAAAACAAAATGTGGTGGGTTACTTAAGCTGGGAGCCACTGTATCTAGCAGAGACCACACTTCCTTCTGTTTCTCTTCCTCTGCCAAGCAGCGCATAAAAGTATTTTCAATTTGTAAATCGTTTCGCTCAATATGCAAATTTCAAAGTTCATTAAAGAACAAAAGAACACAAATTTTATATATGTATACATAATTAAATATTTACATGAGTAATTTCTAGACTAATAAACAACAATTTTAATTGTAAGCACTCTCTCGCACTCACACCATACACAAAATTTCACGCCGATCCCGCTTCTTCCACCCACCTTAACCTCCCCATTCCCCTCATTCTCCCACTTGCTCGCAGCAGTGCAACATTGACACAAATTTGTTGTTATTGTTGCGGAAAAAGCAGTTCAAGTGCAAATACTGAAAAAAAAATTATTGCTTAATTTTATTTTCTACAACAATTGCAACGAGAAAAAAAATAAAACTACAAGCTCCACTTTAACGGGTTGCCTACAGTCGCGGCTCAAATAACGTTGACAGCTAAATACTTGCGTATTACATACATGACAATTTCCACAACATTTGGTAGTTTTAACATTAAACTAGTTAATTAAGCGTGTAGCATACAAAATCATCTTTTTACACTAAATAAAAATCAATTTAAATCAATTTTTTATATGCTAAGCCTTTGTAATTTGGCAAAACGCTATATACATATATGCTTATATCATAACATTGGGTAAATGAAAACAATACTTTTGGTTTTAAATGCAAAAATAAACTTTAAATATTAAAAAAAAATCATCTTGTAATTATTTGTATTATTTCATATCAATTTAAAGAAATGTCAACATTCTGGGGACTCCAACTTAATCTCCGCTTTAATCTCTTGGGGCGCTATCTCCTTTAGTTCACAACGCGGCCGCTTGGCGTCGCTTTCAGAAGTAGTTGGAGAGATCGACCGCTTGACGGGTTCCCCATCTGGATTTCCCGATTGCTTACTTTCTTCCTGCTTGATCTTCGCTTTGGCTTGCTTGGTTCCAGTTAACCAGGCCAACATGCCCTTGGGCTTTTCAGGTTTAGCGGCTTCTTCAAATGGTTTGTTGCATTCATCGCTTTTGTTGCGTGAATTGTTTACCAACTTGGTAACACGATGCCATTGGAGTTCCGAGGCCGGACGCATTGCAGCCAGAGCTTGGGAGTCGCTGACGTGTTTAAAATTAAGCCAATCCTAGTAGAGAGTTATAACATTAATACACATTTGATTTGACTATGGTAGCAGATAAGATTAGAATAAACAAAAATAAACTAAGATTTGAATACGAAAAAAGAAAGCTAATTGCAAAATTCATTCAGAGTTCAAAATTAGGATATACATAGTTCAATCATATTAAAAAAAAACGTGGAGCACAATATTTATAAGTGGTCGTTTCTATATTTTAGATATTTTTAAATATATATAGTGAATATCTGAAACCTAACTTAAACGTTATATGGTATCAGAAATCAAACAGGGTATTGAATATCGGATTAAGTTAGGCTTCAAATATGTTGTTTGTATCTTGATTTTCAAAATTTAGGTATTTTAAGTATAATTTGTGGTAATTCTATTGACTCGTACTCACATTCATTTGCTGCTCCGTCTCGAGAATCGCTGGCATGCGATAATGCATCCAGGACATTATTTTGCTGGACTCGAATGTTATGATACTATAACTATACATTTTGTCCCCGCTTTCGTCTTCCCACACATCGAATAATCCCGCCATTCTCAGCAGTTTCACATTCGATGGCGACCAAGTGCTTTTATCATATATCTTGACATCTGACTCTTGTGGAACATAGACCAAATAAGCCTCACGCTCGGATGGTTTGGCTGGTTTTGTGGTTTGCCACTCGTAGAATCCCTCACAGATGACCACACAGCGTTGACCACGCTTAAAGGGTCCTCGATAGAGTTTGGACTCCATTAGATTCTCCAGTCGACAGTTGTTTGTGGTCAGTCCATGTTTGCGATAGTCTCCTTTGTGCCACACGGGAATCATGCCCCACATCATCGGCATAACAATGCGTTCATATTTCTGATCCTCTGCTTCCGAGAAATGCGAAGCTGAGATACTGTTAAGTAATTTAATTAATTGAATTCACTATAATATCATCAACCTACATAACAGGAGTTATATCTGTGGGCGCAATGTTATAGGAAGCTTGATATTGACGTCCCAAATTGAACTCTGCCCGCCATTCGGGTGTAGCATATTCCTGATTCTTGTCGTCATCCTTTTCCTTCTCATTGGGGTATTTACATGCGCACAGCACCTGATCAGGATCAAGTGTTCTATATGGGAACTCGGTTAACAATACAAAGCCAAATAATACAATACATTTAACTCACAGACAAGTGCGCCCGCACATTTTAAGCAGTATCTATCCTCTATTAAATTGCGGAAGCTGGTAAGAAAAGTTACTTGATTTGCATCTGAATTTATTAAAGTTCTTCCTTTTAAATTTTGGAAAGACGCACACATTTAACATTAGTTTATACTGTTATTAACAGTAAAATTCTAAAGTTGCATTTTTTGTACTATTTGCGAGCTAAACCGAATGTTGCCACCCAGTAAAAATTACCGAACTAGTTCGATTACTTACCCAAAAGAATAGGTAAGTCACCAAAAGATGGAATAAATGTACATTTTTTAGAGAAAAACAGCTGTTTTTGGCGTTTGAATAGTTTTCCTAAATTACTTACAAGCAAAAACACAGCTAAATTATATTTTTAATATAGTCAGATACTAGTGTTGCCGGTATTTATTGTATGCTTTACTATTAATTTTAAAAAAAAGATCGCCTGAATTTATTTATAATAGTGTTGTCGCACAAGTAATTTAAGTGACCAGCATAGAATTTGATTATATCTACATTTTTATTTCAAATTTTTGTGTAACAGAGCGGTATTAACACAAGCTGTTGCTTAACATTGGTATTTGTAATCGAGGTTTTATCGATGTAACGACGACATTTTAAGTGTTGTTAACCGTCGCAACTTACAGGGCGGGCTCTTTTAAATCATGTTAATTAACTTAAAACATTAAAAACAAGCGGTTAAAATAGTGAAATAGTCGTAATTAATAAAACATTTGTTTTGCTGTGCTTTAAAGCAGTATAATAACCAAACTCAGTTTGAGTTATTGCCACGATCAGTGTTTTGGTAACTGCCGCTTGTTACCTTGGCAACTGGCGCCCGTTAGAATTCCTCTGCAAGTTTGTTTGTTCAATTAAGTTGAGTGAATTGATTTTTATTAAACAGAAGTGCAAAATTACACGTCGTCAGAAAATAGTTTTGCAAAAATAGTAAATCTATATAATAATTGAGTTATTTTAATAATTGCGTTCATATTGCTAACACAATGTTCGTACAAAAGAAAAAACTGGTCGAACATGTGCTGGCAATGAGAGCTAACGGTGGCAGTGGCAGCGAAGATGAAGAGGAAGAGGAGGACGAGGGAGACATTTTGCAGGTGCAAATTGACATCTAATTAATTGCTAATTATTTTCTAATTACATTCGTAATCTATGCAATGCAAGATTATTATAAATAATTATTGCTTTAGTAAGAAATGTAATATGTAACCCTTTAGCTCCTTGTACTCGTTGGCTGATTATGTAATCATGGTGTAATTGTCATATAAATATGAAAATGTAAAAACGTTAAATTGCAAATCCGTAAACTTGTATTTCTTGTAGTTGGACAAACCTAAAAACGGAACTTGGCATATTAACTATAAAATTAAATAAAAATTATCTATTTAACTAATCCAAATATTTTAATTTCCTTTTAGACAACGCAATCAATTACACTTTAATGCAAGTCTTTAAAACTTCACTCTCTTTGCAGCAACTTTTATAATAAAAAGCTCGAGAATATAAAATTCAAAAGACTATATTTAGTTATTCACTCTATAATCAATATGCAGCTCTTAAGAGCGTTTTGTGTTTTAGGGCCCTAGAAAACAAAAACTTTGTTTTTGAGTCCACGTCTGTCGTTTTCTAGCTGCACAAAAAACTTAACTCCACACAGTAAAGTTGTTCAATTTCAAGTAATGGCAATTGTTGTAAGTAGTTTTGTATTTTGCAATTAACTTAATGACATTGCTCGATTTTTTGCTTGTGGTTTTGTTTTTTTTTTTGCGTTTTGGTTGCGTCAAAAGTTTTTGGTGCGCAAAATCTATTTTTGAAACTAATATATTTTTGGTCTTTCCCCGTTTTTGAATTTTGCAATGGCGGAATCACATGAAATCAAATGAAATCAATAAATGAATAATTAACAAATTTTTTGAACGATTATTTGCTGCAAAATAATGAATTCAAATCATAATGAAATCACATATTTTATCAAACAATATAAATATCAATCTGCACCTGAATCCTTTTGATTCGCATATTTTTCGTAATCCCAACGGTTCGACGCGTGTTCAATAAATTTGCAAATGAATATATATTCCACTTATGTGGAATATTGGTAAATAAAATAAATAAATGGCTATGGACCCGGACGAAGCACAGCGACGACGGGAAGAATGCGAACGCAAGGCCCGTCGTGGGGAGATGGACCCCCGACTGGAGTTCACCTTCCAGTTGCTGATAGACGCCACTCAGCTGCCCAGGCATCAGCTCATGGACTACATATTCGAAGGGGATATGGTAGCTAACGACTCCTTATCTCTAACAAAATTTACTTTAATCTTACTTTATTTGTATATTGCATTCACTTAGCTCGATGAGATCAATCAGCTCTTTCTGCCGAACATGAAGAACAAGCTGCTGTGGTTCTATCAGGAGGTCGACGAACCGGAGCCGCCGCCAGTTGTGGATGCCAATAAGCCAGGTCCATCACGCTCGGCCTTGGCATCGAGCAGTTCGAAAACACCCCAGGGTATTTAGTCAATTTAGTTGATATTTTTTTGGCACCTGGTAAATTTCATGATATGCTTCATAGGTGGCGCCTCCCCAAGTGGGCTGCCTGCGTCCAAACATAAGAAATTATTCCTAACCGATGGCTGGACCTGTGCCTTCACCGGCGTCTGTATTTATATCTTTCGTGTGAATACGTCCAAGCAGCTACCCGAGGAGGGATTCCAAAAGGATTTGTAAGCTTATGCTGCAGTTGTTATACCCGTAACTCGTGTAGAAAAGGGGTATATTGTACACTGATAAAAAAATGTTCTAAAATCAAGATTTTGGTCTCAAAACTATGATTTTTGGTCTAAAAAATGGGTCGAGAACATAAAATTCTTAAATTAAGAGAACGTATCTTGATTTGAAGATATCCTTAAAATTTAAATAAAAAAATAAAATAATTAAAAATTATTTCTTATATCTATATTTTTTTTATTTTTAAATTTTGGTTTAGTCACAATTTACTCTGCTGCTTGTCTTAAAATAATCTTATTTTAATAACAAAATATTTAAGATGAATGGTCTTGATTTTAGAACTTGGTCGTTTTTTTGTGTATATACCCTTATAATAACATATAAAATATGTATAAATAATGATTTAGATCTCTAAACAACATTGGCACGCAGACTTCTCTGAAACCCATTTAAATTTGTAACGGGTATCTTATAGTCGAACACTCGACTTTAGCACTCTTATTTGCTTTTCGTCTTGGTTTGCTGCTTTGTTTACTTTTCATAAGTTTCCTTTCTGCCTATGTTTGGCACTGGCTCAACTTAAAAACTATTATCTAAAAATAACCATTTTTTGGTTTACTTATTGGCACGCGTATTATCGGAGATTTATCCGACACACCCACACGATTCTCAAAGCCCCAGGAGTATTGGCAATTAAATATTCTGTTGGCCTTCCCACTTTCTGTAGATATTGTGGCGTAATCGATGCCAAGAATATTGGACTTGTCACTTCAATAGAGCGTATTGTGGAGTTTGTTTTCATGCAGGCGCTGGCTTTTCCCAGCCTGGAGGGAGATGAGGAAGACGTCAGCTGTGGCCTCATCAAGGGTCAACTGCTTCCTGGACTGCGCTCCTTTTGCAGTGCCTTGCGGGTCTGTGAACAGGTTTGCGATCATTACAATGTCTTTGCCGATGGCAATGATATGTTCGATGGCTGCCTTGTGGTCGATGAGGTCAAGGACATGGCCAAGAATCAGGAGTTCTGCTCGCAGTTAGAAGAACGTGTCAACAATTGGTCAAAGGGTATACTCAAAATACTCGGCGAAAGTGAACAGTTGCGCAAGGAGAATGATCACAGTGGTCCCCAGGATGAACTGGAGTATTGGAAAAAACGTGGCGCCCAATTCTCTCAGCTGCTTGCCCATCTACAGGACAAGGAGGTCCAGTTCACTCTACATTGTCTCTTTCTCGCCGGTTCACGCGTCATGCGCCAATGGAAGGAAACGGATCGCAAAATCACCTTTTGCTATAACGAAGCTCGGGACAATTCGAAATTCATACAGGCCATGGAGACATGCTGCCATTCATTATATCTGGATGATCCTGTCAGCATGAAAGAGTCCATACTGAGTCTGTTGCAGACGGTGCGACTCATCTACAGTGTCTCACAATTCTACAACACGTCTGAGCGAACATCTGCTCTAATGGTTAAGGTAATAACCCTTTATGAAATTAAATCATTTCTTGAAAAACACTTTGAAATAATTTATTAACATTTTTTAACGGAACTAATGTATTTTTTCTTTACATATTTCTTAACTAATTAGTCCACAATATATCACTAATATTTGGTCCATTGCCAGCATAATTTGATAAAATACCTAATGTGCAAATCACACATTCTATTTGTGCCAATTGACTAAAACTGTATTTTATTGCTTACATTTATTTTTATTTTTATTTTTTTTTTGTCATAAAAATAGATTATATAGTATAAACTTATTTTATTACATTAGAGTTCACTGAGCTATCTTCAATTAGCGTGTAGGATTTATTGGGTCTATATCTCAATATTCGTCTGAAAATAGACAGTTTCCGTTTTAACTCAGTGCGGGAAAAAGCGCGTGGCGCTACTTTTAATATAAGCTTCAGAAAGGTCAGCTGCAGGTGAACAAAGCTTATGTTTCTTAGAAATGTTACCTGAAATAGCTTTCTGGATATTAGAAGGGTGTTCAACTTTTCCATTTCCTTGTAGTTCGTTGGCCTTAGGAATTATTTATGACATTAAACAACAATTCTACTTTTGTATTTTGATATAAAATTAAAGTAAATTTTTAATATTGTGAAAGTGTATAGATATACGAATTTTATAATGTTCATTTTTAAAAAATTAATTATTAATTGTATTACAGATAACAAACCAAATGATTGAAACATGCAAATCCTACATCACATGTCGTTGCAAGGAAACAATTTGGTCGCAGGATCGCAGCCTTATTCGCACCAAGCTGAGCAACTGTATCAAGTTGAATCATATTTATCACGAGACCTACTATACAGTTAGAGAGCAGCCCTTTTTGCCTCATCAGACACCGTTTGGTTTTTCCGAGAATTTTGTTTTTGGTGAGTAAAAGGAATTTTCAAGAATACATCGTACTATTTATGAATGAAGATGTGTAATTTTTGTTTAAGCAATTTTAATTTAAATTCCATTGCCTTGGCAACTAATTCGCTTGTTAAAAAAAAAAAAATAAAACAAGATTCTTTTATTTATTTTTTATTTTAAAAAAATAAGTATATTTATTACTTCAAATTTACTTGAAATTGTGTTGTACCATTTTGTTAAACGTTATGAACGAATGAGAAGTGTACCAATTTTGGTACAATTGATCATTGTACAATTTAAATTGTGTCGTACCATTTTGTTAAACGTTATGAACGAATGAGAAGTGTACCAATTTTGGTACAATTGATGATTGTACAATTAACATGCTTACATTTACGCACACATTCAAAAATACTTATCATGCATTTTCGATACAGGCAAGTTCGATACATTCTGTGAGCGTCTATCGAAAATCATCAATATGTTTAATTTGATTGACGATTATAATCATTTGTTTGAGCGTCGTTTGGAGGGTCTCTTGCTAGGCGAGGCTCTTGAGGATGCCTCCAATCATTTCGAGGAGGCCAAAAAAGAGATCATCTCAAAGAAGTACGATTATCTGGATCATCGCAATGCTGATTTTAATGATGACTTTGATCGGTTCATAAATAAAACGGATTCTTTAAAGGATACGATCGCCACGTTGATCGAACGTGACTTTGACACAGTCTGGGAGACACCACAGTGCATCCGTTTCTTGGTGCGCTTCGAGAAGGTTAGCGAGAAAATTCCATTGACACGAATGGATGAGAAGTACACACGAATTTTGCGATATGTGGATAAGGAGGTGGATCGCATTTTGAAGACATTTCGCAAACAACGTGACGATCCACCCCTGGCACGCAATTTTCCTCCCATTGCGGGTCGCATTCACTGGTGTCGTGCCCTGAATTTGCACCTGACCGAGCTGATGGATGCGGTAATGGATCATGGAGTGCTCAGTACACAGCCTCTGGCCAGAGATCTCGATGTGCGATTCAATAATGTGCTGGGCATACTGCAGGAATACGAGGATGAGATTGTTTCCATTTGGTTGGATCAGGATATCAGTGTCGCCGATGCCTGTTTGCTTCAGCCCCTGCTCTGTCTTCAAGGCGATCGACTGTTTGTCAACTTGCATCCCACAATTCCCTTGCTCATTCGGGAGGCCAAGATGCTGGCAAAACTAAATATCGAGCTGCCCATTGTGGCTGCCACGCTGATGAGTCGTCATCAGTATTTCCTCACAATACAGGACTCTTTAAATGTGAGTATTCACTGCGTTCTCATTTTTCTACCAACAATACTTTCCTTTAGTAAACTTGCAATAGCATACTTTTATACCCGTTACTTTTAGTGAACTTGTTATGCATAACATCATATCGCCATTAAGCCTTTAATTTGGTTTACATTAAAACTATTGATGAAGGTGTAAATATGTATATTCGAACTCATCAACTTCGAAATATTTTTGTAAAGTCCAGAATTTTTAAATTTTTACCCATTTTTTTTAATCATCAGGTCAATTTTGAAATTAAAGATAAATTTGTCAAATTAGGAACTGAGTGCAAATAAAATACTTCCTGCCTAATTCGATTTATAAAAAAATATATAAAAATCGGAAATAAATTCAATAAAATTAAACAATTTTTGAGATACATTGCTTATAATGAGTTCGCATCAAAATAACAATATTTTAGGAAATTAAAAATAATAATTTTTATGTTGATACATTATTTATTTATTTCAGTCAATAAATAAAAAATTACTTAAGAGGACCGTCTACCACTTTTTTTCAAAATTTTTGATTTTTCAAAAACATCGTTTTCGTGCACTACATATATGTAGAATTATTGTAGAAACTCTGATTTGCCGATTTTCAACCGAGAATATGTCGAAAAATCGATTCTCAGGAAGTGTCTCTCATAGCGCAGACATAGCGTACAAAAACTTTAAACGAGTTTTTCTCAAAACAACGTTTTTTGAGCTGCTTGACACGATTTTGGAAAAACTATCTGTCCGATTGGACTAAAATTTTCAGGGGTTATTCAGCACACATGTGTTTATCGCCTGAACCACAACCAACATTCTACATACATTTTTAACTCCATTTTTTACCGTTTTAGTGGTGAAAAAAGGGTAAAAAAATTCAAACCGCCGCCATTTACTCATTTTTTTTTTTCAAATTAATTTTTTGTGGTTCATGCCATAGCCACTGACATATATTTTAAGAAATTCTTTGGATTTTTTGTTTCAGAAATTTTAAAGCAGAGATATCGTGTCAACCAGTTTTTTTCGGACAATCACTTCAACCGCCATTTTGTCAATATGAAGGGCAGAATAAACAAAAAAATATTTTTTTCTTAATCCTCAATATGTGTGTTAACATGTGTGAAAAAAGCCTAGTGTTTCGATATATTTTACTATAAAAAAAAAAAATGTTGAAAAATCATGCAAAAGTGGTAGACGGTCCCCTTAAGGTCACTAAACTTAAGGTCACACTGAATTTGGTTTTTTTTAAATGTTTTCAAATTAGTTTTATATACTTATTATTTTTATAATAAATTTCCTTTTACAAGGCATAGAGGGAGAGTAGATGTTATAGGAGCAATCAGTGAATAATTAAATTAGTTTTTTTTTAAGTCCTAATTGTTTCTTGAGCGATTTTAACTAAATTGTTTAAATACACTTTTTTTTATAATTTTAATTAATTGATGTTATTATTCAAACTGTTTTAAAAATCTATCAAGAAAAGGGTAACAAATGTTCGGCATACCGAGTATAAATTTTCTATCCTGTTATTTTTATTCCACATTTTATTTACTATATTCTGCCGCTTTTTGCAGAGTCTTATCAAAATGTTTCTGTCAACGGTGAAGGCTGTCAAGCTGGAGGTGCGTCCTCTGTTTCTGCCCCAGCTGGTTCGTCTGACAGCCATGTTGAAACCGGGTCTGCAGAGCATCAATGTAAGTTATACAATCAGTTTTCTCAACAATAGCTGATTTGCACACTTACCTTTGCAATTTGCAGTGGACAAATCAGAACTGGACACAATTCTATGAGCGTTGTAAGCAGGCCATCGAAACATTTGAGGTGCTTGTGGCCCGCGTCCATGATATCTACTCCAATCGCATACTCAACGTTCTCATGTGGATGCAGGATGTCTCACTGCAGATTCTGCCAGCAGGTCGGTGTTTCTTAACCGCCTCCGTCTCCTTCTCCTTTGCTGCCTTTAATTGCTGAACATATCTTGGGTCTATGTGTTTTTAATTTTATGCTTTTGAAAACTTTTCACATTTGTTCCTGACGCAGACGATGAAATCTGGACAGTTGATGAATTTCTGGAACGTAGCGAGGAGGCTTGCAGGTGGGTGGGGCGGGGTCTGGAGGTTTTACCTGTCACCTCAATAGACGTGTGTGTGGCAACAAAATTCTTTTGAACTTTCTACAGCAGACGTTGGGTTAGACGTGGGGGGCATGTGGTTGACTGTTGGCTTTGTGTGATTTATTGGATTTATCAAATTTAATTTATGTATGAGCTTTTCAATTTGCATAGTTAAAATTGTTGATCATAAGACTCCAAGGCATGAAAGAGTTTTCATTACATATTAAGATGCCTAAGGTCCTCGAACAAATTTAAAGTTTCTTGTGCTTTATCACATTTAAAACATATTTTTTAAGCGAATGTCAAGTCAATCAGGTGGAACTAAAAGCTTTTTATTTAATCAAGCAACTGTGCAAATATTATTAGAGTCTTGTCCATTTACAAAACAATAGAAAAGCTGCCATTGAATTAAATCGCAAAAGTCAAATGGTTTCCGAGGCGGTCGAAGAGGTTTTGAATTTGGTGGACAAGGCAACGGAGACCTTTAAGGAGATTGCTGGCGACGATGTGGTTACCTTGTTCGATGGTAAGTAAACAGTGCAATTGACAAGTGCAGTTAACCTAATGTATGCAAATCTCTGGCCAAAAAGCCACCCCCAAAGGGGAACAAACTGGTTCCGGGGGACGCAAAGCGGAGGATGGCGCTGCAGGTGGCTCAAACACCGGAGGAGGAGGCGGAGGAGGAGCTGCAGCTGGTTCAGGAGGAGGCGGAGGAGGAGGAGGAGGTCAACAACAGGACTGGAGTATTTTATGGTCATGTTTTGAGAATCCGCTAACGCTGCTCTCTACCTCAGAGAGTCTGCCCAAAGGCATGCAAGTGCGTCCAATCGAATCCCTTGGCCTCTAAGGTTCTTCACCTAATGTGCTCTCTCAATTAGGACATGGTTTGCAATGCCGTTGTGGAAATGCGACGTTACTACAGCCGCAAGGTGATCGATGTGCTGATCAAGGTGATTCGTGCTGCGTTGGACACGATGCGGCGTCGGTTCATCGCCGATGAGCACGAGATGGCGACCAAGAAGCCGATCTTTGCGCTGCACGCGCAGCTGCAGATACCCAATGTGGTCATCAAGCCGAGTCTGGACGAGCTGCAGGATATATTGGTGACGGCTGGCAAGAATATCACGGGCATTGCGAAGGGTGTGGCGCAATGGACTAGCGGCAAGGATCCGCCGGTTCGTACCACACCAATCAATAGCTTCGCAATGTTCTCCAAAATCTTGTCTTACCAACCGCAGCAAGTTTCGATGACGGTGCAGCCGCGCGTCGGACGCAACCACACAGATGCCTCAGGCGGTGCAAAGAATCGACGCCGCAAGATCTATTGTCTGGCCTCCGAGGAGCGTCCCCAGATGCCGCACATGCTCAAGAGCTTCTACTCGGCCATTATGGACAACAAGGAGGTGGCCAAGGCACTCAATCAACTCTCCAGCTGCACCAAAAATGTCAAACCTGAAATCCAAACCTATATCAAACGATGGAAGCCCTATCATTTCCTCTGGAAAAACGATCGCACCACGCGTCAACTCATGGAATTTGGTCTGCAGCAATTTGAATCGACACTTCGCTGCTTAGCCGAGTTGGATGCCAATCTGCTCATCGAACCGGACATGGAGGTCTTTGGCCAATGTGTGGCTGTGTATAATGAAAGGCTCAAGTATGGTCTGGCCATTGAGATCAAGTGTAAGTATTCAAACTTCAAATAAGTTAAGTATAGTAATAAATGTTGAGTATATAATTCTTTCAGATTTTTTACTCAAATAGAGTAAAAAGCGAAAAAGTGTTTTATACAGGGGTGCCACAAAAAACGAAACAGCCGAAAATCGCCCAAATCTTTACAAGCTTGTGGGAGACTATAGATTGGTTTCGATTTCTGTGCCATCTTTGATAGAAATATTAAATTTTTTTAATTGGATTTTCAGCAAATTTGGGGGATATGTTTATCATATTCTATGACAGATATAAATGCATGTTCTTGCCATTTTTTTTTATAATTTATTATAAATGTTTAAGCTTAATAAGATTATTTAGAAATTAAAATGTTTATCATACAAATTTAAAATTTCAGTTGTATTTTATAGTTTTTTGCTCCAATGAATTTCAAAAAATTTTAGTAAAATTTTTAACTTGTTCTTTGGTTTACTTGTTTTTTTTTTTTTTAGCTATTATTTAATCAAAATCTGAAACTTCATGCTTTCAAAAGATTTGGTAATGTGTTAAATATACTGTGCATAATTTCTTTCTTATCTCATATAAGATACTTCCTTATCTATGCGTTCCTTCTATCCATCTATAAACAGCTTTATTGACATAAAAAAGTGGGGTTAATTCCTAACCTCCCAAATTAAATAAATTCTATTTCTCATTTTCACTGCCAACACCTGTAACATTTATCAGCTTATCAGCCACAAATTTGACACCCACAGGAACACACACAAATTCACACTTACACACACATACAAACCGACACTGGTATGCAGTGAGCTATTCAAATTTATTGGTTTCCAATTAGGTAATCAAATTTATTTAACCGAATTAGCCGCACAATGGAAGCACCATCAAATAAATGCCCATCGTTGTGGCAAAGAACTGTGGCACAGACATAGATACCGGCACAGGATATCATCTCTCATGTCTGGGTTGTGAATGCGAAAACCGAATACGAAAATCAATTAGCCCCTGCCCCGACAGGGTCCAAATGCCATTGTCGGCTTGCCAGGCATTGATTAATGGGCATCGATGTCCTTGGTTATATCTTGAAGATTGAACACAGTTTTGGCTGTTTCTATTTACAGCATGCAACCATAAAATTGGCCAAGCCATGAAGAAGAAGTATAAGAAGGAAATGGACTATGTCTATGCTGTGATCAACGAAATGGATCGTAAACTCGACCGACCCATTCGTGACCTGGACGATGTACGTATGATAATGGAAACCCTGGGCAAGATACGTGAGCAGGAGGTGGACATGGAGCTGCGTATAGATCCCATAGAGGTGAGTTCTTATGCATTTAGACCGGGACTTTTTTTTAGCTTACCGATGCCCATTTTTTGTAATTTAAAATTTAACAAAATTTAATTTAATATTTAAAATTGTATATAATTTCTAATTTGAGTAATAAATTGGTTTTGCCGACTGTTTTATATATGATTGCAAGATAATTAGGCTTACATTTGGGGTAACAATAAGAGGAATTTAAACTTACTGAAAAACCTATATTAACTTGTTTTTAAGCTTATTATTAATTAGGCACATTAATTTAAAAAACTTTATTTTTCATTTTAAATCAATTTTTGAATTATAACTGTAAAGTAAATCACAGCAAAAACCAGCGAAAATAAAGTTAAAATAATGTAAAAACTTATAGAGTGCTTTACAAAGGTATTCTTAGTGCTCGAATTAATAGAATAGATTTGAGTGCTAATTATAATTGAAGCACAGGGTTAAAATGGATGTTTATGCTGTGTAACTCTCGTACTTACAAGATTTTAAGACTCAAACAATAATAGATTTGTTCCATATTCAAGAATTTTGTAGGCAAGATAATTAGTTAAGTAGTTATTTTGTGGTGTTGGGCTTAGTAAATTTCTTAAGCAGGTTCTTAATAAACAGCAGGATCATCACTTTTTTAAATGACACTGATAAACTAATCAATTTTATTGCACTTGCAGGAAGCGTTTAATGTACTCACACGTTATGAGGTGCAAGTGGAGCGCGAACAGTTTGATTTGGTGGACAATTTGCGAGCAACATTTCAGAATTTATTGTCGGGAGCATTGCAGGCACAGGTGAAGCTGCTGGACATGCAGCCGGCGTTCCAGGGTGACTTGCGCAGCAATCTAGACAACTTTAAGCAGGATAAGATTGCATATGTGACGGAATATCGCACAGCGGGACCCATGCAGGCGGGTCTAACGCCGCGCGAGGCTTCCGATCGTCTGATATTGTTCCAGAATCGTTTTGAGGGCATGTGGCGCCGTCTGCAGACGTACCAAAGCGGCGAGGAACTCTTCGGTCTGCCACAAACAGATTATCCAGAGCTGGGCCAAATACGCAAGGAGCTTAATCTGCTGCAGAAGCTATATAAGCTTTATAATGATGTAATTGATAGGGTTAGCAGCTACTACGATATACCGTGGAATGAGGTGGATATTGAGGAGATTAACAATGAGTTGATGGAGTTCCAAAATCGTTGTCGCAAGCTCCCAAAGGGCCTCAAAGAATGGCCCGCATTTCACGCTCTGAAGAAGACCATCGATGACTTTAACGACATGTGCCCATTACTGGAGTTGATGGCGAATAAAGCCATGAAGCCACGCCATTGGCAGCGGATCATGGACGTTACTCGCTACATCTTCGAGTTCGACTCGGAGGGTTTCTCGCTTAAGAACATACTCGAGGCGCCGCTGCTCAAGCACAAAGAGGACATCGAGGACATTTGCATCAGTGCCATGAAGGAGAAGGATATCGAGGCCAAGCTGAAGCAGGTGACCAATGAATGGTCCGTCCATGAGCTCCAGTTCATGAGCTTCAACAATCGCGGTGAGCTGTTGCTCCGTGGCGATACCACAGCCGAGACAATTGGCCAGCTGGAGGATAGTTTAATGGTGCTGGGATCACTGCTATCAAATCGCTATAATGCGCCCTTTCGCAAACAAATCCAGCAATGGGTCTACGATCTGTCCAACTCCAATGAGATACTGGAACGCTGGCTGCTCGTTCAAAATATGTGGGTCTATCTCGAGGCTGTATTCGTCGGCGGCGACATTGCCAAACAGCTGCCCAAGGAGGCCAAACGATTCTCCAAAATCGACAAGTCCTGGCAGAAGATCATGCAGGTAGCGTATATATTTCTACTCCTTAAGTCACAATTCTTTAAAATTTCTCATTCAGCGTGCCCATGAGACTCCAGGTAAGTTAAGCTACATTGCATTCTTTTTTTATTCAAACTGATCTTTAAATAATCTTACCAAGCTATGGAATAATCCTTTTCTTTTATCTGTCAACTTAATTATATGGCTATAAATGTTTCTGATATTATAAAATGCATTGAATAATAATAAATAGGTGTTGTGGCTTGTTGTGTGGGCGATGATCTGCTTAAGCAGCTGCTGCCTCACCTTCAGGAGCAGCTAGAAATTTGTCAGGTATGATAATTAAGGATTAAATTGGAATATTCATTTATTTATAATGCATGTAAAAGTATTTTCTTAACTCGAAAAAGCTGCAAAAGTAATTTTTCTAACATATATTTAAATAATAAAATGATTTTGTTATTTTCTCAAATATCATAATAATTATTTTTACTCTAAAAGTAGTTACCACCTACTTTTTTCTTTAAAATTAAATCAGACCATATAATTCCTTGAATTTTACAGAAAACTTGAATTTATTCAAAATCTGATATTTTTCTGCATAATATATTAAATTACTGATATATCGACATAATTTTAATTTAGAATAACAATTATATTTACGTATGTACTGAAATTCTACTCTACTCACCTTCTACTCTATAGAAATCTTTAAGTGGTTATCTAGAACGCAAACGCATAATGTTTCCGCGATTCTTCTTCGTATCGGATCCAGCGCTGCTCGAGATTCTTGGCCAAGGATCCGATTCGCATACCATACAAAATCATTTGCTAAATATATTCGATAACACCAAATGCGTCAAGTGAGTAAAGTAATGGAATTCCTTTAAGATTTGTAATTAATTTAAATAATTTATTATAGATTCCATGATGTTGAATACAACAAAATGATGGCGATAATAAGCAGCGAGGGTGAGATGATTCAACTGGATCGTGCCATTCGAGCCGAAGGTTCGGTCGAGACATGGCTAACTCAATTGCTGGTCACAGCACAGCAGTCACTGCATTCGATAATTCGCACCGCATATGTGACAATAAATGATCCGAATTTCACGCTGTTAAGCTTCCTCGAGAAGGTGCCGGCTCAAATCGGTTTATTGGGTATACAAATGATTTGGACACGAGATGCAGAAATGGCTCTGATGCAGGCCAGACATGAGAGGAAAGTCATGTCCGAGACGAACAACAAATTCCTTGAGATGCTCAACACTCTCATCGATCAAACCACGCGAAATCTTTCGAAACGAGAGCGTACCAATTTTGAAACTCTAATTACCATTCACGTGCATCAACGGGATATATTCGATATACTGGTAAATTATTTCCAACTATGCTCCTATATCAAAAAACATTACACTCCTATAAATTTTAACTTTTAGTGTCGCATGAACATCAAGTCATCAAATGACTTTGAGTGGTTAAAACAGTGTAGATTCTATTTTAAAGAAGACTTGGACAAGACTTGGATATCTGTAACCGATGTTACCTTTACCTATCAGAACGAATATCTCGGATGCACAGATCGTTTGGTTATCACGCCCTTAACGGATCGGTATGTCATACTTAAGCTTGCTTCATATGTCAAAATATTCATACATACTATATATTTGTAGCGACAATGTAATACAATTTGTCGAGTCAGGGCGAGTATCACATTAAACTTTGTCATGTGGCTGTCTTTAAATTTAATTAAAAAGTTGTAGTTAAATTCCATTAAGTTGACAGCTGGGATATGTTGGTTTTAGCTTTTACAACTAATCTAGTAGAAAAGACTTCAGTCCTTATTCTGCAAGTACAGATTTGATGTGCCTAGGATGAACTGATACATACTTTAATTGTTTTGTCTCTAACTCTTTCACTTTTGACAAAGTTGTACTCAAATATAAACTCTAAGCTTTAATGTTTATTCTATATATTTCTTAGTCTTGCGTACTTCATAAGCTAGTTAAACATAGTATGCTTTCCTATTAATTTGAACAAACAGAGCAATTAAAATTCTTCCTCATAGTAACTGTCATAACGTGCGTCTTGATTGTCTGCTTCGTAGGAAGAAAAGCACCAACAACTTGAGATCAATTAATTTATTGTATTTACATTCCTCGTGGCACGTGCACAACTTTCGCAATGCTGCCAAAGTATTTAGGGAGTGTGTCTTGGCCACATTTCGTTTGCTGGACAAACAAAACTCCAGCATGGTCCACAATTGCTGGCCAGCACTACAAGTTCAAAGTCACTACGAAATGGCAACAGACAACTGGTAACTGGTAACGGCAGCAATGGAATCCTTTTTATTGCGCTAGTCCACAATTCGCAGCCTACGCAGGCAGCAGGCAGCAGCAGGACGATGACGTCGACAGTGATGATGAAGAAGAGGAAGCTGAAACAGAAGACAACAGTCGACAACAACGATGACATGTTTCCAAAGATAAATTTCACTTAGCGGAATATAAATAAAGTTTTTGGACAGCAACACGTTGTCGAGTCCTGGCAAGTGACGGAATATTCCGCCAAATATCCAGAGGCAGTTTAAATACTCTGGCAGTGGGTAGACCGCTTTAGCGGAGGAACTTGCAGCATTGATGATTTAGAAAATACAGAGCAAAATGTTACTTTTAATTAGGTGTTTTGCTGTCATTGCTCAACTAAACATTTCTTTGAGTTTTATTTTTTTTTTCCTTATGATTTTGGTGAGCATTTAAAAAAAAAAAATATGTAAAATATGCACCTAAATTTCTTTCTTTTTGTTCTTTCCTTAACTTAGTTTAATCTAATTTTTTTATATTTTCAGTCATTATTAATATAATTTATAATTTAATTGCTCTTATTTTTTGAATCTTTAGTTATAATGTGTTTTTTATTTTTAAATTTAGTTTTGTTTTAAGCACAATTTAACTTTTTGTCGACTGGTTTTAGTTGACGTTAAATGAATAAATACAAATACAAATATAAGTCCAGAATTATTATTTATTTATGAGGTGGTCATATCAACAATTGATAAAAATAAATAAAATAAATAAATAAAAATAAATAAATAAATTAATTAATTTAAACTAGAACGTTAAATAGTAATTAAAATTTTTATATAAATCACTGTTTTAATATTTACTTGCTTATTTTTTTGTGACCTCTTGTACAGAAGTGTAATTCTTACTAGCTACTGTTCCAACACTTTTAAATTATTTTTCGTGACTAAAAGTGTTTTGCTTGTAAGTGTAATTCCTAGTCGGATAACTTTCGCCAGGCTTTTTGGCTTTTTTTACAGCCTCCTGTGTCTCATCTGTATTTTTCGCGTAGTCCTTGTGCTCAATTTTTGCCTGCACGCCATTGTTTATTTCGCGCCTTCTTTGATATCCTGGCGTGGATGCCAAAGGGAATAGCTTAGCATTTGCCTGGGGTCGCACCTGTTTTAGCTAAATGGGCGCGAATAAAGTGGCGTTTACGCAATTTTTCTTCATGTAAAGTTCATCTTAGTTCAGAGCCTCAAAGGAAATCATTTTCATTTTATGTAAATAAACTTCAACATATATAAAAACATAAATATTCGCATAAAATGGGCATAGTACATTTTTGGACTTTTGCATTTTAAATGCAATCACTAAGTCCTTTGTCTTTTACTATTTGTTTCATTTCTTTCAGTTGCTACATAACTCTGGCACAGGCACTCACATTAAGTATGGGCGGTGCACCCTGCGGACCAGCGGGTACAGGGAAAACGGAAACTGTGAAGGATATGGGAAAGACGTTGGCCAAGTATGTTGTCGTTTTTAATTGCTCCGATCAAATGGATTACAGGTACGTCCACGGGCAAGCACTTAAAATGCGACGCATATCGCTGAGAAACTCATTAAATTTCCAGGGGCTTGGGACGCATCTATAAAGGTCTGGCGCAGTCCGGCAGTTGGGGATGTTTCGATGAGTTCAATCGCATTGAGTTGCCCGTACTTTCCGTGGCTGCCCAACAGGTTGCCGTGGTCCTCACTGCCAAAAAGGAGAAGAAAAAGACATTCCTTTTCACCGATGGCGACACCATTGAAATGAACCCCGAGTTTGGCATTTTCATAACCATGGTCTGCATGCTAATGCATCTCTATTGAAACTATTTAGCCATTATTAAAAAAGCACACATAAAATTGCTCCGTATTGCACTATACTATGATGCTAGAAAGTTAATGAGCTTCTTAATTCAACTAGTGCACTTTATCAAACACTCTTAAGTGGGCTCAATTGCACACTTATTTCATGTTTCACACCTTTTTCATTAACCTGCTCATCAAATTGCATCAAATGTGATTTTTTCATTAGTGTGTGACCTTTACAGAGAGGCATGGGAAAACTCATTTGATCAATGTCGCTCAATTTAGTACATATTATGAATACGTTTAACTATTTGTATACCGTTTAAATACACATTTAACATCGACTAATAAGGGTACTAGAATTTACAGCATTTGAGTGTAACTGGCAAAACTTTCAGATAATTTGTTAATCGTTTATATTTGTATTTATTATTCGACGACTTAACATTATTATTTTTAAATTGTTTAACTTACTTACCACAATACAGTTTCCACAAAAAAATCCCAACTTTGAACCGGATTTTTTTTCAATATTCCATCAAGCCACATTAAACATCCAGAAAATACCAGAAAAATAATAAAGCAGCGCTTCGAAAAAAGGCCAAAGAGAAACGTGACAGGCGCAAAGGCTTTCAAGCCAAATTGAAATTTATTAAATATACATACATGTATTCTTTTATTTTTATTTTAAGCACTTTTCAAAAAAATCGCAACGGTTTGCGGTGTTGCAACGCGTTGTCGCACAGCGCCCATTAATGTGTAGCTTGTCTGTCTTTGTGAAAGTAAAAAGCACAACAATTTTCGCAATGTGACGTTATTAGTCATGTCAAATTTAGCTGAACTGAAGCGATAATAAAATTGACAATGGCTGTGCACTGTGCCCAGCCAAAAGAGACGCCTATAGCACAATAATAAAATTGGTAGCGCGAGTCGATGTGTTTACATTTTGATGAGGCTTTTGTGGCAGACACTGTTGCTATGATTTTTCACGTCAATGTGACGGCATAGTCAAAATGTGATTATTTCAGGCTTTTAGATCAGTAAATGGAAGCTATTCATTTGGTTTCCACAGCAAAATTTTGCGAGTACCGCTTTTTAATTACGGAGGAAGCCAACTATCGTTGGGGTAATGCGATTAGGTTGCATACATCTGCTAATGGCAGTCCTCACTCTTATTCAGACTCGAATGCAAACCTCAGTCTATCCACTTAGTCAGGTATTCATTGTTGTTTGCTGGCACTCGGGTCGTATGCGCAATTTTAATTTGTACATTGAATTATTGGGGCTCATTTATGTAACATTTTTAGACCCGCTTGCATTTAATTTTAATGAAACATTATGTGACAATCCACCTACACACAAGCTGACAAAGCACACACACACACACACACCCACAAACACACACTGCCATAAACAAGCTGGATTTTCATATTGTGGCTGTGTGCGTTCCTGTTTATTGGCTGAATCCTTTGTTGCGGCTGTGTTGTTTATTTATGTAAAAAGTAGGCAAAAGCGACAGCAACGCAACAGTGGCAGAAGGGGAACCGAAACAATACCGCTTGTCACAAGCGCTGGCCAAGCCCAACTTCCCTCCCTACAACTGGCCTCCAACCTCCTCCTCCACACACATAGACAATGTTTACATTTGGATTAGCGACCAACAAAATCGATTGAGCTTTTTTTTTTTGCTAGTTTCCTCAAAACATAGTCCGTATCAAATGTCCTTTCCAGAAATTGACAAATGAGTTTTCACTATTGGTTAACACGGTGAAATTTCCACCTAACCAGTCGATTGACGGCCAGGATAATATTCTGTGTATATTTGTTATAACTTTGGGTACTATTTTAATGGAATTTGAAAGTATTTCCATGAAAAATCACTTAGAATTATTTGTTATCGTAGCACGAAGCAGAGATACATGCGTATTAAATATAAGTACTTCAGGTTTACAAACATTGCAAGCATTTCCTGTAATAAATTGCAGAGGTTATTCGATTTTGATTCGTGTTATTACGTAAAGTGTACATTTTTGAATTATATTACTTAGAAATATTCGAAGACACTACTTGAGGCAGGGATAACCGAATATGAAGGATTCGTATTTAATAACTTGTTAACCTTATAAACATTTATTTTTTTCAATAAAAAGTAAAGTATTCAATGTTAATTAGCGCAAATAGATATTTCTATGAAATATTACTTATAAATGTTCAAAGACGTTAAACGAGGTGGAGTTTGCTGAATGTATTTGAAAACTAGTTACTTTTACAAACATTGCAAGTTTCGTTAAGCTTACTTTACAAAAATATTGGCAGTTACTTGTTAATGTTGCAAGTAACTCTTTTTAGAATGTCACAAGAATTTGTTTTTACTTATTCTCTAAACGAAAAACATTGATATTTTTATAATTGGATAGGCCTTGAAATTAATTCATTGGAATATGAAAGAAAATTTGAAAAAGCATTACAATATTAATTAATTTAATTATTATGATTTATTCTACCGCTATCAGTTCTTTCATCAAATATGTGTTTAAAATACTAACAGTTTTTATTAAATTCACAGAATTTGCAATAAATACTTGATAACAATTTAATAGTATTAAATACATATGTGTACGATATCACGTAGATTCTTTCAATATACGTATTCTTAATTCATTATTTAATTGCAATTTTAAAACGTCGCATCAATTGGATTAAAAGTATTAATACATATACCGTGTATACATAAGGCCTTGATGAGATTTGACTTTAGCTGACTTGTGGTCTGCATACTTATATCATTTTATTTTATTTTGCGAATTATTTCGACTGCCGGCGGCTGTCAATTTTAGTGCGACGATTATTTTTTTTTGTAAATTTCCAAGCATTTAATTTCACATCTAATAATATAATAATTTAAATAACATTCTTAACATTTTCTATTAAATTTATAGAGTACATTCTTTTAAGTTACCTGCCAACAATTTAAACAGGTCTTGTTAAGAACTTTCACTTAGTTCCAGTAGCTTTATAAATATTTTCTATCAAATTATGGAATGCTTGGCAGGTAGCAAAGCCCTTTCCTTTCCTATTCTGTCCCTATAACAATTTCTCACTTCTATCCGAGTGACTGTCGAGCACATGAGGATAGCGAGTTTGAGTGGCAATGCGAATATGATAAATCAATTTGTATTTGATAAACTTATTGATGGCTGCGAGACATGCAGATACGTGTATCTCGCAGATGCATCAAAATGTTCATCTGCCAGGTGCTGGCAGGGGGTGGGGAAGTGCATGGAACTAAGTTGTGTTTAGTTTATAGTACTTTATCAAAGGTTTTCCGCTTGCTTTACACAATATTTGCTAGCACGCATTAATTATTTTCTCTACACAAACACCGAGTATGCTTATAGTAACAGAGACTTGGGTAAAGAGAATTTAAATGTTTACCCACTTGTCATACAGAATCCCGGTTATGCTGGCCGTAAGGAGTTGCCGGAAAACTTAAAAATCCAATTTCGTACTGTGGCCATGATGGTGCCAGATAGACAGATTATTATCCGAGTTAAATTGGCCAGTTGTGGATTTTTGGAGAACATTACACTCGCTCGCAAATTCTATACCCTGTACAAGCTGTGCGAGGAGCAGTTGACCAAACAGGTTCATTATGATTTTGGTCTCAGAAATATATTATCCGTGCTACGCACATTGGGAGCTGCCAAGCGCCGGAACTCTAAGGATAGCGAGAGTACGATTGTGATGCGGGTCCTGCGCGACATGAATCTCTCCAAGCTGATTGACGACGATGAGCCACTTTTCATATCGCTCGTGTCGGACTTGTTTCCCAATCAGGTAATTCTTTTCGCGGGCTAATGAAATAAAAGTATCCGATAGTCTTGCCCGATAGTCTTATCGAATAAAAGTATCGAATAAAACTATCGGATACAAATATCGGATGAAACTATCGGATAAGACTATCGGATAAATATCGGAAAAGCTATCGGAAAAACAATTTTCCAAATTTTTATATATTTTTTTAATTTCCAAAAAAAATTATTTTCAATGTCAATTAATGTAAACGAAAAATTTTTAATTTAATACCAACTAAATAATTTTTATCTAGCACTACTTTTTTCAATGCCAGTGAAATTAAATTTCATTAGCACTACTTTTTTTAATGCTACTTAAATAGTATTGATAATGCTTATGGACCCAACTCTGGAAGTTAAAAAATTAATTATAGATATAATATTTAAAAAATGTTTATGTGCAGAAACATTTACTGACGGGAATTTGTATTTTGCAGACTCTCGAAAAGACCATCTACCCTGAACTAGAGGCGGCGATACTTCAACAAACGGAAGAGGCTAGTCTGGTCTACCATCCTCCCTGGGTTCTAAAACTGATACAGCTCTATGAGACGCAGAATGTGCGGCACGGCATCATGACTTTGGGCCCGAGTGGAGCGGGCAAAAGTACCTGTATACACACGCTGATGAAGGCCATGACACAGATGGGCGATAGTCATCGTGAGATGCGAATGAATCCCAAGGCCATAACAGCTGCTCAGATGTTTGGACGACTCGATGTGGCCACTAATGATTGGACCGATGGCATCTTTTCAGCGCTGTGGCGCAAAACGCTCAAGTTAAAGGCCGGCGAACATGTCTGGTTGGTCCTTGACGGACCCGTGGACAGTATTTGGATTGAGAACTTGAATTCCGTGCTAGATGATAATAAAACCTTAACTCTGGCCAATGGTGATCGTCTGACAATGGCGCCCACAGTTAAAATCATATTCGAGCCACACAATATTGACAATGCATCGCCGGCAACGGTTTCCCGTAATGGCATGGTTTACATGAGTTCATCCGGCTTGGACTCGCGACCGAGTAAGACTTTCAGATAGACCAATTCATTGCCTCAATTCACAATTCATTGCTTTCTTATAGTTGTTCAGGCTTGGTTGAAGAATCGCGCGCCAGGTGAGAAGACAACGTTCTCCCATTTGTTCGATCAGACCTTTGTCGAGGTCTACAATTGGGGTGTGCAGAATGTAAAGCTACAGATGCCGGTACTCCAATGCAACATAGTGCAACAGATGCTTTTTATACTCGAGGGATTGATACCCTGTAAAAAGGATGAAGAACAGGCTGTCAGCTTGTCCAGTAAGGAAAGTCAAGACGGTAAGTTATCCTACCTTATTCAGATATCTATTTCTGTCAAATGTTCCCCATGCAACAATTCACAATTGCTGACGGTTCGCTCCCAAGTCAGAACAATGCAGAACAAGAAAGAAAAAGAAACAACAAAATTAAATTAAAACATTTCAGCAGCAAAACGTTTTGAGCATCAAAAACAGATCGAAGAAGTGCGACGGCAATCGATTGGCAGTCAGATTGTCGGTAAAGTATAATCCATAATCCGTCCATAACAATAATAATAATAATATTGTGACTATTCGTAATAATGTCTTTGTAGAGCTAACTTCTGCTTGTGTGTGTTTGGCAGCTAAAACTGGAGACCCCTAAATAGACTCCTACTAATTTGCACACTCTCTTAAATGTTCCATGTTGGTTTCTATACGGCAAAGAAATCTGCATTTGATTTTGAATTGAACTGACAAACTAATTGAAACAATTATACTCAGTTTTTAAAAGGTGTGATATAAGTGCATTTCTTAACAACTTTAATTCGATCTGAATTGATTGAGTAAATATCCGAAATAAAATCAAAAGTTGAGTTTGTACTTACACAATAATTTTTAATCTAATGTTAAAAATTAATGTTCAATTTGAATCGAAATTGATTCATTTTTAATAGATTTCATACTTTGGGTTAATACGTAAAAATCAGTTTATTAAATCTTTATTTAAGTATACTTTGTAAACTAATTGCAGCTTTCAAAAAAAAAACTACATGAATTTTAATCTAATGCGTTAAATTTGTAAAAATAGGAATGTTTTTCATATTCTTGAATCAGTCTGTCCGCTTGTCAAATCGTCAATCTTAGAGACTACATATAAGAGTGTAAATTCTAATTTGGAAAGTATGTTCTGTATGGAGTGTACTAATATTTATTTAAAATAATTTTGTATAGTTTAATTGATTGTCTTTTATTCGAATGTTACAAATAGATGGATAGGCTGAAAAAAAAAAACACACTTTCGGAGTATCTTAAAGTCGATCTTACTTGGCATGTGTTTTGATAAGTTTGTTAAACGATTTACATCAAATGCAGTTGGCTTTCCACTCTGTGTTTGTCTAAATGTTGTAGCTCCTATGTAGATCCTGTGTCTCTGTCCAACTACTAACACCGTGTTGTATTTATATGTATCTGTCTGTGTTGAACTATGCTTGAACTAAGATATGAATATAGTTTGAATTGTCTCATCGTTCCGTTTTGACAGAAGATCTGGCTGAGGAGAGTGCACCGGAGGAGAAGGAGGATACCTGCACCACAGAGCACTTGCACCGCTTGTATGTATTTGCGCTGGCCTGGGGTCTGGGCGGGTATCTCTCTACTAGCGATCGCGTTAAAATGAATCTGTATGTGAAGGAAACGTTTCCGCAATTGGACTATCCAAAGGGTAGTGCCCATGAGAATACAATATTTGACTTTTTCGTTTCTCCAACGGGCGTGTGGCAGTCGTGGAAGACGCTCGTCACACCCTACATGTATCCGGAGCTTTCCACACCGGACTATTTAAGCATTCTGGTGCCCATTGTGGATAATGTGCGTATCGATTATCTGATTGGAACAATCGCCAATCAGGAGCGCGCCGTGATGGTCATTGGCGAACAGGGCACGGGCAAAACCGTCATTATGAAGAACTTCATGAAGAAAATGAACATTGAGACATATATGGGAAGATCATTTAATTTCTCATCGGCCACAAGTCCGTATCAGTTTCAGCGCACAATCGAAAGCTATGTGGAGAAGCGAGTTGGTGTCACCTTCGGGCCACCCGGTGGTCGCAAACTGATCGTCTTTATTGATGACATCAATTTGCCCGAAATCAATGAGTGGGGCGATCAAATAACCAACGAGATTGTGCGCCAGTCCATGGACATGAAGGGCTTCTACAGTCTGGAGAAGCCAGGCGATTTTACCACCATTGTGGATGTACAATATGTGGCGGCCATGGGCCTCCCAGGTGGCGGACGCAACGATATACCATCTCGTTTGAAGCGTCAGTTTTGTGTATTCAATTGCAACATACCCGACAACGACTCCATTGATAAGATCTTCCGCGTTATCGGTGAGGGTCATTACAATACGAAGCGTGGCTTTGTGCCCGAAGTTCGCAATCTGGTCAAGAAATTGATACTGGTGACCCGTCACATTTGGCAGCGTACACGTGAAAAACTATTGCCTACGCCGGCGAAATTCCACTACGTATTCAGTTTGCGCGACTTGTCGCGTATCTGGCAGGGCATGGTTGGCACCTTATCCACAGTGATCACCTCGGAGAGCGTGCTCATGTCATTGTGGAAGCATGAGTGCACGCGCGTCTTTGCCGATCGTTTTACCACATTCCAGGACAAGGAATGGTTCGGCTCAGAGTTGGCCGCGCTAGTGCGCGAGGAGCTGGGCGAGTCCCATTCCCAAATGATAATACCGAATCCGGTATTTGTCGACTTCATGAGGGATGCCCCCGAGCCAACGGGCGAGGAGGGTGAGGACACTGACATGGAATTGCCCAAGGTCTACGAACCGGTGAACTCTCATAACTCGTATGAAGCGCTACGCGAGCGTCTCGTCATGTTTCTCGCCCAATTTAATGAGATGGTGCGAGGATCGGGAATGGATTTGGTTTTCTTCCCAGATGCAATGCTGCATTTGGTGAAGATCTCCCGCATCATTCGGCATCCGAGAGGCAACGTCATGCTGGTCGGGGTCGGCGGTTCTGGAAAACAGTCGCTAACGAAATTGGCATCATTCATTGCTGGCTATAAAACATTCCAAATTGCGTTGACGCGTTCGTACAATGTGGCCAACTTTTTAGAGGACCTAAAGCTGCTCTATCGCACCTGCGGCGTACAGGGCAAGGGCACAACCTTTCTTTTCACAGACATGGATATTAAAGAGGAAGGTTTCCTTGAGTATCTCAATAATATACTCTCGAGCGGTGTCATATCAAATCTATTCTCGCGCGATGAGCAGGCCGAAATCGTGCAGGAATTGACGCCGGTCATGAAACGTGAGAATCAACGCAAAACAGCGACCCCGGAGAGTGTGATGGAATTCTTTTTGGCACGCACCTGCACCAATTTGCATGTGGCATTCTGTTTCTCGCCAGTGGGTGAGACATTCCGGTCGCGGGTGCAACGCTTTCCCGCCTTGGTCTCCGGCTGCACCATCGATTGGCTGCATCCGTGGCCCAAGGACGCATTGGTCTCGGTTGCCAGACACTTTCTCAGCCACTTCGAGATTGAGTGTACACCGGCCGTTAAGGAAGAGCTGGTTAATGCGCTCGGCTCCATTCAGGATATTGTCGCCGAAACATCGCAGGAATATTTCCAGCGATTCCGTCGCGCCACTCACGTGACACCCAAGTCTTATCTGAACTTCATTGCCGGCTATAAGAACATTTACCAGCTGAAGCAGCAAGAGCTGCGCGATGGTGTGGAGAAGATGGATACGGGTTTGGAGAAACTGAAAGAGGCTTCCGCCTCGGTTGAGATCCTTAAGAAAGATCTAGTCGTCATGGAGGAAGAGCTTGTCGAAGCCTCCAAAAACGCCGAATCAGTGCTAGTTGAGGTTACCGAGCGTGCAATGCAAGCGGAGATTGTCAAGAATCAGGTGCTCATCGTCAAGGACAAGGCCGAAGCTCTTGTCGCCTGCATTGCCCACGAAAAAGCTCTCGCCGAGGAGAAACTCGAGGCGGCGAAGCCAGCTCTCGAGGAGGCTGAGAATGCACTCAACACCATTAAGCCTGCTCACATTGCCACAGTGCGTAAGTTGGGCAGGCCACCGCATCTCATCATGCGGATCATGGACTGTGTCTTGATCTTGTTTAAGCGGAAACTGCATCCCTGTATTCCCGACTCGGGCACTCCGTGTCCCAAGCCCTCCTGGCAGGAGTCTCTCAAGGTGCGTCCGTCTCTCGACTCTCCTAGTCTCTCTTACTCTCTTTCTCTCTCTGAACTCTCTTCAATCCCTAGATGATGGCCAGCGCCACGTTTCTGCTGCAGCTACAGAATTATCCCAAGGACACCATCAACGATGAGATGATTGATCTATTGCAGCCCTATTTCCGCATGGAGGACTACAACATGGACATGGCACGTCGTGTGTGCGGAGATGTTGCCGGTCTACTCTCTTGGACCAAGGCCATGTCCTTCTTTCACAGCGTCAACAAGGAGGTGCTGCCGCTCAAGGCGAATCTTACGATGCAGGAGGCGCGTCTCAAGGTAAGTATTCTGGTATTCTGGTGTTGGGGGAGGGACTCCCCTGATTGACTCCCCTCCGTGCTTAATCGCTGCCAGCTTGCCATGGACGATTTGGCTGGGGCCGAGGAGCAACTGCGTGAGCGTGAGGACGCATTGCAAGCTGTTAAGGATCAGTACGACAAGGCGGTTGGGGAAAAGCAACGTCTCATGGATGCGGCCAATGTCTGTCTGCGTAAGATGACGGCTGCCACGGCGCTCATCAATGGACTTTCGGATGAGAAGCATCGTTGGACAAACCAGAGCAAAGAGTTTAAAATACAACTGGGCAAGCTGGTGGGCGATGTTCTCCTGGCCACAGGATTTCTCTCCTATTGTGGTCCCTACAATCAGGAGTTTCGGGCCAATCTAATCAGAACTTGGATGGGCATCCTAAAGCAGAAGTCTATTCCCTTTACAACTGGCCTGAATATCATCAATATGCTTGTGGACTCCTCCACGGTGTCGGAGTGGACACTTCAGGGTCTGCCCAATGATGATTTATCCGTGCAGAATGCTTTGATAGCCACAAAGTCAAGCAGTTATCCATTGCTCGTTGATCCACAGACTCAGGGTAAGATATGGATCAAATGTAAGGAGGATCGCAATGAACTGCAGATCACATCGTTGAATCACAAATACTTTCGCACACATTTGGAGGACTCACTGTCCCTGGGCAGGCCGCTGCTTATCGAGGATGTGGGCATTGATCTGGATCCAGTTATAGATAATGTCCTGGAGAAGAATTTCATTAAGTCGGGCAGCATTGAAAAGGTCTTGGTTGGCGATAAGGAATGCGATGTCATGCCGGGATTCATGCTCTACATCACCACAAAGTTGCCCAATCCGGCGTTCAGTCCAGAGGTAAGTGCGAAAACCTCAATCATTGACTTTACGGTGACCATGCGTGGTCTGGAGGATCAGCTCTTGGGGCGTGTCATACTCATGGAGAAGTCTGATCTGGAGGCCGAGAGAGTTGCTCTCTTCGAGACTGTGATGCAGAATCAGCGCAACATGAAGGAGCTGGAAGCGAATCTCCTCTTACGCCTGAGCTCATCCCAGGGCTCATTGGTGGACGATGAGGCACTTATCGAGGTGCTGCGTGTCACGAAAACCACCGCCGAGGAGGTCAACCAGAAGCTTAAAATCTCCGAGGTAACCGAACGCAAAATAATGAAAGCACGTGAGGAATTCCGTGCTGTGGCCAAGCGGGGTTCCATTCTCTACTTCTTGATCGTGGAAATGAGCAATGTGAATGCCATGTATCAGAATTCCCTCAAGCAATTCCTTGTCATCTTCAACAACTCCATTACCAAGTCAACCAAGTCTAGCATCACCGAGGAGCGCATCAATATCATTTTACGCTATCTTACCTATGAGGTCTACAAGTTCACCAATCGCAGTCTCTACGAGAGGCACAAGCAACTCTTCACTCTGATGTTGGCCATCAAGATTGATTACCACAATGGTAACATCAGTCACGAGGAGTTCTTGACCTTCATCAAAGGTGGCGCCTCCTTGGATTTGAATGCTGTGACTCCCAAGCCTTTCCGTTGGATTCTAGATATTACCTGGCTAAATTTGGTGGAGATCAGCAAGCTGGAGACCTTCTCCACAGTTCTGCAGATCATTGAGCTCAATGAACGCGACTGGCGCAGTTGGTACGAGTGTGAGAAGCCAGAGAACGAGGAGATTCCCTGTGGCTACAATGCTCTACTCGACAGCTTCCGCAAACTGTTGCTCATAAGATCCTGGTGTCCAGATCGCACCATTTCCCAGGCTAAAAAGTATATTGAAGGTGCGTACTAAATAATACCCAAAGCGTACAAGAGTACAAAACCTTTTTGACAGTGTATGTTACAAATAAAAGGAGGCATTTTTTAACCAGTTAAGAATAGGCTCTCTTTTGTACCTAAAATTCGATATTTAAGTTTGTGAAAAGCTTTTCTTTTTTAGGTATTTTAAGAGTATCCGACTAGGGTATATGCTTTACATATTCTAACACCAAAATTTGACTAGCATAGCATTTCCGATCGTCGGGAACTCTTATTCATCCTTGCATAATTGTTTTTGTATTATTATTTTTAATTGAGTAAGGGTCTATCTTAAGAAAATAAATAACAAACCTATCTAGTTATGGGATAGTGATGAGAGAAAAAACAATTAAAGCTAAATTTTTGGCAGTATATTTACAAGTATGGGAAGATCCAGTTATTCGCTTTTCACTCTTTTGCTTCTCAGAGGCCTAGCCAACCGGACTAACCGATTGTGATGAAATTTACAGTGTATATTTGGGCGTTGTTTTAAGTTCATCATATATTACAAATCTCCTTTTATTTGGATATTTATACCCGTTACTTAACAAATAAGTATAAGGGTGTTCGTGCAAATGTATGTAACAGGTAGAAGGAGGCATCTCCGACAATTCGGTTTTTATGTTATCTATTATTCCACTTTATCGCAATAAGATCGAACAAGTAGAACGGCAGTAATAGCTAAACAAAGCTATTAAAAATTAACGCAATATTATTCTATGGTCGGGATCTTGACTATAGTCATTTCGACTAGTTTTTTTTTTCCAATTGCTGGGAAGGGTCTTTAAGATTTCAAATATACTTGTTGAGCCTTCACTTCATACAACAAAGTTTAGTTCGTCTGGCTCTTATCATATTTGAGATATATTTTTTTATTGGCTACTTTATGTTACATACATACTTGACACGTACTTTTTATTGGCTTTGTTATTTAAATCACAGAATCACTGGGTCCTGAGTATAGTGAAATGCAAATCCTCGATCTGGAGATCACTTGGTCGGAGTCCGAGCCCCGCACGCCTTTCGTTTGCCTGCTATCCATTGGCTCAGATCCCACCACACAAATTGGTGCTTTGGCCAAACAAAAGGGGATCAGTAAGTGAATTCAGCCTATCAATAAACTGTTGCAATACGCAAGTTATTCTTTGCAGTACTAAAATCGGTTTCGATGGGTCAAGGGCAGGAGTATCATGCTCGCAAAATGATCATGGAGTCGATGGCAATCGGTGGTTGGGTGTTGCTACAGAATGTTCATCTATCGCTGCCCTTCTGCTCGGAGGTTATAGACATGTTGGTGGAAACGGAGCACATTGATGATACCTTCCGCATGTGGGTCACAACAGAGCCGCACTCGGAGTTTCCCATTGGGCTGCTTCAAATGGCAATCAAATTCACCAACGAACCTCCACAGGGTATACGTGCCAGTCTTAAGCGCAGCTACCAGGTAAGTTTAAATTCTTAATTAATTGAAAAGTTTAATCTGGTGACTTTGTTTTTTCGTTGGCACAGTCCTTCACGCAGGACTTTTTGGACTACACTTCCGCCACACAGTGGCCATGTCTATTGTATACGGTTGCGTTTCTGCACACAATCGTGCAGGAGCGTCGCAAGTTCGGCCCGCTCGGCTGGAATATACCCTATGAATTTAATCAAGCAGATTTCGCAGCAAGTGTGCAGTTCATACAGAATCATTTAGATGAAATGGATCCCAAGAAGGGTGTCTCCTGGCAGACACTTGTCTACATGATTGGGGAAGTGCAGTACGGTGGACGTGTCACCGATGACTTTGACAAGCGACTACTGACCACATTCACCTCTGTGTGGTTCTGCGAGCAGTTGCTATCCACATCCTTTGAGTTCTACAAGGGCTACAAAGTACCCAATACCAAGAGTCTCCAGGGCTTTATCGATTACATCAATAGTTTGCCCGCATACGACACTCCTGAAGTGTTTGGCTTGCATTCCAATGCCGACATCACGTACCAGATTAACTCGGCCAAAGGTAAGTGAAAGTGGAGGACATCCACGGGTGTTCCTTGCCTTTCGATTATTGCCATTGGCAATTGCTTTGTGGTCGGGTCAATGATCGATTTGAAGGTTATTCTATAGACAATTTGTATAACTATTCCACTAGGTATAGAATAGAATCCCAATTTGGCGTAGTTTTTTATTCCCATATATATCATACGTGTAAAATAAGCAACATCTTAAATAACACTAGGCAACAAAATCGCACTTTTTGCGAGTTACAGAAACCAAACCCACTTTTTTGGATAGATTTGGGGCCAAAACCGACGAAAAACATGTTTTTTTTTTTTTTATGGTGAGATTTTTTTTTTAGAATTTTTCAAAATTTGGCTTTTTTTTAAATACTTTTTTTCAGAGGTGCGCCCACATTTGTCATCATTGCATGAAAATGCCGAAACCGATTTATCAAAGCTTTACTTTATCTAAAAGCTAATGAATATATCTATATTTCATTTATACACAGTCTTGGATTTAAACCAGTAGTTTAAGAGATATCAATTTTTGAATTAAGAAAATGATGATTTTTTCTTAGCTTTTTTCTTAGCTTTTTTCACTAAAAAATTCGAGGAAAATTCGAAACAATTTTTTTACATTTTATTAACTATTTTATTTGCGTAGCTGTTGTAATTACGCGTTGTTTAAGATATGATTCATTAAAATCTATGGTGAGACGGCGATATGATATTATGTTGAGTCGAGGCATGTTTTTGTCGACTTTTTTGACATTGTTGTGGTGCGGCATAAACTTTAGTATCAAAATTTTTTGTGTTTTTTGAGATATCCCAACCAAACTTACACAATATCAATTTGTTGTTATTTTACACATTATGACCAAAGTTGGTTCAAATCGGTTAACTATATCATATAGCTGCCATCATCGGAACGATCGGTCACAAATCCATCCTTAGTATGAAAGGTTGTGTTATTTCTTGAGATATATCAACCAATCGCACAGGTTGTATATCTGGAAATGTGTTATATATCCCTACCAAATTTGGTTCAAATCGGATTACTATTCAATATAGCTGCTATAGGAACGATCGGTTAAAAATGCACCTTTAGTATGAAAAACTTTTTTATTTTCTAAGATATTTTAACCAAACTCACAGATTGTGTATTTTATGTTGTCCTTCATATCTTCACCAATTTTAGTTTGAATCTGTTTACTATATCATATAGCTGCCATAGGAACGATCGATACGAACGGTCGATTAGCAAGCTTTAGTATGAAAAACTTTTTTATTTTTTAAGTTATCTGTTCCAAACTTACAAGTTAAGTAGTAGTAGTTAAGTTACAAGAATCTCGTATTGTCTTATACAACCTGTCCAAGTTTGGTTGGAATCGGACCACTATAACATATAGCTGCCATAGGAACGATCGGTAAAAAATCAACCTTTGCGAAAAACTTGTTTCATTGTTTATATGCTAATCTTTCCATCGATTTTAACGGTAAACATACTTAACGATGGGTAATTAATATAACTAAATATATAGTAACAAATTATGTAGTTCAAATGACTCTCTTAAATACATTTTAGTTGAAATATCTCAAAATACAAATAAGTTTTTCATGCTAAAACTTGATTTATGACCGATTGTTCCTATGGCAGCTATATGATATAGTTAACCGATTTGAACCAACTTTGGTCATAATGTGTAAAATAACAACAAATTGATATTGTGTAAGTTTGGTTGGGATATCTCAAAAAACACAAAAAATTTTGATACTAAAGTTTATGCCGCACCACAACAATGTCAAAAAAGTCGACAAAAACATGCCTCGACTCAACATAATATCATATCGCCGTCTCACCATAGATTTTAATGAATCATATCTTAAACAACGCGTAATTACAACAGCTACGCAAATAAAATAGTTAATAAAATGTAAAAAAATTGTTTCGAATTTTCCTCGAATTTTTTAGTGAAAAAAGCTAAGAAAAAAGCTAAGAAAAAATCATCATTTTCTTAATTCAAAAATTGATATCTCTTAAACTACTGGTTTAAATCCAAGACTGTGTATAAATGAAATATAGATATATTCATTAGCTTTTAGATAAAGTAAAGCTTTGATAAATCGGTTTCGGCATTTTAATGCAATGATGACAAATGTGGGCGCACCTCTAAAAAAAAGGAATAAAAAAAAGCCAGATTTTTGAAAAATTCTAAAAAAAAAATCTCACCATAAAGAAAAAAAAAAAATGTTTTTCGTCGGTTTTGGCACCAAATCTATCCAAAAAAGTGGTTTTGGTTCTTGTAACTTTTGGGCTGTTTCCTAGTGTAATTTTCGATTTGCATGAGTGCTTTGGGGTATTACATTAATTAATAGACTTGCAACTTATTCAATGCACAAAGCATTTCTCTGTCTTACATTCTGGATGAAAATATATTTGATTTCACAATATTTTAAATATTTTAATTCATTTTAATGAATTGGTCCGTTTTACCTATTTATTTTTATTTTATTTATTTATTATAGCCATTCTATTTATAAATGCATTTAATTTAATGAGAATGTTATTTTTTTTGCACACTCAATTTGCATTTGCATTCGCCTGTAATGCCAATATATAAATTGTATAAATTTATAGTTGCGGCATTTGTGGCTTGGTTTATGTATTTTTGAAAGCGCCTAAAGCAAAAACCAATCATCGAATCACACTAGGCAATTATCGGATTTGCATTACAGAGGAAAAGGGCAACGCACAGTGGGCAATTTTACAAATTTTGCAATACAAAATTAACAACATGCAAAATACTAACATCTTATTAAAGATGATATTTTTTAAGGAATATTAAATTAAAATTAAAAATTTATGAAAAAGCAAGTTAAATTAAAATGAGCTTTCCTTATATACAAAAACTTTTTATTTATTTATTTATTTTTTTTTTTGTTATTTACAAAATAAGAATAATAGTAAAGTCTGCATCATCTTCTTTAACATCATCTAAAGTTGATTGAAAATTCAAATTAAAAAAATGGAATTAAATATTAACAAGTTTTTTGCCATATTGTAATCGAGTTTTATAAAAAATAGCAGAAAATGTTGGAAATTATACAATTTTCACACTACCAAAGTATTTATAAATAAATTTTTTAAATACTACAAATACGTTTTATTTAAGATATTGCATCTCTTTGAGTGTTGTAAAACATAAAACTTAATACAGATTTTGCTTAGATAAATTTTTTTTAAAATAGGTAGTTTGCAAATGCGATAAAATGTCTTGTATAATATGAATTAAAAACAAGACAACTTTATTGTCTTTATACATTTTGAAATTGGAATTGGTCATTTGTTCCACTGTGCGATTGGGCGACAGGTTGGCGACTCCAGCTAGTGCTTGATATGAATTGGAATTGTTATTGTATTGCTTGCAGGCATACTGGACACCATACTAAGTGTGCAGCCCAAAGAGGGAGGCGGAGGAGGCGGCGAGACAAGGGAGAGCATCGTCTATCAACTGGCGGATGATATGCTCCGAAAGCTGCCAATACAGTACAATGCATACGAGGTGCGTGAGAATCTGACACGCATGGGCATCCTACTACCCATGAATATCTTTCTCAGGTGCGTACACTTCTAGCTCATAGGCTTGACACCTGTAATTCGACTCAATGTTTGTTCTCAGGCAAGAAATCGATCGGATGCAGCGCGTCATCAAACGTGTCCACACGTGTCTCTGTGATCTGAAGCTGGCCATCGATGGCACTATTGTGATGAGCCCGGCTCTTAAGGAGTCACTGGATGCCATGTATGATGCCCGCATCCCAGAGACCTGGATGAAGGTGCGTGTGTCTCACAAAATATAACCAATTTTATGCACTATCATTTTAGCTTTAAGCATCGTTCGTTCGTTCATGCATTCATTCATTCATTTGGTGTGCAGATTTTATGGTCTCTCTGGTGCTGGGCAACGTTTCATTTTATGTACATTTCTTGGCCAAGTGAAACGTGGCCCTAACTAATCTCAATGTGGCATTTCCTTGTCTCAGACTCTGCTTGTTTTTACTGTCTCACGAGATTTTTATCGGCGCGCAAACAAATTTGGCCCAAATTTAGGCCCAGACCGACTCAAACAACAGAACAAACAAAAAAAAAGGAAATAAAATAAATAAAAAGAGCACCAGACCAACAGCTTCCGAAGCCACAACGTGACGGATGTTTGGTCGGGTCAGGTGAAAAATTTGCTAGAGCTGCCCACATTCAATTGCCGCTTATAAAAATTTGATTGATTTTTCAGACAGCATTTTCCCCTTGGGGAGAGTCATTAATATTTATGCGTGTAAACGTTTAACGCCTCATCGCATCTTCGTTTAATTAACACCACGAACTAAGTAACAGCGATTGAATAAAGTTTTCCATTCCTTATGAGGCAGTTAGGGTTGAACTTATATTACGCCTAATTTCCTCAGGCTTGATCAAAGAAAATCAAGTTATAATTGGGGAAGTTTAACGTGAGAAAATGTTAATTGGATGGTCAAAAAAAAAAGACCCTAGAAAATTTTTTATAAACGAAGGTAATAATTTAATATAATTTATATAAAAAAAGAAAATTAATCAAGTTTGAAGAATACTCTTAAAATATAATAATTCGTTGACTATTAAATAGAAATTGATTATTTTATAAAAAAGAAAATTTTATAATATTATGTAATTAAAGAATAATTCAAACAAATTTGATGAAATACTCTTAGAATATAATAATTTGTTGGTTTTGGATATATTCGCTCTTTAGCTCTTACGCTCTTGAGCTATTTACAATAGATAGGCGCTAAGAAAAAAGTAAGCTTTGATTTTCTAAACATCTTTTTATGTATATGAAATATAAAAAGAATTTAGTCTACACTCAGTGCTGTGTATTAAGAATTCACAAGGGAAAACAAAACATATTTTACATTAACCATATCTGAATTTAACAAAGAGATCAATACATATACTAACTTATCTCTATTGGTATGTAAAGAACCTGTAAAACACCCTGTAAATTATTTCAAAGCATATTTCAAAATTACAGCAGTTAGAAAAAAAAAACGAAAATGAGCAGACCAACAAGAGATGAAATGAGGAAGTCTTCTATGCACAATGTCAAGAGGTTTGCATTTAATAAAACGAATGTAGAACAAACATCGCGTATTCCTTTGGGTAAACGTGATTATGGATTCCTAAAGACAACGAATACGTCAACGCCATTTCCAAAGAAAGCGGATCCGATTAATCCACAAATGCTTGTGGATCGACTTCAAGGCGCTGTGGCTCATTCAGTTGTTTCAGACACGTCATTGTCGAGTACCTCATCAGGTGAGCAGTACGTTAACCAGCCGAGGATCAATGCAAAGACAGCGGGAATGTCATTTGAGATGAAACGAAAACTGTTCCATGAGGGAGAATTTACCATAACAAAGGGCCTGAAAACCAGTGAGCTACATCATCCATTACAAAGTTTTGATGATATGCGCAAGAATTCGATGAAGGACTCACAACTGTTTGCCTTAAGCGAAATGGAAAATTATTGTCGCACTATGAATATTAAAATAACCAAGGGCTATGAAAATTAACATACTCATTTTAAACTCTATATACCGATATTCTATTGTACTATTTCAATAAAGAAATTGTGAATTACAGATTCCATTATAATTATAACGTTTGTCAATGTCAAATGCACTTGCAGATTTCATGGGAGTCCACAACGCTTGGCTTTTGGTATACGGAACTACTGGAGCGTAATGCACAATTTCGTACCTGGATTTCCACAGATCGACCAAAGGTACGTCATTCTAGATAACTATGAAAAACATGAAAATTGCGGCCCATTTATTCCCCTTATATTTTCTCGTTTTCCTTTTAACTTCACGCATGACAAAAACTTTGCAAAGTCGCAAGGAGAATGTCTAATTGTTTAATACTTACATTCTGTTTTTATGTACTTTCCTTCTTTTCTTTTCAACTCTTTGTTGAATTTGTCAACGAAACAAGGTTTTCTGGATGACAGGCTTCTTTAATCCACAAGGTTTTCTGACCGCCATGCGGCAAGTGAGTATAAAAAAATAAAGAAAACAACGAAAAATGAATTATTTTTCATTTATTTCATCCCACACAAAGCTGACAGATTAGTTGACCAGTTTGTTATGACAACGCTTGAACGTTTTGCAAAAATAAAAAGCTCTTAAATAACAGCAGACATTATTCATAATATGAAATACGTTAGGGAAATCCGCAAGGAGTTGTGAACTGCGTTAAAAGTCGATATAATAAGCTATCCCTCGTTGTGCCACTCCTGTTAACAATTACTTCCCACGCAGCACGCTCGCTACTCGGGGAATATCATAAGCATTCCATTTAGATACCCTATATTATATATTTATAATAATTACTTACCCACTAGCTACTCAGAGAATATGTAGACGCAATATGAAAGGCATTTCATTTAGAACACTGCTGATTTATGTAGTTAGACCATAAATAGACTAAAGAAACTTTACCTACTCAGAAACTAGGAGAGAACCAAAGCATAGTTACAAGATAATTTATAGTTTAAAGACCGACACCTATTAGTTAAATGTAGCTTTATGATAAACTCCTAATTGAGCATAAACTATTTTTCTCTTTCACTTGAGAGTATTGATATTGAATATGCTTCAAGAGTTATTTCATCGTTTCTTCATTTTCCCTTTTCCCTTTTCGCTTTTCGCTTTTTGCATATCCATGCTCTGTTGCCTTTGCTGTTCAATATGATGCCTTTGGCCATGCTTTAACCAATTTATGGCGCTTATCGACCTGGATGCATTGCGTATACGCCGCTTGAACTGTCAGGAGGTAACACGAGCACACAAAGGTTGGGCACTCGACTCGGTTGTGCTACAAAATCAAATAACGCGCTACAACAAGGAAGATATTACCGAGTATCCCACGGAGGGTGTCTACGTGCACGGACTGTTTCTAGAAGGTAAGTGGTCTCTCTACGTCCTCAAATTTCATATTTTCATAACCAATCCCGGTTCATTCGATTTCTTGTGTGCAATTCGATTGCCAACCGGTGTGAATCTGTAAGTTTCCCCGCAATTTCCAATACCAAAACCTTAGTAGTATTTGCAAATGTTATTCATAACATTTCCCGTCTTTACTTTATTTTGCAATACACTGACATACTTCCTCAACTTGCTCTTTCGACGGCGTCTTTGACTCGGGTCATGCCCTTTTGTTGACCCCACAAATTGGTCTCGATTTGCTTCTGTGGCTTTGCCTGACTACGCCCCAAAGTGTGATAATACAAATGTCGAAGACATATTTTGATTTGTTTGTGTTTGTCATGCAGATCTTTGTTGTGGCCATCTGTTAATTTGCTGAGAAAGGGAACCACAACTTTTCGAATTTAACGACAGCAGGAAACTTTTGCTAACCTACAAATTTTCAAAAGTGAATCAAACTTTTAAAGGTTTTCCGACAATTTTCAGTGTTTTTGTCGTTGATTGACAGAGCATTATCGGAATGCATAATTCATAAATGTACATTGTACAATAGTTAAACATGTCCATTTCATCTCATTGAGTAGTTAGATAACTGCTCTTACGTGACACAAACAACTACAATTGAATCTACCCGAAAATGGAACTGATTACGATGTTCAAAAGTGATTCAACAATGTTATAATTTGCATAAATTGAACTATAACATCCCATACGTGCTCATAATTGGCATTTCACTGAATACCGAAAAGTAGATTACACATACGCAACGTGGTACACATACGAATACATGTAGATATTGAAAGTTGGCAAGAGGTCACCATTAAACAAAGTCCGCAGTTGCGTATAAAGGTGCTTTCATGGGGGGCTTGTGTTGGCTTCGTGGCTGTCTATTAAACACGACAATTTGGCCTTAAGCTGTGCGCTAATAAACATTTTGTCCAAAACATGCGTGGGTCGCCAACACGAATTCCCCGGGCGTTGACCAACTTTACCCACGACAACTTATTAACAAAGGAACAATTAGGGTCAGTGAAATCATTGCTTGGCTTTAAATTTTTGGATTTTTATTGTTACAGGTGCTTCCCTGGACAGACGAAGCGGCAAGCTGATTGAATCAAAGATGAAGGTGCTCTACGAACAAATGCCAGTCATTTATATCTATGCCATCAACACAACCGCCGGCAAGGATCCCAAGCTCTACGAGTGCCCAATTTATCGCAAACCGCAACGGACAGACCTAAAGTACGTTGGCTCCATTGATTTCGAGACCGACTTCAATCCCAAGCATTGGACACTGCGTGGCGTCGCGTTGCTCTGTGACATCAAATAAATGTGGAGTCCTCGCCCGCACCGCCCACAACAAATGGCACCCAGGTACCCCAAGTACTGGGCATCCACTTACTGGCCTAGCCATTGTTTGCCATCCTGTCAACTGTTGTACGTGCTCCGTCGTCGTCCGTCTTGTAATGGTGCTGTGATAATTATCGTTTTCGTTTTCGTTTTCGTTTTTGGAACCTTATGTCAGCTATGGCTCCACTGTCTGTTAACTGTCTCGTGTACTCGTATACTCAGATACTCGCAATGCGTCAGATATAACAAGTTTATTAATTATGCCCTCGAGTTATTCAAGAGGCGCTTTTCAGCACAAGGGAACATCCATCGTACACCATAATTAGCTGTTAGCCAATAATTAGAATTATGGTTAAGTGTTTTTCGGGGCCTTAACAGGCTCCTCACTTCAAGTGCACTCTTAAGCCGAAATAAAGGTTTCATTTAGTATTTGTTGACCTATTTAAGCGAATTTTATTCATGGTTGGGAAATTTGTTTAAAACTGATAACTGGAATCCGTTGCAGAGGTTACAAAAGAATGCAATTGACCATCCTTTAAATTAATAAAATTCTTTACATTTTCAGGAAATAAATAAAAACATTATAAAAGTCGCTAATTGCTTTAAAGTTTCAAATGAGTTTAAACTTGAAAACTGTTCGTTAATGAAATCTCTTTGGAAAAACTTGTTCAGCTAAATAAAATTTCAACAGTACTTTCTTTTAACTTAACATTAAGTTTATTTTAATTTAGCATCGAATTTTAATTCTTTAAAGTAGAAAAATAAATTATTTGAAACCAGCAGCTATACGAATATAATTTATTTATAGGAAATATAATACTGATAAAATAATAAGGATATTACAATAATTTTTATTCAATTTAGTGGTTATTTTTTAAAATCGTTTAATATTCTAGCAAAACATTCAGCACGCTATTCATCTAAACTTATGCGCTTTATTAACTAAATTTGTAGAACGAGAATTTTGTAAAAACAAAAAAGACCGTATTCTTTCCTCCACAAATATTTGCTAAAATTAAACAATGCAGTTTTTATATTTGGAATGCAATGCCAATACTCTTATCACTTTCAATGACCAATTAATAATGGGACAACCCCAAAAACAATTAAGTTAGGTAAGAAATTGATAATAAAATTGAATAATGACGACTGTAGGTGGATGCACTTCAGGAGAAATGCATTTTATGACGACTTATTTTAAACTTATTTCTTTAGATACACGCGTATCTTTTCACAGCTGGGCAATTCCCTGCATGAGTTCGCTGAATGTCTGGGCCTACTGATAATGATAAGATAACAATTACTCATAAGTGGAATAATGGGAATTCCATTCACAATATGAAGAGTTAATTTCTTGGGTGAATTTTGTCTTATAAAAGCCCTGATTTGGTAAATGCTCAATCAGTTAAGAAACAACAGCTGAACAATGAAAACTATTGCAATTGCGGTGCTGGCTATTAGTATTTTGGTGGTGCTGGTCACAGCTCGACCAGATAAATATGGGTCACAGGGTCACGACTTGAGCAAGGACCAACAAAGGCCGCCACACGAGTCAGGTGAGGAAGAGAGACCAGTTGGACCACCAAGCAGTGATGAGGACTCGAATGGTAATTGAAAAGCTTTGATGATGTCATGAATAGTTTTTTAATTGAGATTTGATTTGAAGAACATGAAAGCGGTTCGGGCAATCATCTATCACAGGGACAACGTCCACCTCATGACCACGAAAATCGTCCGCCACATGGTCATCGTCCTCCACATGGTCACCGTCCCCCGCATCGCCCGACAACACCTTCACAGGAAGATAGTACATCCATCGAACCGGAAGACTCAACTACTTCTGCGTCTAATGAGTCTTCTCCTCAGGAGTCGACTTCCTTGCAGCCAGAAGAGCCTACAACTCTGCAGCCTGAAGAGTCTACTACCTTGAAGTCTGAGGAAAATACCACGGCTTAGAATATTGAATATAGTTTTACTAACAATAAAGAAATAATTAAAAAAAAAACTTTTTTTGCTTCAATACAATTATAAAAAAATTTTTAAATGAATGGAAGACCCATTTAAAATTATAAGTAACTCATTAAATCAACATAATTTTGTATGTTTTTTCCCAATATCCACAAATAGACTTTGCTTAGTCCAATAAAAATCAAGCTCTTATGAATTGAATGCCATTTCAATATTTTGTATTTGTTTAATGCTCAGTTGGATTTCGTTAAAATAAATAAATACATATATATGCACGAACATATACGAGTATAATCCATGTTATATATTATATATAATTTTTAATTTCAATAATGGTTTTCTTTATCGTGTATTTTATAATCAATTTCAATTTTATTTTCGAGAAAATCTTTTATTTACATATTCTCTATATTAATCTCAACTTTTTAATAATGTACATGTTAAAGTATTTGTGTGTATAATTTACTCGATCCACTCGATTGTATATTTAAATATTCCATATATATAGATTTAGATTCATTGAGTTCTGCACATGCAAAAAATAGTTTATAAGTTAAGTAGCCCATCTAAGTTAAAATCGTTTGTCATATTTATATGATTTGTAACCATATTTGTGTCTTTAACATATTTCTTACTTTCGTATTATTTTATAGGGATAACCTAAAAAAACGTTAACATAATTTATAAATAATTCAATTCATTTTCTTAATTCAGAGTCGATTTCTTATAATCATTCCAGCGACTTAAAAAAACAAACCTTCCATAGTAAATGTTGTTGCACATTTTTAGTAAATGTTTTTTTATTCATATTGAGCATCAGAAAAAATTAATTTTACTTAAAAGAAATATAAATTTAATTACATTTTTTCAACTGTTTTTATTTTTACGCTGTGTTTAAAAAAGTGAAAGTATACAAATTCCGCCCGCGGATTGTGTTTTGGCAAATGATAATCAGAGAGGGAGAGATCAAAATGATATATTAGCATTGTTTAATTAAAGAGAATTTAAAAGAACTCACATATATATAGTATATTGCATACATACATATACGCATAGCACTTTAATATTTATATAAGAACTACATTCACATATGTATGTTTTTGTTTTTTTTTTTTTTTTTGTATCAACCAACATCATTAATGCTATTAAACAAATTCATATACACATATATATTTTTTTGCTACTTTTTTTTAATGTTTTTTTTTTATTTTTACTTTTTTGCTAGTTAATAAATACAGTTCGAGTAGACTCGTAATTACGTAGTACCGAGAGGCTTTGCCCCAAAGGGAGCGTTAAGGGAACGTTCGTTTCGATTTGAATATTTCCAAGAGCATCTGAGAAAGAGGTAGCATGAATCGTTACATAAACCATTAAATAGTTAGTTAGTTAATTAGTAAGCTAATTTAATAGAATACATTAAGAATATAAATTTCAATTCGAATGGTGGGTGTTGTGAGTGTATATCGAATAATAGAATAGAATAGAAGGGGGTTTGTCTATCGAAGGGATCTTTGTGCACACACATGATATGCCTGCCTTAAAGCCAGCCATTAGGAACCGTCAATTTAGCAACTATTAAACTTTTTCCGTTTATGTGTCAGTGTTTGTTTGTAACAGTGTGTGTATATATCGGTATCTGTATCTGTATCTGTATCTGTTTCTGCAATCGCATCTGCTGCTGTTGTTACTTAATTAGCATAGTGCGGATTTTTATGCATGCGATAGATTAGACGCCAGGGAAGTCGTGCATTTGCATTATTTGCAAATATAGGTATGTCCATATCATCAGGCTGCTCGTTGGCCCAGTTATATTTAAGATCATCCAGCATATCGTCTTGGTCTTCGCCATCGTTGTCCACATTATCCACATCTCCTGTTGCGCTTTTGCCAAGAGGCAATGCCTTGCGACTACCGTTTTCATGATTTGTTTCATTTACAATTTCATTTCCGCCTGGCTGCTGTTGTTTGACCACGCCCCTTCCACCGCCACCGCTACCGCCCAGACTGAACCCGAGGGCGCCAGTGTTGAGGGATTTGTTGGCATCGTCGAGCAGCTGCTGTGATGTTGGCTGCTCTTTTCCTTGTGCCTCTGGTCGCTGTAGAAAATCGAAAAAGCGTGACGAAGCTGACGAAGATGAAGCCGGATAGGATGGGGAATCGGTTGGCTGAGGCCAGTCAACGTTCCACAGTTGACTAGGGAAATGCTGCTGTTGCAGCTGCTCTCGACGCAACTGCTCCCGTTGCCGTTCCTCCTCCAGTTGCTGGTAACGACTGTTGGCCCAGGTCGAGGGCTGAAGGAACATACGTTTACCCACGTTCTTTAGTATGGCCCGATTCAATTCAACCTGTGCACAGAGGGAGTAAAGAGCAAGAGCAAATTGGTTGACATTAAAGGAAATGAGTCACAACATTTACATTTTGGTTACATAACATAAATATTAATTTAAAGCCGTGCAAATTGGATTTAGACACTTCTTTTTCAATTTTTAATTGGATTTCTAGTTATCTAGCTAGCACTTGAAGCTATGCTACAATTTCTTGTTCAAACGAATCAGCTTAAAAGTATGCTACAATTATGTGAATAAAAATGTAGTAGATTCAATTCTTCAATTAAAAAATAAAATTTTAAATTTTTAATAGATAAAGTCATAAATTAATGAAAAACAGTCTGGGTATCAAACTGATACGAATATAGGTCTTAGATAAAGTTTCAGTTATGTTTGTATTTTGGTTTTTGGTTATCGATTACGAAAAATCTTTAATAACTCGATTACCGAATTTTCGTATATTTCGGTCTCAAAATACCGCTGTGATTTCGGTTCAAAAGGAAAACAAAAAACCGTTGTAAACATATTAAAATTAAAATGTTAATGTGTAAACAGAAACTCTTTGATTTAAAAAAAAATCTATTTAAATCGATCAATTATAAAATATAAATTTAAAATTGGTTTGCAAAATTTTAATTACACCTTTACAAATGAATTTAATGCTTTATTAAACTGAATCGAACCTTCATAATTAAATAAGTCATTAATCGGATATTTCGAAATCGGTAAAATTAAAAATTGTGTGTTTCTGTTACGGTTACCTATTTTATACCTGTTAAGGTTACGGTTTCGATTACGGCTTTAATCCCTGGTAATAATTTATAAAAAGTACTCACTAATTAATTAATTTTCTAATGCAGATATCCAAACTAGTATCCTTTTCAGTGACGAAATGTTTATAGATATAGATAAAATATTTGTTGCAATTCTATAACAAGATTCCATAATTGAACTGCATTATCAGAGTCGCTATCACTAAAAATTACCAGTTAGTAATGGGACAGTCCCAAAATCAATTAAGTTAGGTAAGAAATTGATAATAATATCGAAAAATGACGACAGTAGGTGCAAGTACTTTAAAAACAATATACGTCTATGACGACTTAGTTTAAATTGATTTGTTTAGATACACCCGTATTTAGTCACATATGGGCAATTCCCTTCATGAGCTCGCTGAATGTCTGGGCCCACAGATAAAGACAAGATAAGAATTACTCAATGTGAAATGTTGGAAATTCCGTTTACAATATGAATTTTGACATATAAAAGCCCTGATTTGGTAAATGCTCAATCAGTTAAGAAACAACAGCTGAACAATGAAAACTATTGCAATTGCGGTGCTGGCTATTAGTATTTTGGTGGTGCTGGTCACAGCTCGACCAGATAAATATGGGTCACAGGGTCACGACTTGAGCAAGGACCAACAAAGGCCGCCACACGAGTCAGGTGAGGAAGAGAGACCAGTTGGACCACCAAGCAGTGATGAGGACTCGAATGGTAATTGAAAAGCTTTGATGATGTCATGAATTGTTTTTTAATTGAGTTTTGATTTGAAGAACATGAAAGCGGTTCGGGACAACGACCACCTCATGACCACGAAAATCGTCCGCCACTTGGTCATCGTCCTCCACATGGTCACCGTCCTCCACATGGTCACCGTCCTCCACATGGTCACCGTCCCCCGCATCGCCCGACAACACCTTCACAGGAAGATAGTACATCCATCGAACCGGAAGACTCAACTACCTCTGAGTCAAATGAGTCTTCTCCTCAGGAGTCGACTACCTTGCAGCCAGAAGAGCCTACAACTCTGCAGCCTGAAGAGTCTACTACCTTGAAGTCTGAGGAAAATACCACGGCTTAGAATATTAAATGTGCTTTAATGTAAATACATAGTATTTTTCAATAAAATCATTGGTATATCACAAAGTAATTCACATTTTTCTTTAACCCTCATCAAACCCGAATTAATGCTTATTTTTGTACCTGGCATCAATTATTCGAATGCATTGAAGAGCTTTCATGCAGATCCTTTCATGAGGTTCTCGCATTCATTCAGCAATTTATCGTATGCCTTTGACAAATCAATATATACGAGTACAAGCTGTGACATGTGTAAATGGAGCGCACAATTTTGTGTCCTCCGCATTCTCGACATGATGCCAGGTAAGGACCAGGATCGTTATTCGAGAGGCGCCCAAGGGCCAAATCGTTTGAATTCCTCACATTAAATCGTTTGATTTCTTTGCCTTTTCCTCCCACGACTTTTTGGGGTGCATCAACATTTTGGTAACCAAATAAATTTTGCTTTGTTGCCAAGTCGAAATATTTGTATTACGCATACGTCGCGTTGGTTTCCCTTTTCTGTTTACATGATGCTAAGCCTTCCTTAATTCGAACCTGCTTAAAGCCCTTGAAGCCTTTTTCTACCCTGAACTGATAATAAAAAGGTGAACAAGACTTCTACAAAGTAAATATAGAATACAAATTTAATATATCTAGCAAATATATATAAAATTATTCAATAATATATATATTTTATCATTCTGAACTTTATGATATTTATACAAATTGCAATACACACTTATTTATTTTAGTAATAACTATAAATTTATTTTTTTATATTTTTTAAATACATTTGATTAGCAGGGTAGTTGCTAGTTGAGCTCACATTATCTAACATTTTTCCAGCCAACCTTTTGGTATCAGCCTGTGTGTTATTTACATAGCTCGCATGCGGGATTGTCAATACCAGGCGATAAGATGTGCCTTTAGGCCATTGTCTGACAAATGGCAAACGAGACACGACCTTGCCAACTGGCCAACCGTTCCTTTCGAAAGGCGAATTTGTGATAACATAAATTTATTGTTCTTTTACCTGTTAGAAAATGAAAAAAGTTTACACAATTGGATGCATTCTGTGTGTGAACTTTTTCCTGTTAAGTATTTTTCATTTTGTGCTTCAATTTTAGAAAGCTGCTATAATTTTCTATTTTATATCAAATCGCACTTTCTACATTTACAGCAAGCGCAATTATTTTTGCAGCTTTTTCTTTTGCTTGTTTTGCAAGTTAAAGAACAAAGTTTTCTTTTGCTCATTTGCGCATATTAAAAATTCCAAAGTGTGGTGTCTCAGTGTGGTGGTCAACTTATTCAACCACTCACCCACTCACTTATTCAACCACTCTTACTTACCTGTCGAGTGTTCTCTTTCATCTGCCTGCGCGCTATTTCCAGTAGCAGCCGCTGGCGCAGCACATCCAACGGATTGACAATGGACAATGACGGCTTATTCCGCTTCACGAATGAAAACTCATCCTAAGTAAGACAGAGAAATAAAACAAAAAGAGAGAGGAACATTTTATATGCATTCTGTTTATTCTTGTTTAATAAACATTTCTGAGATCTTGATTCAAAAAGTTTTAATGAATAAAAGTGTTTGAGTTAGTTCAAGTTTCCATACAAAAAAATATACAGAAATTTGAATAAAATCATTGGAATAAATCGAGTTATGGTCATTATTAAAGAAATTAGAAAACAAAAAATCAGAATGATTTTTAGACTTGAGAAACTATTCTTACATAATTTAATTTCAAAATATACAATATAAAACTAATGAATGGAAACGTCTTAAGTGCCCAAAGAATAAAAAACTAAAAATTTTGCATTAAATAAATTAAAATTTTCTTTTATTTTGCTATAGGAGGAATAAAACAAAAAGAGAGAGAAACATTTTATATGCATTCTGTTTATTCTTGTTTAATAAACATTTTTAAGATCTTGATTCAAAAAGTTTTAATGAATAAAAGTGTTTGAGTTAGTTCAAGTTTCCATACAAAACAAATATACAGAAATTTGAATAAAATCATTGGAATAAATCGAGTTATGGTCATTATTAAAGAAATTAGAAAACAAAAAATCAGAATGATTTTTAGACTTGAGAAACTATTCTTACATAATTTAATTTTAAAATATACAATATAAAACTAATGAATGGAAACGTCTTAAGTGCCCAAAGAATAAACAATTAAAAATGTTGCATTAAATAAATTAAAATTTTCTTTTATTTTGCTATAAATGTATTGATTAGAAAACGAAATTTGCGTGATTATTTTTTAATTGTCTCTGATTTCTTAATTTGTTTATCATTCATTTGTTGATTTCTTTGTTTCGAAAATGGTAAATGGTTTGTAATTATGTGATTAATTACTTCTCATATTGGCGGTAAGTCTGCTGTCTTTGATAACAAATTTCTTGGGAAGCTATATACTTATGTGTGCAAGAGTACGTGTAAATATATAATTTGTTATTTACATTATTAAAAAGATGATGACAGTTATGTTCTGGTTTTTGTTTGTAGGTACATAAACAAATATTTACAGCAATTTGCAAAGTCAAGCAGCTTTCAGATAACAAGCTGTGTAAACAACTCTTTTGAGATAGCATTCAAAAATTCTAGAATTTGTGTGTGACTAATATAGAACATGCCAACGATCCATGACCAGAAAAAAATGTGGCCAAATTTTAATTACATTAAAATTATATGGTAATCAATCTAATGATAAACAAGTTTTTTGTTATCAGTAAATTTTTCGCATGAAAAACTAATAATGCCAATTGGCCTGATAATCTTAAGTTAATGTTAAAGTCCCCAGTAACTACCAAAATATCTTGTAGATTCATTTTGAGGAGTGAGAATTTATGACTTTTAAGAATGATTGTTAGTTAATTGACTATTGCTCACTTTACTATTTGATAAGGTGAATACAGTCAATGGAAAATAACTAAAGAATATATGACTGCCATTTAGGGTATGTCTGACTAATTAGACGCGGGTCAAGAACTTTATTTTGATCTAGGATTAAGTGGGTAGATGACGACAAGAAGTTATCAACTTGAAAGTGAAATCCTCGATTAATCATATCAATTGTATACAAGAGAATAGCTAATTGTGATTCCCGACAGTCTATCAGTAAATACGCAACAGAATTTTTACTTTTGCTTTTTAGCTTATCAGACACTATAATTGTGATTGCGATTAGATAATAGTGCTCGTGTAGGGTCAGAATGTCTGAGAGCCCATTGGCAACTGCGGTAACCACAGCCACCTGCTTTCTTCATATAAAAGCCCGTCGCGGAGTCGGTTCCGATTAGTATACATCGAACAATAAAAAAATGAAGGTTCTATTAATTTCGGTATTCGCGGTGCTTTTCGTCCTGGTTGCCTCCAGGCCAAACGAATTTGGATGGCGTCGAAACTATGGCGGCTGGGGAGGAAATGGAAATGTTCAGCATGGAGACTGGAGTTCCAATGGACACCGATGGAACGGTAACTTCGGAGGACTGCACAGGGATGAGAGTGGTTGGCACAGGGACGAGCAGTGGGATCATCATTATGAACACAAACACCACAACAGGCGCACTGAACAACCAACACCACCGACAACATCTGAAGCTCCAGTGGAGTCAACCGGGGCACCTGCTCCAGTCGAGACCACGACAGAAGCTCCTGTTGAATCTACACAGACTCCAGAGGAGTCCACAACTGAAGTTCCAGAGGAAACCTCACAGGCACCAGAGGAATCTACAACCGAAGCTCCTGAGGAGACTACCCAGGCATCTGAAGAGCCAGAAGAAACGACAACGGACGAAGATTCAACCACAGGTGTAACTGACGAAACAACTGTGGTTTCCGAAGAACCAGAAGCATCTACTCAAGAACCAGATAATCTGCCCGAAGAGACTACGCTGACAACAGAAGAGCCCGAGGATTCTACAACCGACGGTTCCGGCGAAACTACTCAAGTGACGGAGGATCCTGAGGAGTCCACAACCTTGATAACGGAAGAGCCAGAAGATTCTACCGTAGTAACAGAAGAGCCCGAGAGTACGACAACTGAAGGATCCGGAGAACCCGCTGAATCAACGACAGAAGCTGAGGAGGGAAGCGGAGCAACGAGTAGATAAGAAAACTCTCTCTCTCTCTCTGTAAAGCAACACGACATTAATACCTTGAGATATGGTATATTAAATCATATTTCTTAGAATTTCATTATTTATTTGATGTTATCGAGTAGATAGCCAACAATCCACCGAATGTGCTGATGGTTTCTAAGTTAAGAATCGCAATTTAATTGCTTACTATGTATAAGTAGTTGGTTGGTAGTATACAAATTATACGATTTACAAATCAAATACCTGTTTAATTCTTTTAAAAACTAGATTAGATTGATCTGGAAACATGTTGAAAAAATTTAATTTGTTATGTCAACATGACACTATCAACATTATCAGCTATCCCACTTGAGATTGAGATTAAAACACTCTTAAGTAATGCCAAATAAGCTGATGTCTGCATTTTAATCGGTATTTGAAACATTCAATTCCAATTGTCAAGTACGGCAGATCGTACAAAGCTTTCAATTTTCGACACGGCTTTAATCTACAGTCATAAAGTAATCAATTCAGATATTAGTCACGCTTTTTCGATCGATATTTTGACAATGACAATGGCATTGGAAACAATGGAAACTTTCTGCGAGTTCGATTAGATTGTATCAGAAATAGACAGACTATCGTATTATTTGCACATTGTCAATAAATTTGCATAGCAAAGTTGTTTGAGAACGCAACAACATATTTATTGCGTCTACTGTTGAAGATGAAACCGAGCAACTGTGCAAATATGACTTACGCATCTGGAATTTGACTATAAAAGGGCTTTCAATTTGTTCAAAATGCAATTAAGACAATGAGAGCTATAACACTTGCAGTATTCGCAATTTTGCTGGTCGCCGTTATGGCACAGAAAGGTCCTGAAGGTAGAGGTCGTGGACAACCTGGAGGTCAAGGTGGCCTTTTTGGCGATCGGGGTGACGGTCATCATGGCGGTGTTCTTGGTCTTATTGGCGGTGTTATTAGCGGTCTTACTGGCGATCTTACTGGCGGTCCTGGTAAAACTCTTCATGTCGTTGTTCCTATCGGTCATCCTGGCGATCATAAACCACCAAGCAGAAGTCGTACACCACCAGAAAGTAACAGCAGCGTGAGCAGCGAAAGTCAGGACAGCAGTGAAAGTAAGAACAGCAGCGAGAGACCGGAAAGCAACCAAGTGGATACCCAGGATGGCAACCAGGATGGCAACCAAGATGGCAACCAAGATGGCAACCAGGACAACAACCAAGATGGTGTCAAAGATGGCGGCCAAGATGGCGGCCAAGATGGCAGCCAAAATGGAAACCCAGAGGAAACCATTCAGACACCAGAGGAATCTGATAATCACGAAGGTGGTAATCCGAAATAGAGCAAATTTGCTCACAAAAAAAAATTCAAAATAATTATTTTAACTGAAAGTAAATATTATTTCATTGACTAAAGGCGATATGCGTAAATTGTTGTTTCGAATCAAAAAGAATTAAAAAATAATAGATTTCTCAATTTGTGTTTACTTAATAAAACATTAATAATTATCAATTAAAGTTGTTTTTACATTCACAATTAAATGGTAAATAAGCTACTGTGAAAAATAGAAAATGGAAACATGAACATGGTAAGCAACCCATAAGTATTTGTATAATTTTATGGATAAACTGAGCCGCTTGACCATGCACAGTCGAGAAAATAAGGAGGACAAAATTAGAAAAGTCAAAAGTATCTGTCTTAAGTATTTCATACTTTAAAAAAAGATACAACTATAAGCCAAAAAATAATTTTAGTTCTACAAAAATAAATAATAAAATTTACTTCGGTGCAGCAGTGTATCTACTTAATCAGAAGCTATATTAAGTTAACCAGAACGAGCAAAAATTCGGATGATACAACGATTAAATAAATAGTTTTTCCTGAATATACTCAATACTTTGTTTGTCATTTAAGCAGTTAAAACAAGAAGTATGTGCTAATTTTCTTCATTCGTCATAAATTGTTTTACAAAACTTGCTTCATAAGTTTCCATTTGGCTAAAATGCCAGGGCAAGAAAACTTTCAGCTCGTCTTTAAATAGTTTCTCTAACGGAAAAGCTATCCATTACTTTTCAGTGGTTCGGGGCATAATAAATACTCGTAAGGAAATTGCGAAGTTTCTGATCAAACCATATTTTTAAGATGCCACGTGAGTTAAGTAAGTTGCATGAAAAATTCACAGCTGGATCTATTGAGGTGTTACGTCTTTAAATGCCGAAAACTTGGCCCTGTCGAAAATTGCCAGGACGATAAATATGACAAATTCCAAAGCATTACAATCTATTGTTCTCAGAGAGCAGCCTACACATTTGTAAATTAAACAGCGTCAAAAGTTGAACTTTTGTTGTCAACTTTGTTGTGATGCGAATAATTCAGGCTGTAAGCCAATAAAGGCACAACTTTTATTTGTTTTCGTGTCAAAAGGTAAATAGAAACAGCCCAATAACATTTTGTTTTGCGGTCTAATGAAGCACACATAAATCTTTGTTAAAATTTTTCCATTTGTATTGCGCTTTAACAAATTGATGAATTTGTTTAAATGTTTTAAATCCATTTTTATACATTGACTAATTTGTTTGTTAGCTACGCAGTGCTGACAATCAACATGTTTGGTCAATTATCACGCACTTTACTGATAAGATTAGTATTTTATTCAGCACACACTTCTGATAACATTATGGTCAATTCCCCAACTTATATGGTATATTGTTTTATATGGCATCTCTTCAAGAAATCAAAAGTTATTTCATAGGAAATGCCACTTCATATATGCATCAATAATTCTGATAAGGATATTTCCCTGAAATCACTAATGCATTTTGCGATTGCAAATCAATCAACTCGAGCAGTGCGATAAGATTTAATTTGAAATTGCTACTGATTGTTGTTTGTCTTAAAAAATTAATCATTCACAAACAACTCAAATATACAAAGAAACATGGCAAAGGTAGTTTTAGTTGCCATTGAATATGACATCAATTCAGAAAGTAACATACTTTGATTGAATTATTTTGAATTTGCGATCCAATTATCAATGAGATATTATTTTAAAAATTCAGTTATATCTCTAACTGAGTGTTCTTTGATTGTAGTATCTTAAGTCTTGGATCTTAAAAATTCTTTATTCTCTGTTCTCAATAATGTTTATTATTTATCTAAAAAAATCAAATGTATCCGAAACTTTAATTTGCACAAAAAAAATTGTTCTCCAAAACTCAAGTATAAATTTTTATCCACAATAATTTCGTTAAATTATGACAATATTCAGATAAGATGGCAACGGATCAACAAACAAAAAGTCAAGAGAGCCAAAATATTTGATCTAACTAAAAAAATCGTACAGAACCCAAAAAATCTAAATATTGCTCAAAAATCGTGCTTGAACCAACTATTTTGTACTTGGAATCCGTATCAGCATTGGATTGGTTTTATCCCGGAATTCCGGATTATACTATTCTCCGATATCTTTTCTAAAATATCTTAATTTTATTAAGCTGTTATATTTAAATATTTTACAATTCAAAATATGTAATTTGGGGAATTTTTTGCTTATAGCTATAAAACTATAGTTTTTATCACAAAAAGATAAGTGTAATGTCTGCTGGAGTTTTTTTAAGATTTAACATTTTATGTTCTTTTCATTGTAGAAAAGCAACAAAGATTTTGCGCGTTCTTAAAATTTAAGATTTAGAGCTGAAACACTTGTTTCACATTACTAGAATTCATATACAATAATCTTGGGTTATTATAATCTGTACTATCGCAACGCCTGAATAGATCCGTTTCTTTAATAATAGCATGTTATCCTGTTTTTTATTAATTTATACATGGGTTTAAAAGTTCATGAAAATATACATCATGATGTCAACATTAAAGAATGGAATTTATTCAGCAGTGTCAAAGAGTCAAACATCGGACTATGAAAAACAAGAAGCAGGCTGTGATAATGTGGAATGCGAAATGAACACAAAAGTGAGTGACATCTGCTAAAAACCACAAGCTGGAAGGGAAAGAGCTGAATCCTCCACCTTTACCACATACGCACCTGTATGGCCTGTGAGTCCAGATAGTCCAGAGGATATCCGTTGGCATAGCCTGCGCCGGCAGCTGTGGCGCCTCCGCCTGCTCCAGTTGCAGTTGCAGTTGCAACACCCCTTTGTGCAGTACAAACGAGCCTCGTAGCGCTGAGTAAAGTCAATAACACCGGGCAAAACCACGCTGTGGCTTTCATCATTCTGGAATTGTTCGAGGAAAAAAAAAGGTGAATAATTGGATAAAAAATCGACGGATGCATAAACCGAACTATTAACGTGTTCAACGTGCGAGGCCAAAATTGAATTTAATCCATTGAATAATTGCATATTGAACAACCTTGAAATATATACATATGATATATCTTCGACAGAAAAACCAGTATATTCAATACTTTTCTGTATCAATATATAATATATAAATATAAATTGGGTATTGCTGGCGTCAATGAAAATTATTTTTCTGTTATCATTAAAATGTACTACAATACAAATCTTTATCATTTTAGTATCGCTTCCTCAAAATTACACAAAATTAAAAAAAATAATCATTTTCGCAAAGAGTGTATCAAACATTTTAAATTGTACCCATTTTAAAATTTAATTAGTGCTAGAAAAAGTTTTCAATTTAATGTCATATAAAATTTAATATTATTTCTTATTATTTTTTTTTTTGTGTAAAATTTAAATTTATTTTTACAATTTATTTGCACTTCCCAATTAAGTTTAAAGGAGTTTTTGTATAGAATACAACTGATCCAATGTACCAACGAATTTAAAATGTACCCATTTTCGTAAAGTTAACAGTTTCGTTGCATTTGCAACAGTTTAGATGATAATTTAACAACAATTTATCAACTTCATGGAATATTTATTGTTATAATATGCAAAAAGGATACTTGGCAGATTTTCCAACCATGCATTTGACTCGGATATTTCACACAACAAATGCAACCTTTAATATATACGCAACCTTTTGACATCATGAAGTGTTCTTATAATTTATGGCTCATGCACATGCATGACCTCTTCCCTCTTTGAACTCTACTCCAGATGGTTGGAGCTGTTACTCAATGGACTAACCAAATGACTTTTCTCAACGGCAACGGAACATAAACGTAATGTGTGGAAATAACATAAATAGATGGAGTGACATGATATCCAAGTGATAAGATGAAATGCGATGGACACGTGGAGCTCTTCAACTCTTCAACTCTTGAGAAATTCTGGATCGCTGGACACTGACACAATGAGTAATAGTTGAAGTAACGAAATGAAAGGATTTTTCTGCGACAACTTGACCATTCGATTATCTAAACTACTCAAATCCAAAAATCAAATCGGCCAATTGCCCAGCCGAGTACCATGTGCCAATAACTTCGCGATTGGCCTACAATTTCCGTTTGACCTAAAAGCAGGAAGAGAACGAAAATTCAAGTCAAGTGCTGAAATATCTAAGAATAGACATAGATTGAGTTTTGGCTGCAATCTCCCGCTCAAGTTGTTTTGTTGTCAGGCATATTTCCATTTTCACAGCTTGAACTAAAGCAGGGAAATTGATTTTACTTTTACTTTGCCTCTTTGCTTCCTTTTGCTTGATTCTGTGTGTGATTATGCCCTCTATATACTCTAGATATTTTCATTAGCTTCCATCATCGTTTAAATAGACATACAAATCATTTATGCGGTAACACTCGAGCTGTATTCATTCTGCTATTCACGAGTACAGTGGTCAATTTCTGCTCAAATTCTCAATGATGTTGAGAAATCAACTGAACAAATTAAGATAAATCTATGAAGTGTAATAGAGTTTACTATGTTGAACATTGAATGTATATAATCACATTATCAGTAGCTGTTTGAAATGTCATTACTTTACGATTAGCTTAATTCAATTATAAATCTATTCAGAGGGTGCAACGTGGCGTATGCGCAATGTACTTTGTTATGTGCATTTATAGCATACTTTTAGGAACGGCTATTAAGCAAAACATTTCATAGCTTCAAGTTAAGTTAACATTTAAACATTTTAAGCAATTTTAACCCTTTACTGCAAAAGCATAGAACCATTAAAGAAAATCATTTTTCTTATGCATAAAATGCTTGAAATTCTTATGCTTGGTATATACTGAAGTATATTTCAGCAAATTTTTGTTTATGGGTAAATAGTTTAGGAGAAAAATGGAATTTGGTTTCGACAGTTTTTGCATACCAATGTTCATAAGAACACGAAATATATCTACATTATAGATATTAAAGAACACATATTTATAATACAGCAAGAAAAGTCTTGAATAAGGTTAGTTAATATACATTTAAACAGCTTTCAAATATTAACTTAACATATTGCTTTTTTCAGTGCAACATCTATGACAAAAATATCCTACACTTATTTGCCAACCTTATTTGTCGTCTAGCAACATTAAGCTTCATTTAAGCCCAGTTGACATAAGTCTTAAGCGTAAAATCTTGGATGTTTAACAAGTTGGAAGCTTATCACGCGATTACATAAGTAACTCTCTTCAAATTGCTGAAATGTCATTTGGATTTCAGGCACCTGTCACATTTGTGCCATTTCATGCAAAAGGATTTGGAAATGCTGACAAAATACCAATATTGAAATGTTGACAGCTGCATAGAATAAACTTATGAATTTGACAATTCCATTACACATTCTATTAGATGAGAAGACTGACCAAAACAAAATGTTAGAATTGAATTATTTGTATAAATTCCAATTGGAATTCCTTTCGAAAATTTAGCCCATATATATATAAATAAAATTGTTGAAATGGAATTCATTAGGCTGGGAATAGCTGACTTATTAAATGTCTGCATTTGATGTTGAGAAAATAAATATTTTTGAGGGCCTTAAACAATGCTCTGAGTAATATTGGAACGCAATAAAAATCTGTAGGCTGAGTGACTTCACTCTGAATTAAATGGACTGCCCCACTGAGAAAACGTGATTGCCAAGAGCGATTGCGCCTACGATTTTAGTCGCTTTTATCTGCATAGTTAAAAAATAAATAAATAATAAATAAAAACAGATTTCAAATAAAGCAAGGGACTCGTTGTCTATTTGCATCTAACATACTCGTAATATGCAAATAAGTGTAAAGCCAACGCAAAAGTTTAGCTGGATAAAAAAGATTTTTACGAGCCAACAGTTTGATTCGTACTGCAAATAAAGATATGTGGGAATGAATGAATGAATAATGTTGTGACTGCGGCTCAATGTTGTGATTCAATCGCACATAAACCGTTTAACGGTTCCTATACCTATTCTCTAGGATCTTGTGCGTGATAATAATATATCGAGTTATTGATATGTGTTTTAAATTCTCATCAGGTATACATTTTAAAATGTATACTAAATTGAATTTAAATCTCCGAACGAGTGTCTTTATCTTATGTCAAAACATTGTTTTATTGGACAGGGCAACGTGACCCAAACGACGTCATCATTATCATTGTTTTTCCTAATGAAAATGACAAGGGCGCAAGTTTTGCCATCGTTAAAACAACCAATCAAAACGTGTTCTTCTTCTCAACCTTGTTTACAGTCTATTCAATTACAGGTTCCACCACTTAAAACACTCTACAAGTTTTAAAAGCAATGCAAAAATTGTATAAAAGAAAAACTAATTAGTCGAAGCGTTTCTCCTGCTGAAAATCTATCAGTGTTCACTTTGTGTACTTTTTAATGTCCATTTCACAAACTTTACAAAGTTCCCAATATTTAAATTGTTATAAATTGCACTATATTTTCTGTGACGGGCTGCTTGAACCATTTAATAACTAAGTAGAGAGATTAATTGGCAACAGATAATGAAATTGACCAACGTTGCTTAACTAATAGACATCATCTATAAATGAAGCTTGAAGCGAAATTAATAGCCCAACTTTTAATTAACTAAAAGCCAAGTTGGAGTTTTAAGATTTAGAAAATTAAATTTGTTTAAGGCTAGTAGAAGTGTATTTTATTAAAAAATGAACAGTAAAAAGGTTGAAGACATTATTAATAACACTTCCAATTTAATTAGATTTTAAAATAGTAAACGAATAAGACACTTTATTTTTTACTACACAACTGTTTTCCCTGACTCACTCACTCACTGACTGACTGATCATTGCACAGCCTAAACCATAATTATAATAAAATAAATGCTTATATTTTAAATTTGACATGAAAAAAAATAACTTTATAAATTACACCATTTTAATTTAAATCAAAAATTATTTTGTGTAATTTTATTATAGATATTTCGAATATTTGAAAATCTACTGAGCAAATTTATTAATATATTATTATTAACTAAGTTAGTATTTGACAAACATGAAAAGAAAAATCTATTTAAAATTGAATATATATTCTGGTTATACAATTTAATTTTGTTGAAATTTTCTTATTAAACAAATTTATTTTATATTTGGGGATGATATATTTATTAAATCTCGTGCAGCTTACCAGATTTTTTTAATATAAGTAAATCCACACAAAATAAGTCTTTGGTCTAATTATGTGTTAAATGAAAGCAAATTTTATACTTTTAAACAATTTTTCACACAAAACCGTATCACGTTATCAATTGGAAATTACTGAGAAAATTCCTTTTGATCTTAGCACTGGGAAAATATTTATGGCTCTCAAGATTTCGTAATGGGCTGTTAAATTGAACAATTTATTTTATGAGTTCACGCGCGACAACGGCAATCAAACGAAATTAGATCGAAAAATTTGAATATTTGAATATTTGAATATTTTGAGTTTGAAGAATGTTCTCTTGCACAGTGTTCGTTGTTGAAATCCTCTTAAAGATATTCAAAATGCACTTGAAATTAAAGGTTTCACTGGTTATAGACCTATATGCTGACTTTACTTAAGAGAGCTGTTATGATGACTTGTTGTCTGTGTCCGAACGCAACAGGCTGACAACGAGCAAAGAACTCAGAGCTTCAAACGTATGAAGCTTGTTTTTATATTGCTAGGCAAGGACGATGAATATCCACGAAGCTCTGACACGAAGCGATACGAAGGCACGAGAACCCGAACGAAGCCACAACGTTGACTAAACGATGTGCCACGCGACTAGTTATGAATGAAACCACGCGGCATGCACCACACACCGCTCTCAGTGGCTCCGCATGTTCCGCATGTTCACCCAAAAAAAGAAAAGAACGAGAATTGGTTGGGCTCCAATGCTTGCAACAAAATGTTGCCAATGGTAGACTTCATGCTCACCTGTTGGCAAAACTCAAATGTTGCTGCAACATTTGCCTCGCGGTTGTTTGGTTATTGTTTGTCGTGTGCGATGTGCAATGTGTTTTATTGTAATTATCGAACTCAATTAATATTTAATGGGTTTTCATTTGCACATTAATTGTTTGCTTTAAAGCCAGTCTATTGGGTTGAAGTCCCTGCATCCATGGACATTCATTTGACCTCTTGGTCATGTGGCTAACACCATTTGGCAGCTCTCTGTTGGTGATCAGCGTTCAGGTGTGAAATTGCTCGCCATTCATCTTCAATTCTTAACATGCACTGTGGAAACAATATACAAATAATAAAAAAGACTCCATCTTACAAAAATACATTCTGATTCGTTTTCGGTTTATATTATTGTTTAAAATTATTTAACAAAAGATAAATGGAATATTAATTGTTTTTGATAGGTTTTTGCGCTAATAGAGAATATATGAAATGTATAATTACGCAGAGTTCAAGTATTTTGCGTGCAAATAAAATATAATATAAAATTCAGTTTTAAATTATCAGAAAAAAATTAAAATGAATAAAATATATAAAACTTTCTAAATTAACACCTTTAATCAGTTTTGTAAAATATTGAATTTCAAAAAACCTGATTAAAATTTTTTATAAAGAAATATAATAGATAGATACATAAAATATACATACTATTAATCTGTTAAAATATAAATTAGGAAATCAAACTTTCAGCTTTAAAATTATAATGTTTTGGTTGTGCTATAAGTACTCTTTAATATTAATGTTTTTGTGATTTATTCTTCATAGTTAATATAAATATAATAATTTATTTATGCATATTTTGTGTAAAATGTAAAAAATTAATTGTCATACAAAAATTAACTGACACAACCACAGTAACTAGATTTATTATTGTTTTTAGATTGAACCATTTAACCCATCACGTTGGTCAGCGATTTAACCTTTTGCTTCATTTAATTGTCAAAATGTCACTGCAACAGTGTTGCCACCATCCAAACCATATTCCGGGCCAGATCTCAGGTTTCCTTCCTCACTTCCTCACTTCCTCACGTAGCCTCATGTCATTGCCTGTTGCTCAAAGGAGTTGACATGATTTTTAATCGCTGTCAATGCGTGTCCAGGTATAATTAAACACGTGGGCCGAGTCGTCGTTATCCTGGGTCAACACGGCGCCAGTGTCAGCTCCTTCTGTTTCTCATGTTCTTCGTATGGTTATCCATTTGTCTGGTGGCTGATTGAAATCCGTCAAAAAGTTGCTGACATTTTCATGGGCTTCGCCAGCTGCTCATCCACATTTGATGGGCCAGATGAGTCCTTTTCGAGTGTGGGATTATTTATTGTCGTAATCTGATGTCGCACAACCAGACGGAACTATCAAGTTATCTATAATTAAATTGTAAATCGTTGAGGAACTACTTGTGTGCCAGTATGTGACTGGAAGTTAACAAATACCATGCAAAGTTACTTGTACACTTTATCAATGTGATATTTTACAATTTAAAATTAATTTCTATGTTAAAATATCTCATAAATGTTTATCAAAAGTATTAAACTTAAAAAGTTATAACTTAATTTAATGAAGTTATATAGCTTTCCATTGCATTGAAATATGTTTATTTTTTACGGAGTAATTTTCAGTATATAAATGAATTAAGGTGAGTTTCAGTGTGGTCAAAATCTAAAATAAAACAACAAAAATTTAAAAATAAAATAACCTATTTTCAATGTTCATGTACAAATAAATTCTATTGTTTCAACTAGAGCTTAAAGTATATTGCAAAAAAAAACAATAAATAAATGAATTAACATTATTCTTAAGTGAAAAGTTAAGATGCTAAAGCCTTAAGTTTCTATTAATTATTGGGTCAACAACTTGATATTCAGTCAATAGTCGCAAGAGCGATAAGAAAATCATTAACACCGCATTTAATCTGAAGCACTTGAGCTGACAAAGATAAACTCATTAACGTGCTGATTAAAATCATCGCAAAGTTCAAATCCGGACTCAACCACCCGACCACAGACTGATAATCTTTTGTTTGATTTGCGTAATAAGTCAATGAGGGAGAATCGTCGCTTGGGGGAGGACAGTTTCTAATTGAGCATCGTCAATGTGACAAGCGTCTAAACGGTAAACGCCACTCGACTCAATTATGCATGCACCCCCTCCACAGTTAACCCCCTCCCCTCCCCCTCTTCTGTTAGTCTCCGTCTCTTGGCATAGTGTCAAGGAACCTGAGGGACATCATCGCAGCTGCTGACGATAAAATAAACCAATTATTAATTTATGACATACTTCAAGTTTCCTACTTGCAAGCTTTAAGCGGGATTCAATGGTTGAAATATGAATGCAATTCCATTGATCAACAGATTAAATGATTTATTGCTGACATTTTAGTTTAGAGAAAACTTTGGAAAATTGCATTTAACGACAGTCTTTGTAATAATTTACATCAAACAATTTGCTTAATGCTAAATCCTTTTTTAAGACTTCATTTCATTAACATCGTAATTTCTAGAGCGGATTACTTATCTTATGCCTCAAGAAGCACTAAGAGTTAACTGAATAAAGTTGGTACTGAAAGGTGGTCGATAAAGTTTGCCAAAAGAAAAGCAAAATATTTAACTAAGACAACCAGAAAGAACTTTTATGCTTGGACAGCAATAATTATGTGGCCAACTTTCTGGTCTAAACAGTTTCCAAAGTGTTCTGCAGTTAACTTTCTTTTGGCATTAACTTTATCTGAAATGCCAATGAAATTTATTTCAGTGCTTGGTTTGATTAAAATTTTAACACGTGGGCGTTTTCCTTGGCATTGCAAAACTATTGCTATTTAATGTTTCGCTTTTTGTTAAGCCACCTAAAAAATTTGAGTAAAATTTATTTTATTCGTGATTTTTATGCATTCATCCGTGCAGCTGCTGGTGAGTGTAAAAAATGACAGCATGCGAGGATTGTCAGGCATCTGAACACATGGGCGTAGCAGATAGACAGTTAGACACCTTTCAAAAGCACTATCAGATTTCTGGAAAAATGGGAAACATTCTCTTCCATGGCGTGTATTGTAAGTACAATGTTTAATTGCTCTCGTTATTTTAATAATAAAGGCATAAATCAAAAAAAAAATTTTGTCAATTAAATATTTTGCATTTTTATGTGCAAGTATTCGAGGAATCGACTAGGAATGAAAATCTTATTCCAAACTTTTTACCCCGCAGTAATTAATATAAAAAAAATCTCTTTTCAGCTAAAAATTTGATCATTTATGCACCAAAATGTATCATCAAAATTAAAGAACACCTGTCGAACATACATCAAAACTAATATAGAAGTTACAATTATAATTTTATTTGTTTTAATGCAAATAAGAAACATAAAATATTATTGTATAAAAGCAATTATATTTAACTTTTATTTATTAATTTGATTTAAAACTCTAAATAATTTATTTATTATTATAATTTATTTTTGTCAACTGTTTCAATTGATATAATGATATAATATTTACTCTGTTTCAGTTCCATGAGCCCTCCGAGAAATATAAGAGTTTTTTACGATTATGTGAAAAAATGAACATTGCACGTGTCCTGTTGTATATTTTTGAACAGTTTCATGTTTTTATCTTCGTTTCGTTTCGAATTAAAAGATTTGTTCAATTTGCTACGAGGTGGTGCTAAATAAAAAACTTTTAGCCAGTTTTCTGCAAAATTTTGTCCTTTGAGTTACAAAAGTTTGTAAATGTTTGTAGTTTATTGAGTGATATTAAAACACAAATTTTAGCTTTTGCAGCCACCCCTTTACATAAATCCAGGCTCCACCCTTATATGACAGTCAGATGGAAACTTGGACATATGATGAATATATTTCATTGCATGGCAGCTTGGAGCATGTTTCGACTGTTGCTGCTGCTGTCTCTGTCATCAACTATGTTCAAATACAGTTTCTTTGTGTAGCAATTTTAGCGTTGATTTGCTGTTGGCAGCGATTAAAAGTTAGCGCGTAGGCACCAATCAAATTCACACCCACTGAACCAAAGCATTTGTCAACTGTTTGAGCCTGCGGCCGGTCCAAATTTGATTTATGAGCGCAATGCAGAAATAAGCAAAAGAAATCAATATGGATGGACTGAGTGTTGTGGGGAGGGGGGCACCATGCCACAGCGGGTGATGAGTCCATTTTGCTGCGCCTAATTGCATTACTTGAATAATTTCGTGTTGAGCTCGCCAATTTATGGCTGTGCACTTAATTTCGTTACTATACGAAAACAAGTAGGTCATATTTGATATAAGCTCTTTAAGAAAAAATACCCCTTTGGTTTTCTTTAAGAAAGATTTCGTCTATTTACTACAAGGTGGTATTGATTAAAAAACTTTAATGCACAATCGGTTTTACCTGTAAATAAATAAAGAAAAATTTCGATTACAATTTTCAGTTTGAAATAATTCAATTTTCAATAAACTAATAAAGAAAAATTCTAAAAACTTACTAAAAAAGACAAAAGAGGGCGCCACATACAAAACAGAAAGACAAAAGATGGCGCCGCAAGATCATTTCAAATTTAATATCACGTGGACAAATTTTCTTGTTAATAAAGTAATATTTGGAAAATAAAATAAAATTTAAAAATGCTCTGTTTATTCTGGTCAACAATTATGACAATTTCTAACAGTGTAGTCACTTAAATAATAAATATAGATGGCGCTATTAGCATGTTCCTCAACAGCAGTGCTGCCAGCTATAGTAGAAAAGATAGCTGGTTCTGTCTGAAAATCATTTTTGCGTGCACTTTGAATAGTTTTAATAGACATAATATTAGAAAATGTATTGCACATAAATGAATGAAATATGAACATATATTGAAAATGGCTATATTTTCGGCAAATAGCAATTTTAATAGCTAGCTATAAAATGGCTAAGTTGGCAACAGTGCCGATGACAGATGGTAACCATCGATACATATTTATTGACAGTTGTGTTTATGTTATCGATTATAATATTGCTCTTAGCAGTTGCTTATTCTGTATTCAACTAAACATATTTACTTTGCAGATTTCATAAAAAATATAAGAAAACTGAAAGTGCGTTGTAAATTGTTGCTGCTTTTCATCGATAATGTTTATTTAAACCTTTATCGGATACTCTTAAATAACTGTGACGAGAAGCAGTTACATATATGACGCACATCTCTAGCGCAGGTTCATCGCTAGGAAAACAAATATGGCGGAACGCAATTGCAAAGAAAAATAAAAAAATAACTTTAATTCGCAATCGCAAGTATAATTGTAACGCGTACAATGTGCAATTATTACGCGTATTTAAAATAAGGGCGTTAATTGTACGCTCATCGGTGTATGTATCTGAGTTGCCATGCGATTTGCACAGTCAACACAAATACAAATTGTTATTACGTGACCTCGAGAACGCCGCTAAAATTGAATTGCATAGAACCGTGACAAAAAAGTGTTTTAATTTCGTGTTGTAAAAACGAACAGACGTAGCTGTCGAATTGTTAAATGCGTCACAAAGATGCTTAATTAATTATTTGTTTGAGAGTGAAGATACAATAAGGAATACCGTTGAATAAATAGCAATAAAAAGGACACGAATTATGTCTGGGGGACGCGACAGCAGCGCCAACAGCGGCACCAATGGCAACAGCGCGGCCAACGCCAATTCGACGTCCACAACAACAACAGCGGCAACAACAACAACTACAACAACACCACAGACACCGACACAGCAGAGAGCGCGGGGTCGTCCAGCGAAGCGGGCAACGTGCACGTGGTGCGGGGAGGGGAAGCTGCCGCTGCAGTACGTGCTACCCACACAGACGGGCAAGAAGGAGTTCTGCTCGGAAATGTGCATCGTGGAGTACCGCAAGGCGTACAGCAAGGGGGCGTGTACGCAGTGCGACAATGTGATACGCGAGGGTGCGCCGAACAAAGAGTTCTGCTCCATGATGTGCATGAACAAGCACCAAAAGAAGAACGGTTCAATGCGACAACGCGACAGCGGCGCCGGCGGTGCAGGCGCTGGCGGTGCCACAGACTCTGATCGCAAGCTGTTGAGCAGCGGAGCGCCTGCGCCCACAGGTCCCTTTCAGTACGAGAGCTTCCATGTCTTTGACTGGGATGCCTATCTGGAGGTGAGTAGCTCTTAATGCCCCCATGAATCAGACAGACAGACGCCTAAATATTGTTTGTTTTTATTTGGTTACAGGAAACTGGAAGTGAAGCAGCTCCCGCCGAGTGCTTCAAGCAGGCGTTGAATCCGCCGAACAATGACTTCAAGATCGGCATGAAACTTGAGGCATTGGATCCCCGTAATGTCACCTCCACCTGCATTGCGACGGTGGTCGGTGTCCTTGGCTCTCGGCTGCGACTGCGCCTCGATGGCAGTGATTCTCAGAACGACTTCTGGCGTCTGGTCGACTCCACGGAGATTCATGCAATCGGTCACTGCGAGAAGAATGGCGGGATGCTGCAGCCACCGCTCGGCTTTCGGATGAACGCTTCCAGTTGGCCCGGATACCTGTGCAAGATACTCAACAATGCGATGGTTGCGCCCGAAGATATATTCCAACCAGAGCCACCCACGCCACCGGTGAATCTGTACAAAGTGGGCCAGAAGCTGGAAGCCGTGGATAAAAAGAATCCCCAACTGATTTGCTGTGCAACAGTTGATGCCATTAAGGACGACCAGATCCATGTGACATTTGATGGATGGCGCGGCGCCTTTGATTACTGGTGTAACTATCGCTCCCGAGACATCTTCCCTGCCGGCTGGTGCGCACGCAGCTGTCATCCAATGCAGCCGCCGGGTCACAAGTCGCGCATGGACTCCGGCTCTGGCAAGCAGCGATGTCCGCGTCCAAGACACACCTTTGTGGCTGAATCAGATGCCATGGTGCCCGCGTCGCCAGTTACGGCCCACTTTCATCCCAATTGCAAGGCCGGACCGTTCATCAATAGCTCCAAGCTACCTTCTATGGTGACGGGACAGACGCACGAAACACTCGCCAAGCTTTGCCTGCAAGAAGTACTGGCCGCCAGCGCGGACACACAGCAGTTGTCCCGGTTGCTCTTTGAGCTGGACGGCGATGTTCACATTGTGACCGCAGCCGGAAAGAACTTTACGGTAAATTGTGTTAGTATAAATCAATCAATGAATCTCACTAATCCTCTGGGGCATTTTCAGGTCAAAATACCGTCGCCACTGCGCATGAAAGATGACGACAGTCTGGCCCAATTCATTCGGACACTGTGCATCACGTGCAAGGCATGTGTAAATTTCATATCGCTGGTACCGGAGACCGAAGAGTGCAAAAAGTGTGCGCAGAGTCGCAAGCGTCAATTGATGCAAACAGCGACGCCGCCCTCCTCGCCAGTGCTCGCCGAGAAGCGCAGTCGTCAGTCGAAATCTGCCACGCCGACGCCAACATCGCCCGCGGAGAAACCACTAGTTATCAAGCAGGAGGCGGGCGTGAAGCAGACACAGCAGACAAAAGTGCAAACGAAGGCCAGTAAGGAGGAAGTGAACCACAACAATAATAACAATAACAACAACAACAATAGCAACAGCAACAGCAGCAATATTGGCAACAGTTCGAAAACAACCATCAAAACGGAACCGAATGGCCTGACACCAGTGACAACAGTTGCATCTACGGGAACGGCACAAACACCGTCTCAGTCGCAGTCTCAATCTCAGTCTGCAAGTCAAAGCCAGGCTCAAGCGTTGCGCAAGGTGCGATTCCAGCATCACAACAACAATAACAATGGCAATTGTCCTCAGGAGGCAACTAGCAACAACAACAGCAACAACAACAACAATTTGGATTCCTCACCTGCCAGCAGCAACAACAGCACCTCTTCCACCACCTCCTCATCCAGCAGTAGCAGCAGCCTGGCGGGTGGCACCGCAAATACCAGTGCAATTGGTAAATATCTGGCACCTCTGGTGGCCGAAGTGCATCCAGAGCAGCTGAACGCCAAGTCGCCGCATCCGAGCTATTACAAATCTCCGACAACGTTATCCTCAAGCGCCTCATTCCCATCATCGGTATCCACCCCCTTTACAGCATCACAGTCGGCCTGTTCGGCGGCGCCAGCTGCCAGTGCGGCTAAAGCTGCCACTGCGCCAGTTGCGGCTGCTGCATCCAGTAGCTATGGTGGCACGGCCACTACGTCGCCCCACAGCACATCCACAGCTACAACAACAGCAACAGCGTCCTGTTCGCATCTGCGGGCACAACCGATCGATTGGTCCATTGAGGAGGTTATCCAGTACATCGAAAGCAATGACAATTCCCTAGCCGTGCATGGTGATCTCTTCAGAAAGCATGTGAGTACTCCAAATATTTAGCATCCTTTTGCCAAATTACTGATTTTACTTTTTCCCTCAACTCAACTCAACAGGAAATCGATGGTAAAGCTTTACTGTTACTCAACTCAGAGATGATGATGAAATACATGGGCCTAAAGCTAGGACCAGCCTTAAAAATATGCAATCTAGTGAATAAGGTCAACGGAAGACGTAATAATCTGGCTCTGTAAATCAAGAATGAAAGAAACGGAACATGGCAACGGGGGACAGGAACTGGGACAGGGGACCGAACAAAGATCATGCGCCGCCAATGAGGGGGAATCCCCCATGCGGTGCGCAGAAGTGTTAACAAATTAGTACCTCCTATAAAAGTTAAAGAAAACAGAACGATATGCATAGATTTGTAATGTGTTTGGCATTAATGAAGTTAAAACACACAAATATTTAATTAAAAATTTAATTTCACAGTAACATTCTAATGCGAATAATGTCAAACATGCGCAAAAAAAAAGAACAAGAAAAATAACTAACAAACCAAAACAACTTTGAGCAAGAACTTCAAATTCCAAAAACTCATATTCGAAATATCAGTTTTTCAAACAAGAAAAACGAGCAAAGCAAAAAAAAGAAATAGATTACCTTTTAATGCATATGCATAATAATATTTATTACAGTCATACACATACTTACACACACACACACACGCACATTATGCAAGACAAAATTTAAATTAATTTGTATTTAATTTAAATTTGATTGGCAAATACCCAATAGAATAAAAATGTACAGAGTTTTACATATAATTTTGTAATTATGTATGTATTGATTACGTTCTAACTATTACAATGTTTGCTTAATTTTAGCAATTTAAATTAAGAGAGAACAAATCATTTGTTTAAGCTGCATATAAAGCCAATTAAAAAAGCAAACAGATCAGAAAATCAAATAAATGTAATCCATAATCACTCGAAAGCGCCAAAAGGTACTTTGAAAAACACACAGATACACATACACAAACACACCCATTTGTGTACATGATACAAAGTAATGTACAATCTTGTATGCAATATTTCTCATTACCTTTATTTCCACAAACTCTCACACATATACACATAAGATACTTTTACGTACGTATAGCAAACTGTATACTTTATTATTAAACTTGAAAAAATTGTTCACTTCGAAAGTTGATCGTTGCTTTTGTATACAATCTACAGCCCGATCGATATAGGCCATAATTATCCATATAGCAGTAGCTGAATCTAAAACTTCAGATGCTTGAATGCTACGAGAGACTGTCTAATCGAATGTCGTTTCAGCCATTTTCAGGTCGCCTCCTCTAATGTCTTTCCAAACCCAAATTAATCCAAAAACATTATAAACATACAGATATACACTTAAGTACATACATACATACGTCATCATAGATACTCGTATAAATATAATGAATCATTATACGATTAAACAAATTATACACAACTTTCGGATGGACACAGGTAAAATATGAAATTTTGAACCATTGCATATAATCATAAAATTAGACGAAATTCATAAAAGTATACTTGAAACAAATACAATTAATAACCTCTCGAACTTTTGGCTAATCTTTAGAAACAAATATAGAAAATTACCAGACATTTACCAAATGCATAAGTGCAAAAATTAAAATTAAAACGAGTCAAGCTAAAGCTCCTTGGAATACAATTAATGAGAATTTGCGAAAAATTAAGTTAATTTCTACCTAGCAACCAGACACACCCACACACACACGCTAGTTAAAATACAAACACAGGTACACACAAATTATTTTAATATTATACTTGTATACATTTTGTTTCTCCTTTAATATTAAATAGATTTAAGTGAATAGTTATTTAATTCATTTAATGTTATGTATGTATAGAGAAGAATGATGACATTGTATCAGACAATTTAAATCTGAATAAAGGAAAATATATGCATTAATATATTGATGAGTATTCATTTGGAAGTAATTTCGCTTATAACATGTAATATTTGGGAAACTTATATGAACAGAATAATCACAGGATGCTTTTTTTACATGTTAAGCATCACTTAATTTATATTTTATTGAAAAAAATTTTCAGAGCGTACACAAAAATCTAAAAAGTAATATCTGAGGACAATACAATGGCATCAGGCACTTGTGGCGATGATTTATGGATTGAAATTAGTGAGACTTTGATTGAACCATGTCAGAACAGCGAGTGGTTAAGAGATATTCGATCCTATAAACATACTCCATTACCTATATGTGTGACATTTCAAGGTGTCAATAAAAGTTTTAGCGAACAAGAAACTCAGGAAATACCAAAAGTAGGGTTATTCGACGAATATTATGAGCGTGAGGAGAGGTCGAAAGGTTCAAGGGTATCGAGTTCCAAATTCAGATGCCATGGTGTGAAGTCCAGGTGCTATTATGTGAAGTGCAGGTGCCACGGTGTGAAGCGCAGTTTCAAGGCACATTTAGGTGCTTGTGACAGGCTACCTAGGAAACACTGGGGACGTAATATTATCGAAACTGGCCACTGTAGATCAAGCTGTCTAATAATGTAGAAATACATGTAAATCTTTTAATCAGACTTAAAACTTTGTTTTGAACTTTGTTTTTGTTCTTAACAAATATATTTTAGATATGCCAGCCATGATTCCACATAACAATAACAGCCAAAATGTTGACTCAAATTAGATATATATTGTAGTTCAAAAAGTAAGAGATATTTTTTCAACATCTGTAATAATGCGATCGAAGTAAATTTTTGATAAGAATAACTATAAATTATAATAATTTTTAATACTATTCAAAAAAAAAAATCGTTTAACCATCTTAAATACACTCTGATGGTGTTAACGAGCAACACTTGGCTGAAGTAATATTTTCTTTAAAGACAAAACTCATTTTTCCAAGCTGGATACTTAAACCCTTTTATGGAATCAAATCCATTCGTACAGAAAACACATTATGGGGACCACTTGCCCATTTCTTGAGTCCCCAATGAAGAGTAATCCAATTAGAATATTGGTGTCATGAGTGTTCTCCGTTCAGATTGCTGCAAATTAAAGGACACATATTAAAAGTGTTCATTTTTTTTTATTTTGACAATGACTTACCAGTGCTGAACCTCATTCTCTAAGTCCCACCAACCCCTTTTTAGTTTGCTGGAAACTCGGAATTTTCTGTTCTCACTAATACGCATCATATCGCCAGCTATTACCGAGTATTTACCCAGTGACTTTATCTTGTAACTCTCATCTTTACCAGCAACAACCAAATTGTCATATTTTATGTCAACAATAGTAATCAAAAGGCGGTGTCTTTCGTGGTTTGCTATTTTGAGAATATTTTCCAACCAAGCCAAAGATCTGCGTCCACACAACCAAAGCCCTCATAGCATTCAAGCATTCAAATCTCTATCGAAACTGAAACTTTCATTAGCTCGATTCTGAATAGTAATACCACCAAATCCACTATTATATTCGTGGATATTAACTCTAAATAGTTGACTATGAGAAATACACAGTAGTGATTTTGTAGTTCGGTAGGATATGGAAATACGTAGTTGATTTTCCCATTCTTTAATTTTATACCTATTCTTCTCTAGTTTCTTTTCCATGTCATCAACTTTTAATTTGAAATCATAAATATTTTCCTTATTTTATTGTAGTTCCTCTTCCATTACTTTAACTATCGAATTTAAATAATCAATAGTTTCCTTCAGTATATTGTGTTCATTGGAATGTATGTTACAGGGAGAAGGCGGCATCTCCGACACTATAAAGTATATATATTCTTGATCAGCATCAATAGCCGAGTCGATATAGCCATGTGTGTCTTTCCGTCAGTCCGTTCGTATGAACAAAAGGATCTCAGAGATCTTTGAGATAGAGATACCAAACTTTCACTTACAGACTTCTTTATACCCCACGCAGATCAAGTTTGTTTCAAATTGAAGCTGCGACCCCTCCGCCCACGCACAGTTTTAAAGATAATATGTTTTTGTGAAAATAAACGTTATGTATTAGTATTATCTATTATCCCACTGAATTACATCAAGATCGGACAAGTAGAACGGCAGTTATGGCGATTTAATGTTTTCAAAGTAATACAAGTAATTTTTTTAAGCAATTATTTTTATACATATTTAAGTTAAGTAACGTGTATCCTATAGTCGGGATCTCGACTATAACCTTTCCCACTTGCTTTAGATTGTTTTTCTCAAGTTCAGCTTGGGCTTCATATTGCAATTTATTTTTACCTGATTGATTTTTGGCAAATCGTTCGATAATATTATCTTGTGTATTATACTTTACTGAAAGCAGTTCCATTAATTGGCCCAATTTGTTAGACAACAACGCTATCAAACCATCCTTATCCTTAATATTCTGGTCGATTAGTCCTTTCCTTGTAAACTGAAAATTCAATTTCAAGAACACAATGTTTTTTTTCTGCGTCTTTTAGTTGTAAGATGTTGGCAAACGCTTCGATTTCCTTCGGTGTTACAACTGAATTTACCAGGAATTCCTGGAACAGACTGTCTCACACTGGATATACCCCAAGGAGTCAGCCTGCAAAATTGATTCAGCGCTTTAAATATAAATATGCATCTGACAAAATTATTATCAGAAGCTGTTTCAGATATATTTCCATCTAACTCAATGTTTAGTGTCTTACGATCCATTTTAATTTAAATTTTATATAGTAAGCGCACAACAAACTACATAACTACTACTATAGATCTCTACGGCATTTGCGTATTAAATTATCAAACTAATAATAAACTCTGCAATTTACTCTTGCAACAAATACAATTTAATTAATTATTTATTTTACTTTTCTGATCGTTGACGGTTTTTTTGTGCTGGTCCAAAGGCTGCCACCTTGCAGATTTCACCGATCTGGCAGCTTGTTCTAATTTAACAAAAAAAAAAATCAGTTGCAGCTTTGAAAATTCAACTAAATTGGAATTTTTCTTAATTTTGAAGCTAGAATTTTTAAAATTTTTGCAGAATTTTTGTTGGAATTTTCTAAATTTTTTTTACATATATAAATTTTTTTTTTTTTTAAATTTGAATTTTGTAATTCCTCTCCCGAGAGGTGTCGACCTTCAAACCTTTATTAAAATGTTTTCAGTAGTTTTATCTCATTTCGAATTTTTAATTTTCATCAAATTTTTAAGCTATTTCAAAGTTAATGAATTTTGAAATTTGCATTCAACTAAATTTAAATTTATCGACTTGGCGACGGAGACAAGATCGGAGACGGTCACACTTTAATTTTGTATCGAAAATAAGATCTAATATCGATCGATGAAATAAAAGGACGGTTCATTTTTTCAGGTACACAGTAAATTTCATCAGTGTACTCAATGTTTTTGGCAATTTTAAAGGTGTGAAATCATGATCATACTTGAATTTAACTGTCGATACCTGGCTCAAAGTCGATTTTTCGATAATTTAATGTCAACAATCATATAGGCAAAGCAGTGACAATCGAAAGAGCACGACAGCTTTTTTTTTTTTTTTAAATATATGAATTTTGTATAGATTGACTATCGAGAAACTTGATTTAGAAATTACAAAAATTCTTGTACTCAATACAAACGCATCCGATAGTTTGCTTATTTGAGTAATCGATTGTTAGCACTAGTACCATTTTGTTAGCTTGCATGTGTGTGTGTGTAACTAATGCGCAAGTTGAAATTAACTGGCGCCTAAAAATTGCGTGAACTCTTTTTTGTTGAGCAAATATGTCAAGTGACAGTGAGGAGTACCATACAGATGAGCAGGCTAGTGAAGCTAGTCACTCCTTATCAGGTGAGTTATTGAATGAGGTCTGAAATTGCTAATTTATATATAAATTGCTTAAATATATGACGTCACCAGGACGTTCAAGTCACAACAGCACCGAGAATTCTTCGAGTGCCAATGTAACCATTCTGGACACTGAATCCGACGATGATAGTGTGCGTCGAGTGGCTAAACCAAAAGCCCGCCGCAGAGCAGTGATTATTTCGGACAGTGAAGAGGAAGATGAGCTGGATCAGCGTGGTCTTTCGCCGCGCACGCGCATGAGCATCACAGGCGTGCGCCCTCAGGACATAAATGATGATTCTAGTGAGATAGATTACAGCGAGGAGGAGGCGGAGGAGGTGGCGCTGGAGAAGTCTCGTGAGAAGTCGCTGCAGAGGTCACAGGAGAAGTCGCTAGAGAAGTCGCTGGAGGATTCAGTGGAAGAGCAGCAGCAGACTAGCGTCAATTTAGATGGTTCTGACGACTTGGAATCCACAGTCGATAATAATCCTAAGGAAGCTGATGAACACGATGATTTACCACGATACAGTAAACAATTTGCAGGCAACAGCAAAGATCTGTTGCATTCCACACTGTTTCCAGTTGCTGAACAACAGCAAGAGCCTGAAATGGAGATAGAGTCATCCAATTCCTCTTCCAGCGACGTGCTCATCCTCAGCAACAAGGAGGAGACAATTGAAATTTCCAGTGGCGACGATAGTAAAATCAACGAAGAACAGGAAAACTTTTCGCCGAATAGCCACAACCTCGGAGCACTATCAAAGCGTTCCTCCTGTGTCAAAAATGAGAATGTGTCGCGTGACTTCTACGAGGAGGAGTTGCGCAAGGTGGCTGAGTTGCGAGTGCAGCTAATCGATGCGGAGAAGCTGTTCGAGAAGGTGGCCCACAAGTTGCCCGACAAGGGCACACAGATCACCAAACGTATGGATGGACTGCGTGCGGACATTGCCCGGAAAGTCAGTTATCTGAACGGTGTCAAGGTTCAGAAAGAGGACATCCCAAAGAAGGCGGCAGTACCTCAGAGAGTTATTCCACCCAAGGCCATAGACAAGGAACTGGACTGGGATGATCTGTCTGCAGCGGTCAATTTAATACAGCCCAAGCACACGGGCACTCAAGGCTTGGCCACCTTCAATACACAAAAGGCACTCACTATGGATTCACTCAAGGTACCATTCCATTTTAAATTTATATCTCTTTCTTGTATTTAAATCCTTGCACTTGTAGGATCTGCACGGTTCTTTAAAGGACTGTCCCGCAGAGAATGTGCTAGCTGATGATCCATCGGGGTTGAAGGTTCAGCTCATGGACCATCAGAAGCACGCGCTAGCCTGGATGGCCTGGCGGGAGAAGCAGCGTCCACGCGGTGGCATTTTGGCTGATGACATGGGTCTGGGGAAAACGCTAACCATGATATCACTGGTACTCACTTGTAAGAATCGGCAAGAGAGCGAGACAGCCACCCAATCCGCTAGCAGTGATGAAGAGGAGGAGGGTGATCAGAATCGCAAAGACAACGGCGGTTGGTACTCAAAGGGTCGCAAGGATCGTAAGTTTATGATATAATAACCATTGAATTTAAGAATATTAATGTGCCTAATTTATAGAATGTAATGGCGGCACTCTGGTGGTGTGTCCCGCCAGTTTGATACGTCAGTGGGAGAATGAAGTCAATACAAAGTTGTCCCGCCATCGTCTCACTGTCTGTGTGCATCATGGAAATAATCGCGAGTCGAAATCTAAGCATTTGCGCACCTACGACTTGGTGATCACCACATATCAAATTGTGGCAAGGGAACAAAAGTCTGGAGCCGCTCTATTTGGTGTCAAGTGGCGTCGCATCATCCTGGATGAGGCACACGTGGTACGCAACCACAAGTCACAGTCGTCGCTGGCTGTCAGTGAGTTGCGCAGTAAGTTCCGCTGGGCTCTTACTGGCACTCCAATTCAAAATAAGGAGCTCGATGTTTATGCACTGCTGAAGTTTCTCCGCTGCTCGCCATTTGATGATCTGGCCACTTGGAAGAGGTGGATCGACAACAAGACCGCCGGTGGACAGGAGCGTCTCAATTTGCTGATGAAATCCATAATGCTTAGACGCACCAAGACTCAACTGCAATCGGATGGCAAGCTAAACAGTTTGCCTGACAAGAAAATTCGTTTGGTGGAAATAAACCTTGATAAATATGAGATGAACGTTTATCAGCGAGTTATGACCTACTCACAAACATTATTTGCGCAGTTCCTGATGCAACGTGCTGAGAAAGAATCAGATTCGAACTTTGTTAACGATGCCTGCAAGCCCACATACAAACAAATCAAAGATCCAAATGGTGCCTACTATAAAATGCATGAGAAATTCGCTCGTATGGCTGGCCACAACCAAGAGGTGAAGTCCCATGAAATTTTAGTCCTTTTGCTGCGCCTTAGACAAATATGTTGTCATCCAGGTCTTATAGATGCGGTATGTACATAATAAGTATACAATGAAGGATACAATTTAAAATCTATTTGGCTTTGTCGTTGCAGATGTTGGAAGATGAAGGCGCTGGAAATGCAGGCAATGATGATACCCAAGAGGATTCACCGGATATTGACTTGTTGGCCCATCTAAACAAGTTGACCATTAATGATGATGCCGACAGTAGTCACAATAACAGTAAGGAGCGTCCCTTGGAAGGTGATGATATGCGATTTGCCAAGGCCTCACAAAATGTGCTAAAACGAAGCAATCCGGTATTTGATTTAAATCGCCCGTCCACCAAATTGAGAAAAACTCTGGAAATACTAAAGACATGTGTGCTGAACACTGATGATAAGGCCATCATCGTGTCTCAGTGGAAATCGGTGCTGGATATTATGCAGGACATGTTGGTAAAGGAAAGACTGGCAACATTGTCATTGAATGGCACAATACCAGTACAGAAGCGTCAGGATATTGTTAACGAATTCAATGATCCACGCAGTTCCAAACGCATTCTATTACTGTCCCTGACAGCCGGCGGAGTTGGTCTCAATTTGATTGGAGCAAATCACTTAATCCTATTGGATTTGCACTGGAATCCGCAGTTGGAGGCACAGGCGCAGGATCGGATATATCGTGTTGGCCAGAAGAAGAATGTCATAATCTATAAAATGATTTGCGTCGACACGGTGGAGCAGCGGATAAAGGCTTTACAGGATCGTAAATTGGAATTGGCCGATGGTTTGCTAACAGGCAAGGTTAGCACCAAGCTCTCCATCGATGATCTCAAGGGTCTATTTGGCATGTAAGCTTGGTGGCCATAAGAAACTCAGTCATATTTAATGTTGGACTGTTTAATTTAAGAATAAACAGAATGCTATGCAATGATTTGATATCATAAGGTATGCCTAATAAAGAGCTTTCCATACAGGCATTTATAAAAAAAAAATTAAAGAATTATTTATCATTTAATTTATTCAAGTTCAACTTTATTTTGAAGCGTTGTTTTTTTTTGTTTTAACTACGATACAATGGTAAAAGTTTTACAATTTGAGTTCCATTTAACTTGAAATTTTAATAGCAACTGTTTAATTTTAGTTTCTTTGCTTTGCTTATTAAGCAAAAAAGTGTTAATTTTAGATTTAAGCAAATACAAAAAAAAAATTTAACTACAATTTGAATAGCATAACGTTTTTGGTTTTTGTCGATCCTAACACACACAATGTACACACAAAAAATACATACATATATGTTCTAAAATAACTTAACTTAAGAATACAAATTTCTTATAGAAGCTGGTCGGTATCCTCTTTTCACCCCTGTCTTCCTTTTCATTCATTCATTCAAAAAAAACTTACATATTCATATAATAAAACCGCATGACAGCGCACAGCCCAAGGAAATGTAACATTATCAAATAATTCAGGAAGTAAAGAAAAATCATTATGTCGCAAGCTGATAAAATCTCATGTTTAGGTATTATACGCATACATACTGAAAATTGTATCTCATATTTATCCCATTGCTGTACAATTTTTTCAATAAAGTTTCGAATTTTTTTTTTTTAGTTTGATTTAATGGTGCTCTACTCGTAAGTGGTGCAAGCTTAAGACTAGATATCCATGTATGTGTGTCTATTCAGTTGTTTGTGTATATGTATGCATGTTTTTATGTTGTGCAGATCATATTTAAGATTCTTAGTTTCTAACGCACACAAGTCTTTGTGTCATTTTGGAAAGAAATTATTGTATGCTTAAATAGTAAACACACTGCATCAAATTTTGGATGCAACAGAATCGGATAACGTTATTATATATATATGTATTAATGATAGTTATATCAGATAAATCAGCACAATTTCGTTGATTAAGATTGTTCTAATTTAAGTTGTTGAGATCAATTTGAATATGTTTTAAGTTAGCTCAGCCCGGTATTTAATTATGCATTAATGACTCCTCTCTATTATGTGTATTTCTGTCAAAGCTTTGCTATTGTTTTAATGAAAAAAAAAACAAGTTGTAATGATTATTCTATGTATTATATTAAATTCTCTGCGCATCTCTTTAGTACTTGGGAATTTTTTGTCGAATTCAGTTTAAAATTCTAGAGATTGGCTTTCAGTTCAGTGCCAGCTCCATTCCAGTTTACAGACTTCGGTATTTGGTGCTGATTTTTAATTATCCCTGTTCAAAATGAGAAAAGAAAGATAGTTAAACATTATATTAGTTTGATGATAAATGAAGAATATAAATCGAATTGAATTAAACTTGATTTGGGTTTGCCTATTAATTAGTTAGAAACTCAATATGCTATTGGTAATCATCTTAAGCACAAATGCGGCATAAAACTGTTTTTAATGGCAACGACCGTTCGCAATAATCCCAGCGTGCCCATATGGGTGCAATGTCTCAGCCATAAAAAGCATTAAAATCATTGTAATGCCAGTCAAAAGGCACCGAAGACAACGAGCACAGCCCAAGGACCGGGCCTGCTTACCTGACCGGCAAGGTAAGCCAAAGGATGAGAGAGCTCTGCGCTCGTAAAACCAAATTTTATAGCAACATCGACAACCACGACAGTGGGTGCCGGTGCCGATGCCAATGCCGATGCCATTGGCCGTCCAGTCTGAAAGTGGACTTGGTCTTGAGTCTTTGGATTGGATTCTTGAATCCTTGGCATTTAGGGCGCAGCTGCATTCCCGCTACGATTTTGTTTTTTACATTTTTTTTATAATGCCAAATGTGATTTTTATGATGCAATTTAAGAAAATGCAGCAGCAGTTCTCAGTTTTGCCATGACTGCTTTTCAATTGTCGCAGTCGAACTAATTGCAAATGAACTGAAAGAACATTGAAAATTACTTCGATAAGTATATACTTGTTATATGAGTAAGAAGCATACAACAATCTTAAGTTGTTGCTTACAAAACCCTAAATAAATTGTTGAATAGCAACTGAAATAGATTCAATATATTTTTTGGGACCAAAAAAATATACAAATAAACACAAATTTAACGATAGTAAAATAATCTAACAAATAATAATATTTTATTGCATTGGACAATCATTATTAAATGTCTTTATTTTTGTAATCAAATTGTTTCTGCTGCTGATTAAGTTTATTTTGATCTAAATATTTTTGATAGAGCATTCTGCATGCGTTGTATATTTGTTTATTTGCCCAACTCGACTTTTTACGATCACCACAAAATTTTCCACTGAAAAATGAGTAGCTAAAAAAAGTGCCAAAGGCAAGCAGGAGCGCTTTATTCGATTCGATTCGACTCGACGATTCGAGTTGTGACTCTGGTTCTGTATGCACAGCATACATATTGTTTATTTTTTAATAATGCGTGTCCACTAAAAAAACGGCGTAACGTGGCACCATAAAAACCGGAGAGCACTCTCAACACGCAAACCAAACGAAAGACGAACAACAATAATAAACACACAAGCCGAATTATGTTATAGACGGGGCCCGGAAGGGATACCAGAGGAGAGCGAAATTCGAGCAGCGTAAGCTAAAGCTGAAACTCCGAAACTCGCTCGCAAAACTATAATATCTTTTCCCTTTTCTTTTATTTTTTTGTTATTTTTTTTTTTATTTTTATGGTAAGCATTGCATTTATTATGGTTCGCCTCGACCTCGAAAGCGAATACGGAGCATATGTATGAGTATGACGCTGACGATGGGTGATGATGACTGAGAAGAGGACCATTAAAAAAAAAACTAAGGGATTTGCTGTTTGTATTTTTTTAACGACGTCTCAACGGAAATTAGAAATCAACGGAAATTGTGCGACAACACAAAAGCATTGAATATATTGTATGTGGTTTATTGTTATTCACACACTCTCATATTTTATATTGTTTAAACTTTACTAAGTGATCTTTGAAGTGCTTTAAATGGGATCGCACAAATATGTGGAGCTGTTGAAAAATTATAAAGTGGTTCAAATATTTTGAAAATAATTAAAATATCACTTCCCAAGACGTCGCTTATTAAGTTTTTAATACTAAATTTAGATTAAACAAATAAATTGATGTCTGCCACAATGTCAAATTTTGAATGCATAATTTAGTTGGAATGGGAAATGTAATTAATTAATTTTCAAGCTGTTTGTCACTTGTCCGACATTTGACAATAAATTTCAACACAAAATTCTCAAGATTTTAATATGAAAATGATGTGAGAAACTTGGCAAGCAATTTCCATATTATTATTTTGTTTGTTTCAGCAAATAAAAATAATAGAAAGGTACATAAAAAGAGCTCGAGTGTGAGAGAAATAAAATGAAATGCATATTTGTCTTTCTTTTATTATTTTTCTTTTTTGGCGTTTAACAGCCAAAAGGTGTGCAAAATTTTGATGATATTTGCGTCAAAAACGGAAACAAAATATCGTTAAATGGGAAACTTATGCATTTATTGCCATTTTGGCCAACAGTCAACAGTGAACAGTCAAGAGGAAAAGGTCAGGGAATTGAAGCTTATATACTAGTTTTCTGTGTGTGTGTGTGTGTGAGCGAAGTGAAACAAATGAAATGCACTTCAGGAGCTACTCCTGCCACAGGAGCCTCAGAGGATCGTAAAAGTTTTGCATTGTTTGGCACTTTTTATGGCCGCTGCATTTGCAGTTGAATAATTGTTGTTGTTGATTTTCGCTTGCTTTGCTGATAAGTTTGATTTCAACATTCCGTCCTCTCTCTCTCTTTCTCTCTCTCTCTCTCTCTCTAAAACCTGACGGAGTTAAATGAACTCTGTGATAGTTTTATGTGGCCCCGTCAAGGCAGGCAGGCATCTCATCTCTCTCATCATCAACATCTTCTCTGCTGCCTCCGATTTTCAGGTCTTTCTGTTGTCTTTGACTTTGTAGTCGCCCTGTAACATTTAATTGCAGCCTTGCCTAGGCTTAGAGGCATCCAGAAATACTTATACATATAGTATATATATATATATATAAAAAAAAAAAAAAAAAAAATCAAAATTATTTTTTTTCGCGTTCCAGTTTTATGATGCACTCGTAAAAACTCACGACGCGCCTTTGATGCGGAATGCCACAGGAGATGAGAAGTTGGAGTAAGTGGAGTTGAGTTGAGTAGAGTTGAGTTGAGGTTTTAATGTGCCAAAAGGGCGCACAAACAATCGAAGGATAGTACGGAAACAACACAGTTCTAGACAAGATTTAGATGACGTTGTTGTTGCTGATGTTGCTGTTGTTGTTGGTGTTGTTGCTGTTGTTGCAAAATGCGTATATTTTATTACCTTGGACCAGACAGACACATTGAAATATGCATTCTGAAGTGTTGTCCGGGCATCATAAATTGTGGTAAGCAGGCGAAAGTTTTGATGTGCATTTCGAGGGCAAAACATTATATGATATTTGTGATATTTGTGGCAACAACATAAATGCCAATGAAATAGCAAATAACACCAAGCACCCAGAGCAACCCGAGACCCAATCCCAGAAATCTGAGTCTCCTTTAGAGCGCTTCTCGCTGAGAACAACGCTGACGCCACTTGAGTTTTTAATTAAAGCAAAGGCATCACACACAAAAGGCAACAAAATGTTGAAGCATTTGAAGCAGCGTATAATATAAACTAAAATGCCAGCCAGCATGGAAATTTAACACTTGCCTCTAAATTAAGCAACGACGACAAACAAATGGCCAAAAGACGAATGCTTCAATTGTCAGCAGAAAAAGCAGCACACGCATTTTGACGGCATCTGCGGGGCATGAAGGGGGGCAACCAAAAAGGAATTGTTTTTCATCAGTGGCAGCAGCAGCAGCAACAGCAGCAGCAACAACAACAACAGCCACTAAATAAAAACCTTTTGTTGCCACGTTGCAGCCATCAGGCCAAATGATGAAAAAGCCATTGCATACTTTCGTGCACAGTCCGGAAATGCAACGGCTAAAGGAATGGCAGCAGCCGCCGGAAATGGAAATGTAGAAATGGAAGCTGCAAGTGGCAAGTGGCAAGTGGCAAGTGGCAAGCATTGCTGCAGCAGCAAACTGGCAAGCAACTTAAATTGTAAACATAAAACTATGCTGCGAAATTGATTTGATTAAAGGCAACACGTCTGGACCTGCATGCCAAATAGGTTGAAGTCTTCCATCTGCTGTTTGAGTCGCCACGAACTTTAAATACTCTTTATAAGTATTTCTTCAAGTTTTCTCTTAACAAAAAAAGAGATTTAAAATAAATAATTTATGCAACTAATACGACTTTGGGAATTTCAACTTCCTGTTTACACTTGTTGCTTTACAACAATCTGTAACTTTCTTTATACCCTTTTTAGAATGTTAAATATTCTTGGACAGTTTGATAAAAATATTTATCGTGATAATTTAATAAAATGTGTGTTAAGATCAGTATACTATTTCTTAAAACAGATAAGGATGCAATTTATATATTTATGAATTTAATTTATATGAATTTTTGGCATTGTAATACAAATATTACAATCAGAGGTGACACAAAAGCGAAACCAACCGAAATTTCTATATACGTATGTATTTTTGAAAGATTTTCAGTTGGTTTCGTTTTCTGTAGCACCCCTATATATATTAAATTTTTAATCGTTAAACGAAGTCATATCGTGTAATTTATTATTTATATTTGTATTAAATTTTTTATTAACTATTTGTCAAAGTGGAGCATTCTGTTAATAGAGTTATAGTATATAATGGCTGATAAAATGCCTGTTAAGATCTAGCATTATCAAAATATGTATATATAAAGTTTACGAAGACTTATTATCATCTATAAGTCTTTCTAAATTTATACATGTTCATTTGTATGTATTTAATAATTATGTAATTATGTATCGGTTTGGTTAAGCTTTTGGGATTATATTGTTCTTATTATATATGTAATTATGTATTCCTTTTTATTTTTTGTTATGTTTTATGGATTTATGTATTATAATTTTCCAAAAGAAGAGCTTTTTATATAATTACTGATTTTGGTTTAAGATCAGGTTCAGTTTTATGTATCTATTAATCCCTCATTTAAGATTATTATTATTTATTATATGGCAACGAAGAGAGTTATCATATAATGACTCATAAAATATGGCTTAAGATCAGTTAACTCTGTATTACAGTTGACATTATTGTCTGTCTGTAAGAGTATTTAGTCTTCGGTAGCCCAAAGATATAAGATGCTGTTCATTTTTATATTGTTGTATGATATTAGCAATTGATTTGGCCAAGTATCGCTTCCGTCTTTACTTACACAAAAAGGGCAGCTGCGGCGGCTGCTGCAGCAGCGGCGGCAACATTGCGATACTGCTACGTGGCTGCTGCTGCCGCTGCAACGGCCGCAGCGGATGTTGAGCTGACCAAATGCTGGCCGTGATGATGATGATGATTATGATGGCTATGATGATAGCCAGCGCCATTGCTGCTGCTGTGCGCCGGCGGTGGCGTTGTGGGCGTCCCGGAACGCGATCGTTGTTGCTGCTGATGATGATGATGATGATGTTGGTGCTGCTGATGGCCGTGGATGGGCGTGGAATTGGTGGAAACAGCTGTGACCAATGTGGGCGAGGCCGCCGAGTGTGCGGTACCATTACTGCTCGTGGGCCTCGAGTGCTTCTGGTGAGGATTGGATACCGTTAGGGCGGTTGTACCCGGACTTGGCGGTGTTCGACTGAGAGCCAGAGGTTCCGGAGTTGGCGGTCGAATGTGCGTCAACGGGAGGTGCGTAAAATGGGTGCCACACTCGATGCTGGTCAGGTACATGGGCACTCCGGTCAAGTGCAGATCAATTGCCATGGCCTTGTAGTAGTTGATATTGATTTGCGCTATAATTCGGTTAATTTCTACACGCGCTGTGGAAAATTGAAGAACGTGGAAAACGGTTAGCTTATTATAATATTAATTGACTGATTTGAATTCGGCGCCATTTGCTGGCAGCCCCAAAAAGTAAATTCAAAGTACTCAAATAACTGGTTAGTTTTTTACCTTGACATTAAGTGAACGATAAATAACGAAAAGATTTATGTCTTTTATATTTATATATATGGTTAGACGAGCCTTGGTTATGTAAATGACGAGAGAACTAATAATATCTATGTGTATACTCGTTTTCTCGTTTTCGTTTCAAGCGTTGCCTTCGCACGTATTCAAGTTTATTACTTATATCGTTAAATTGCTGGGTTTCACACTTTTTCTTGCCACATAACTTAAAAACTATTGGAGCCATAATATTAACTATGCCCGGCACTAAAAGTCTATGCCCCCGGCCCAGGATGCGCCATTTTAGAAGCCACACACACACACACACACACACACACACACACACACACACACACACACACACACACATGGGTATGCACTTTATGTGCAACCTTCGCATGAGCCCCATGCCACAGTTTTGAAGCCCAACCCCATATCTTTCTATGGCTGGCAAAAGAGGCAGAACCTTTTGTCTACTGCTGCTCCTGACAGCCCCCTCCACCTCCACCTCTTCCTCCTTCTTCTCCTCCTCACCCTCACAGTTACACATCGCTCCCACCCTACCGTCTTATCTGCGTGGCAAAAACTTTTTAAAATTTTACTGCTTGGTGCAACATCAAAATGCCAAGTTTTTACGATTACGCTGCCGCTGCTGCTGCTGCTGGTGCAATTTTACTTAATTTTAATGGGATTTTTTCTTCCGCCAACTGCAGAATGCATTAAACAGAGCCAAGCACACCGGAGAATTACGCATGAGTGTGCCAAAGGCATACGCAGACCTCAATATGTGTATCCATGTGCCCAACTAAGTACATACGTACTCGTACTACCCAACCCAACCCAACCCCACCCTACTGGGTATGTTCCAGTCTATCCTCTCTACATATGTACTCGTATTTGGTTAAGGCACAGTTAATACTCGCACCAACAAAAATAAACCTGGTTGCAACTAATACTAACACAAGTCTCCATCCTGTGCAATTTGGTTAAATAAAAAGTCGTAAACTTTCGAACAAACCCAACATTAATTTTGGCCATCAATTAACTGAGTGCATCTTAAACAGCAGGTCAAAGTTTGATTGTTTCCATTGAGAGCTGGCTAATTGTGGCCAAAGACTTAGGACTGATCTTCCTTCATTAACATTAACATTAACATTAGTATAACACAATGTTACTCCTCCAGAGAATGTGAAAAAAAAGAAGTTTGGCAAATATCAATTTATTAAAATAACCAAAAGATGTTATGAAAATGGCAAAGAACGTTATCATTATAAGTTTAACTTTTAAAAATTACTTATATATCATTACTTCATGATTTTTATGGATTTTTTTCAATGATAATGATTATTTTTAAGTAAAAAAATAAAAACCACATGTATTCATCACTCCTGATTTATATTTTTTATTGATCAAAATAAAAATAAATTGCAATTTATAGCTTTTGAAAATCCATAAAAATCATTTAATTTAAATCATATCGAAAATGCATAGATGTAATAGAAACGATCATTATGGTGTTTTTCTTTTTCTTGTATTTTTCTTCCTCGTCGTTGATTTTTTTAATTAAAAAAAACTAAAATGATCATTGGATCCTTGGAAAATGGTTATTTTAGAGCAGAGAGCGTTCCTATTATAAGTTGTATAACAAAAGCTATGAAATAAATTTTTTTTGTATTCAAGTCTAGAAATAATTTACCATTCAAGAGTTAGTTTTGATTTTAAAATAAATTACAAGTTCTTAAAGGAACAATCGAAGGATTCTTTATATATGGCTTTAATATGGGAAAAAAAATTACAAAACAAATACCACCTCTTACTCTTATTGTAAGTTTTATTCAAGAATCAAAAATAAACAATGCTTTAAAATTAAAAAAAAAACTTAACAAAATTAAATAGAACACAATAAACCAATTCACCTATATTGTTAAGTAAAGGGTACATAAGTTTACTATGTAAAATCGTTTGAATGGGAATAAAATCTGACGTAACCCACGATACCATTCACATTGATTTTTTGTTTTTGTTAATATGGACTTCATAATTATACCCGTTACTTAAAAAAGTTAAAGGGTATATTGTGTTCGTTGGAATGTATAAAACAGAGAGAGCGAGGCATCTCCGTCCCTATTAAGTATATATATTCTTGATCAGCAACAGCAGCCGAGTCGATATAGCAATGTCCGTCTGTCCGTGTGAGCGCCTAGATCTCTGAGACTGTAAAATGGCGTTGGATCAGATCAAGCCTTTCGACCTTTCCGACTATTTCTTAATTTCAGCTCCTGATATTCATTAAGATTTTTACTTGAAAAATTCCACTAAAAACATACTTAATAAAATAGGGGCAAAGACAAGCATGAGCTTTAAGTCTAGCTTCTGTTCTTTCATTAAATTCTAAAAACGTTTCCTTTAGCTACGCCATGAAATGATTTTTAATCAGCCCGTTTGCAGGCCACAAAACCTTGGCCAATAAATTTACACTTGACTGGGTTAGCAGGCGACAACAGATGACAGCGGCAATCAGCTAAAGCTCGGTCAATTTAATGGCGGAAGCGTCAAGTCCAGGCCAGATGGGAGCAAATGAAAGGAATCGACTCTAATACAGCATAGCTCTTTTTCTCTCTGTTATACTTATAGTAAGTATATATATAACTCTGACATATAGTTTGTGAGTATGTCTGGCAGAAGTGGAAGCTAGTTCTGGCATACATGTTACTTGTAGGGCAGTAAAATGTCAGTAGTATTTGTCGTCGAAGTTGACGCTGCACATTTTTTACGACCCGCCCACAATATGAAGTCGTAAAGTTGAAATTTTTTTGCTTCCTGCTGCTGCTCTTGTTGCTTCTACTATGACTTTGGTAACGTTTTTCTATAGTATTTAATAAGCATTGGTAAATGTTGGGCTCCCAGTCAGCTCTACACTTTCCAAGTTGTAAGCTAAAAGAATTTGTAGTATTTTGGTCCAGAGAAAGGGTTGAATCCAGTTGAAAAAAAAATTGGTAGGGCCGAGTTCGTAGTCTATTTTATGTGTTTACCAAGAAGAGACTATGCTTAAAATATGACAGAAATAAGTATGAGGAATGTGTAATAAAAGCTGATGTAAGCTGACTCATTTGCCTAAATGGGCGTAAAAGCTCATAAAGAGTGATAGCTTGACCATAAAGAATGAACAATAGGTTGGCCATTAGTAAAGATAGAGTAACTGATAGTAACTGATAAAAAGCTTTAAAGTTTCTGCAGTGTATTCACTTGAAAGCACTTGAAATCCAACCAAAAAATAATTTAAAAGTTTTGATCAATAATTTCTTTATTGAACCTCTTCTACTAGCAAGTACAAGTAATCTTTTTGTCTAAGGCTTTAATTTCACAGGCCAACAAAAAACAACTTTGTAAAAACTTTTTGAACCATTTCACCTAAATCTTACATATTTTTGGATGCTGAGCCCGTATTTAGTATCAGTTTTTTTTTATCACCCACAGTTCTCTCACAATATGACATCAACTATATATTTCAATATTGAGAAATTAAAAAATCATAGTTTTTTTATTAGGTTACAATTTTTACTTACGATAATATTAAATTACCACAATGCGAATATTTTAGGTGCTTATTTTGTTGTATTTCCTTTCCCTTTTCTCTGCAAAATTTCTTGTATAGCTTTTTCTCTTATATGTTGTTCGTATGAGTTCTCTGTGAAGTGACCAACAGTAATCACCCATCATGTTGATATTCCACCGTCCCTGGTATCGTTTTGTACTGACAACAGTGCCATCTAGTTACTGATTACATTTTGGAGGGGTATTTGAATTGTATTAACTCTTATATTATATTATATTTTTTTTAATATTAAAATGTGAGAAATTGGTGGGTGATACAAAATTTTTATTATTATTTTCAGAATCAGCACACGAAACTACACAGGAAATAGGTAAAATTATTGAAAAAGTTTTTTCATTGTTGGCCTGTGTTTTTAAGACCTCAAAGCTTTATTCGATAATGTGCTTTTAACCGATACTATTTAAGGTCTTTGAACTACTTATAAATAGAATATTATTGTAAATAAAGAATTTAAAGACAGTGTTATGCTTTTAAAATCCCTAAGAACCTCAAGAGTTTACTTAATTCATAAATTTATTTAATAATGTGCTTTTTAAATCGAAATAATATTAAAATTATGAAACAATTTTGGAACTTAAAAGCCTCAGCTCTTAAGGTCTTAAGTTAAACTTTAATAATTAAAAGTTCTGCCTGATAATACTTTTTAAAGTACAGAAAAAATTCTTATATGCGATGGTATACATATTGTACCTGAGACCCTCAATTTATTATTTGTGTACTTAAAAATATTAATTCATAATGCGCTTTTAATCCGTATTATTCAATAGGCATGGCAAAATGGGCTTTAAAAAATTCAACTTATTGGTTAAAATAGCTTAGAGTAGTTTTTAATTTTTTTCAATCTCCTCCCCTTAATCGCATTTCCTCCCGTAAACAATTGAAGCATAAACACTTTAAAGCTTTATAGCACACACATTTACACGTCGCATTGCCTACCCGGACCCGGAATAATCAAACTTCACACCCCCCATATACGGTTTTTCATTGCCCTTTCTGCAGTTTCCCCCCCTCACCACTTGATGCTACCCGGACGTGTTTAGTGCCAGCGAACGATGCTGGATATTATTGCAGCTACTACCTGGCAGCTTTCCCGTGGATCAACCCAACAACTGGGCAACAAATGGAGTCGGAGTGGGAGATAGGCAGGGAGCAGAGAGAGAGAGAGAGAGAGTGAGAGAGTGAGAGAGAGAGAGATGAAGTGAAGAGAGCTGGAAGTTGAAGCCTTTCAGTGGCGCTGACGGTGTTGGCAATGTCGTAAATTTTTCGCATGCATTTTTCGGTTTAATGATGCATTTACGATGCCAGCACCGGCGACAACAACACACAGTTCCAACTACAACTTCAACTCCAACTCCATCTCCAACTCAAGCTTCAATTCGAACTTCAGCTCCAACTCCAACTCCAACTCCAGCTTCATCCCGTTTCATCTGCTGCTGTGAAGTGAAATGCTGGGACGTGTAACGGTTCTGGTGAAATGGCAACAACTTGAGAAAGCAATCGTTACAGTTTTTAATGCCATCTACAAAAACAAACAGCAGCTGATACCCCCAAGGCAACTCAGTGAGGCAATTTCCCATTTTCGGTTTTATGTACCACCAGAAATTACATATATTTGATTTCTCTTCAAGCTTAAAGTAAACCATATCAGGTCCAACTTAAGATCGATTGCTCTTAATGCAAACCGAATCTATTTGTTTAAAGGAAAATATTTTATTTTTTTTACATTCAATTTCAATTTCAATTTGTTTTTGTTTTTGTTTTTTTTTTATAGTATTTTGTTGGCATGTGAATTATGAACTGCTTAAATCGATAACAATATTTATACATGCTCGTACTTAAGTAATTAGTAGTTTGTATGTATCGCTGTGTATTACAATTATATTTCGCAAGATTGATTAATCTTAAGTATTCTATATTTTATTTTTCACAGTATATTAATACAAGAGACTTAACTTTGAATCTGTTTAATTTGTGCAGCGATTCACAACAATATGTTTCTCGAGAACCTGTCTGAACTCATTCTTGAGAACAGCTTACTATATGTTGGTAATTTCGAAAATGTTCAATTATTTTTAGTAATTTTGATAAGTGACATCTTAAGAGTTTTGGCAATAGTAAGTTTTAAGTTGAAGGAGAAAATTGTGAGCGATAAGAATACATTTTGACCAGTTGCATAAATTCCATTAACAAGTTTTTTCATATTTCAATATCCAATGCGAAATTCTACACTCTTAAAAGTAACTTGAGTCTGCCACATTAAATTTGAATTTTAAAGTAAATTTATACTGTTTGTTCAAAATTACTATAAAATTAAATAAATTATATTTGCATATCGTAGTTTTAAGAGGGCTACAAAGACACCGTATTTAGAATCGTAACTTAAGCAGACTCAACTAAACATAAGCTAGCTTAAGAAAACTTAAGATAATGTCTTAACTAAAGCTAAACAACCGATGGGTAGACTTCTAGCTCGTGTTAGTTGATCTGAAGAGTTTATCGTAGACAGATTTGTTGATTAGTTGATAGATTGGAGAAATGTTCATCTTATTTCTGTGGCAGCTTCAATGATAATGTTGCTTGATGTAATGAGCCCAGTTAGGTATGTTGATTGTAGAGTAGATCTGGTTACAAGTTGGTCATCATGTATTTGTGGGTATGTTGATTGAAGATAATTTGATTGATTGACGGGGATATCATCGTCAGGGTATGTTGATTGAAGAAGAAGTTGATTGCAAATTGGTTGCATCCACTTATATATTTGGTTTGTTGATTGAAGATACGTGTATTTCCAAGTTGAAGAAGTAAATGTGGCTTGCTTATCATACTATCGATATATTTACAGAGGTTCTTTTTTTTTTATCCGAAACATTACTTTAGTTTAACTCGCGCGCGTTTTGTTGAAGCTTTAAGCTAAATGTAAAGTATTAATTCTTTATCGGTAAGTTGTATTATGTAGACGTAAAACAATAAATATATTTAATATATCTAAGCAAAGTTAGCTTTTTTTTCGGCAATTCTCATAATGCAATTAATAGAAAAATTATCATCCACATTGCCGCGTTGTGTTGCGTAGTTCACCCCCGTCATAAATATTCAAATTGTTCTGACGGGAGTATTCATTCACAACATATTGGCCTGGAGTGATCAGATCGAAAGATTTGTAGTATAAGGAGTGCACAGGTTGATTGTGATTGTGATTGTGATTATGTTTTATTTTGTTATTTTTTATTTCTTGTATTTTGGCTTACCCTCTTCGATGCGACGCGAAGCCTCATCGATGTCAGCACCAGCATCTTTTAATATCACATACATGAGCGGCATCAGCTCCCACGGATAACGAAATTTTTCTAACAGCTTTTGACAATAGTCTAGGAAAACATCTTGGCCTGCAATTGAATACAAATGAAATTCATGACTTTAGCCGATTATGTATACATTCGAATTACGCTTATTCATTCATTCATGTACATATGTTCGTTCATCTACTTTTGCCATTCATAAGTTACTCTCGTAATTAAATACAAAGTTTGTTTAAATAGTGCATCCGATCGCAATAAACAACTTGGACACATTTCGAAATATCAAAATAAATAAATAAAACCAAATTGGAGCCCAAAACAATTACCGTACACTTCGACGTATACGTAATGTGCCTTAGAAACCCTTTTTTTAGCTGTGCTCGCATTGTTTACGGATCGTCAACGGCGGCCATTGAAAAGACCAAGCAAACCGATTGACATGAAAAAAGAAACCTCAATTTAAAGCAAAATGAACAGACTTAGCTTTCAATGATCTAAATGTAAACATGTCGGTAAAAACGTCGTCAGAAAATGTAATACAATACCACAAAATAGCTTGTGCTTTTATATAGATACTGATACAGATACTGTTAAGATCAGCAAAGCGGAAAAGGTTGATAGCCCGTGCGAATAATCATAGATAAAGCTAATTGTGGAAATACATGCATATGTTTAAAAAAAACAGTTTTACATGATGGATAATACCTAATAAAATTTATGAGTCGTTCGATAGAATAGTTATCTTAAGCGATTGGATAAATTTCTTAACATTGTCAAAGAAGGTGGAACTTGCAAAAAGGCACAATTTTCATGTATAAATAAATATATGTTTAATATTATATGTCTTATAGTTTAAATCGAGTATTCTTGAAGTTTTCTATTTGTAACAAAACACTTTATGATGTAAGTAATGAAAGAAACATTTAGAATAATGGTTTGTATAAAATAAGCAAATTATGCACTCTTTTTAAATACGATAAAATACAGTCGGAAATCTTTCAATATTTAAATATAACATTTTATGAAACCTCCTAATGAAAACATGAAATTTCTCCAGAGAATGAATGCTTAAATGTAGCTCATAATTTCTATGAAGTTGGAAGCTTTTTAAAGAAAGTATTTTCTAGTATTTATATTAAATAATAAATTAAGCAAACTTAAGATGGGAACACCTAATTTATGAACTGTTTTCGGTGTTATGGCTATGAATTCCATACTAAATTTGTTAGCATTTAATTTGTTTCATGAATATTGATGCTATTTGATGCTCTGGGACTAATTTAATATTTTTAAAAATACCTGATCGCTTTACTTAAAACATGAAAAATTAAATATATTTTACATTACATATATAAGTACATATATCTTAAGATTTTTAAGAAAGTAGACAGATGGAGAAAGATGGAATGGATATATGTAGAAATATCGGGTTTGATCAACAACATGTTTATGGTTTAAATTAAAATACTCAAGTACTTTATGTGATTCTAAATGTTAACTGAAATCTGTTATGCATTTAAGATTTTTCTCACCGCCTCTGATGCAAACATATAAAATACATAACTTCATTTAATACATGTATGTGTGTATATGTGGTACATAAAAGCATAAATGCAACATTAATTCGTCGCAAAGTATTCAGTTTCATCTTGTGTTCGTTTTAGTTCTTGTTCTTCTTCTGTGTTCGTTATGTCCATTATGCTGTGTCTGCCTGTTTACTTTTTCTGCCATTTTTTTTTCGTATTTTTTTACCTATACAACAGCAACAACAACAACAACAACAACAACAACAGCAAGAACAAATGGCAGCAACTGCGCTGCCGTCGTCGTCGTCATCGTCATCGTCGTCATCCGTCGGTAGTTTCCGTAGTAGGCGGAGCTTCATAGTCATTGGCCCGTTTTATTATGTTTCTCTTCTCCTTTTCGCCTTTGATGTTGCTCTCGCTGTTGTTGTTGTTGCTGCTGTTGTTGCTGTGTTGCATGCAACTGCTGCGTTGTATTAGTTGGCGCTACGTTGATGTTTTTGTTGGTGTGAGGCTTGTGGAGCACGTTTTGCATTGGTGAGCGCAATGCTTGCGTCTCTCACTCTCTATGCTTGTGTGTGTGTATGTATGTTTGTGTGTATGTATGTGTGTCTGTGTGTGTGTATGTATGTGAAACGTGTTTTATGCCTTGCGTGTGTAGCTGTTATGTTTGTTGTTGCTGCTGTACTCATTGCAGCTGTTATTGTTGCTTTTGTTTAGTTTACATAATTTGAGCTCTATACATATGTACATTTACATATATATACACACACACACATGTATTTGTTAATATTTGTATATATTATGTCGCTGACTCTATTGTGCTTGTTGTTGTTGTTGTTGCTTTCGTTCCATGCTTTTGCTATTTTAATTTAGTAATTAAGCCATTTGTAAATTTGTGTGTGTAGTTTTATTGGCCTTTGCTTTTTTGCATTTTATGCATAAAAATTATTTTATTGACCGCATATAAATTTAATAAATTGATTTATTGTTGGCTCAGCATAACAACAACAACACATACAATTTGATTGGCCAATTAGTTCGGGCCAGGCTTTTATTGCGCTTATGTTATTGCTGCATAGAGAGCATTGAGCTTCGGTTTTTAGACACTTTTAGTTTCACAATTAAACAATATATTTATGGCTGGTCAATCCAATCAATTTTCTATGAAGTAATTACTAAAATTGTAAGCACTCATCGACATAATTACAATGCCGATGCAATAACATTATTGCATGATATTGTGTTTAAGCGTTAAAATTAACCTGTTGTCACTTCTTAGTAAATATAGATTTCTGTAAAAAAATAATACAATTTTGTGATTGACATCTATATTTATATATTCGAGATTTATGAAATTATGCCAAATATATTTAACCTGAATAAAAGAGATTTAGTTTTTTTTCCTTTGAAATTGCGATATTTTGTCAATTCTGAGTTCAGAGCGCTGTTATCATAAGACCATGTCTTTTATACATATTCATAAATTAGCCACCTTTTATTTTTAGCTACCTTAAAAAAATATTTTATATGATAGTAGGGAATCAAATCGAATCGAATATAGGTTTCAGTTGGTGTTTCGGTTTGTATTTTGGTTTTCGGTGTTCGGTTATTGGAAATCTTTTTATATACTTTTCGAAACGGCTGCCGGTCATTTGCATATAGACATGTTAAAATAAGAAAACCTATATATATAAGCTCTAATAATACGATCGATATTCAAATTTTGAATCAAAGATCGCTTAAAAAACGTTGATTATACTTTAACAAACATACCGGTTACTAATCGGATATTTTGGCTTGAATAATTTCAGTTTTTTAGACTCAAAACAATACAAAAATTTGTGTTTAGTTAAGTGTTTAAATGATAATAAAAAGTTAAAATCGAATTTGGAAAAAACGAATGCTTATAACATACAACATTATAAATATTTCTAAAGTTTACGAAAAATGTAAATATAATGCTATTGAAATTAGTTATATAGCATTATTTTTTAAAAGCATATGACTCTCGTATGTGAATAGATTTATACTTAAAGGTATCCATCAAAATTTAAAGGTTGAATAATTTGCCATTTAACTGGATATCAACGATATAATTTCTAATTACTTTTGAGTGCACCAAAATTTTAAAAATATATATTGTAATCGCACAAGGGGTTCTAGTGAAATTGGGTTGGTTTAGTTTAAAAACCCTTGTTAAATATTTCACTATATAGAAAACGGAGGGATTTCATTCATCTGTCACTTGACTCTAAAAATGCACAGGATTCAGTTTTTTGTTGATCAAGTTCGATGACTTTCTCAATTTGGATGTCAGCACCCAAAAAAATTTAAGTCAGTGACACCCAGAATTGCTTAGTTGGAGGGGATACCCTGGGATTGACGAATTTTAATCAAATACAAATAAATAACTTAGGTCCAACAAATCCAAAAGCGTTGATAATGGAGAGTTTTATAACATGCCAAAAATTCGATTCTCTGACAAATATCTAAGCTCGGGTTGCAAGTAACATTTCATTTCTTGCATAAAATTGCAATTAAGCGAGAGAATGAGAAGTATTGGCAACGCCCATCTCATTGTTGGGCAATGCATTTATATATGCCACTTTAAGTTGCACTTGCAACAGCAGTGAGTGCCACACCCATTTAGGAGCACATTTACAGTTAGCCAGTAAACGATGCCATTAACGCGCATAAACGAGCTTTGACTCTCTGCGCACGACAAAGACAACTCTAGTTGTACTATATATACAAATAGAAAGTATACAGAAATATATAAGCAAATATATGTATGTTATATGGGAAGTATATAAGTTGGATTGGTGTTGCTTTCAGCTAGTACAAGTATTATTACTTTTATTACTGTGCAAAATGCAGCTAACACCCATTCGATTCTCTCTCTTTCGCTCTCTTTGCTCGCTCTCTTGCCACATGGAATCCAAATCCGAATCCGAATCCTTTCCAGCATCGTTTCTGCCTCATTTTTTTATTTTTTTTTTCTTCATATATTTTTGTTGGCAGGACTTCGTCCTCGTTTTTGTCGACGCTTAAGTCGTTAGTTAAGTTTTTCATCGTCGTTGTTTGCGCCTTTTATGAGTTTGTATGCAACACGAAGTGCCTCGTGTTGTTGTTGCCACTGCTCGGGCTGCTGCTGCTGCTTCTGATGCTGCTGCATCTGTTTCTCAAGCGCATCACTGGTCTGCCAGGAGAAGATTTTATATATATATATATGCATGTACACATACATTTTTGTATATGCATGAGGAGTACATACAACCTTGTACCAATTGCAGGCATTACATTGCCCGGCCTTTTTTTTATCTTCCTCGGCTCCGACTTTGAAAAAAGGACATTACGATGCTATGCACAGGATCGTGCGCAGACTAGATTGCTCCAAAATCCATGTTCAGAATACTTATATGGGGTTCTTGCACAAGCATAAGTAAATAGTTTTCTTTCTTAAACTATACAGGCGCCTAAACATTTAGTAAGGGCCGGTTTAATTTATATACATTTTATGTAGATGTATATCTAATATAGTTGTCAAACCCTTTTAGATAGACATTGAAATACCGGCCCTAAATTTTAAAACATTACACAAAATTGTTTTATTTTTTAAAAGATTTCGGAAGCATTGCACTCAAAATGACTAGAGTATTTCAAAATTTAAACAATCATTTTCTTAAAAAATAAAATTCTGTGTGAAATTTTAAAGAAATCTAGAAAAAGTATGTTATTAATAAAATGAAAACTGCATCGATAAATATAAAATAAAATGTAACAATTTAATATGTCTTAATAGAAGTGTTAAGGACCAGACTCAGAATAAATATTAATTATGCACGAATATTATTTGATTATCTTATTAAAAAAAAAAATTATACAATAAACAAAAGTATTGAGATTTAAGAAGGCACCAAGTCCGTCTGCTTACTTTTACAAAGATGAATATTTATGTTCGCATAAATTAAATATAACATAAAGATGCAGTTTAAAATATTATTTAAATATGATTCCAAGCATTTTAATTTTCAAATACATAACATAGCATTTTAACATATTAAAATATATCCAAGCGTCTGCCTTAAATTCTAATGAACAAATAATAAGTACTTTCTTATTAGTAATATTATTGTTCTCTAATATTCCTAAAAAAAAAGCACCAAATCATTTTTAGCGAAAACTAGCGGGTCGAAACCGGCCCGAAACTATTATACAGTACAACAAAATATTAATTATTTCTCTATAGTCTTTATTTTTTTTCAAAAAATCTATCAATATTTTAAGTTTACTTGTTTTTTATGTAAAAAACAGATTTCTTGCTTGCTAATTTTAGCGATTAAAATTTTTTACTCTTATTCACGCATTTGATATGTAGTAAAATTAAGCTTGATAAACGTATCGATAAAATATTTGTGTAAATGATATTAACTAAATATTATTTCCAAAAAATGTTACTCAACCCATTTGAAAAGTAAGCGCGAAATCGTCTAATAAAACATAAAAGATTTTCATACTAAGACTTAATTTTCGCCTGATCGGTCCTATGAAGCTATATGATATAGTGGTCCGATTTGCACCAACTTTGAACAGGATATAAAAAACCAAGTTATATGCTTATTGTATCAGTTTGCTTTTGATATCTCACAAAACAAAAAAGGTTTTCATACTTAAGATTGATTTTTGATCGATTGTTCCTATCGTCCGATTCAAAAAAGAAACAATCTTTATCTGCCTGCAATATAGAGGAATCTACAAACCAAATTTGGTGTCACTAGCTTTTAAATTGTTCTTATAATTTGGATATGAAATTTTTGTTTCGATTTGTGGACGATAAAGGGGGCGTGGCCGTATTTTGAAACAAACTTGATCTGCTTGCATTATAGAGAAACCTACATACCAAGTTTGGTGTCTCTCGCTCTAATGTATATTGTATCAGTATGGTTCCGATATCTCATAAAACAAAAAAGTTTTTTATGTAAAGACATGATTTTCGCCCGATCGGTCCTATGACAGCTATATGATATAGTGGTCCGATTTGAACCAACTTTGAACAGGATATAAAAAACCAAGTTATATGCTTATTGTATCAGTTTGCTTTAGATATCTCATAAAACAAAAAAGGTTTTTAAACTAAAGAAAGATTTTTGACCGATCGTTCCAATCGTCCGATTTAAAAAAGAAACAATCTTGATCTGCTTGCAATACAGAGAAATCTAAATACAAAATTTGGTGTCACTAGCTTTTAAATTGTTCCTTTAATTTGGATATGAAATTTTTTTTCGAATTGTGGACGACAAAGGGGGCGTGGCCGAATTTTGAAACAAACTTGATCTGCTTGCATTATAGAGAAACCTACATACCAAGTTTGGTGTCTCCAGCTCTAATAGTCTCTGAGATCTAGGCGCTCATGCTGATCAAGAGTATATATACTTAAAGGGTCTGCCACGCCTCTCTCTGCCTGTTACGCAACATATCGTTAAACAAACCCAATAGATCTCTGTACTTTTTTAAGTACGGGGTCTAAAAATGAATATACATAAAATATTTTTAGTTGTTATTTTATTGTTATTTTACAGGAATCTTCAATTGAAGAAGCATCAAGTGTGACGGGAAATTTAAAATAAACTTGAACAATAAAAAAATCTGGAAAATATTTGGGTGTTGGCTAAAAACCTCCAGAAACGAATGAGAACTTACAAAGAGGACTGTAAAACAACGAAGTGGCAATATCTGTGAATATCTGCAGAATTGACGCAGCATCCTGCAAGGGGAAGAGCCCGGAGGTTGGCAGCCGGAAAATCGTAAAACGTAATAACAATAAAAAATAATAAATCGAAATATCCACAAAATGGCTGCTCAAAATGTGCAGCATGCAAAAACGAAGTGGCGACGAAGACGAATTGCTAGCATCGAGATTTGGGGGCAATGTGGCAAATGAAGCATCGGAATGTCTAACGTATTGTTAAAAGTTTTTGGACTTTAACTAGACAGAGAGATGTGCAAGAAAGATATATTAAAGTAATGAAAGGGATAGTATTCAAAATGTGGTATGAGGCAGACACAGTTGAACTACGTTTAAATTAAAAAAAAAAAAACAAAATCGCATTCCATTTGAGTCTATTTTTAAGGCATGTTAAGTTTGTTTAACTTCACCGAATATGTAATCGAAAAGTACATGTTACTACTTTCTTTATTTAATTTTTATTTATTTTTTTTATAGACTATACTATATATAGTTACTAGCAATAATTAAATTTTGATTAAATCAATTTCTGCCATAATCTAGTCTTTTTTTCGACACACTGTGATAATAACGGATTCGATAGTCGTATTCACATTTGATATTTAATGGCTTGCACTAAATCTAGCAGGCCACTAACGCTTAGTTTGACTTAGTTTAGCTTATCGTTTAACTATTTTCTTTTCTCTTCTTGTTACCTTTAGGTCATTTGCAGAAAAGCACTGTGTACTATTCGCTGGATATTCTAGCGTTCCTTCATGTGTTGTGCATTTGTCAAGAAATGCAGTAAACGCTAATAAAAGTGCATGTCGCATGGTGCAGTTTTACGAGGGATGAGAATGGGAATGGGGATGGGGATGGGGATGTTACGCATCCTTCACAGCCAGAAGGCGGAAGTTGGCAACGCTTATCCTTTAGCTGCTTTTAGCCAAGTTAAGCTTGTTAAGCTTGGCACGAAAGCAGTTTTAATCTCAAAATTAAAACGTTTGTCATTTACCAGCAACTTTACGACTTATATATAAAGAACAAGTCTAGCTTTTGTTCATCTCTCTGTCTTTGTTAACATCTCGTCTTTCTCTCTCTGTCTCTCTGTCTTTCTCTTTCCCTACATCTCCATCATCGTCATTTTAGTAATCGTTGTCGTTGTCGTTGCCGTTGTTACCGTCATCTTCGTCATCTTCTTCGTCGTCGTCATCTCCTTGTAGTCGTAATTCACTTGAACTTGTGTAATGCTTTGGGTTAAAATCGTGCCATACATATCTACATACATTTCCTTATCCCCTAACCGTTCCCGTTCCCTAACTCTTCATGCGTCATTTTTGCATGCATTTATACAGTTTTTATTTTTATTAAGGAAAATAACAAGCTAGTGCTGTCGATTCACTTTTATGACTCGAAATATATTAGAAGTACATATTATTTTAGTATTTAAACTCGCTTTACAGAAAAAGATACGGATTTGTTACTCTCTCAAGAAGCATAAGACTAGTTTCAAGCAACTTTTGTTAGGGTAGTAATTTTTCATTACTCTGCTCATTGTTCTCTTATCAATTGGTTCCCTTGGCTTTGCTCTTATCATCCGCCATTAACGTATTTCTTCCCAGACTAGACTCTTCATTTACAAATGTAATTGCAAACATATACGAAAGAATTTAAAACAACTTTCAAACTCAATTTTCTACATTGTATTTACTTAATGGTTATGTAAATTGCATTCAACTTGAAACATGTGCAGATAATAAAATAACTATAATAATATACAATTTTAATAAATAAACATAAGAACAGAAAATGTCTCTTAGAATTAAAATAAATACAATGTATTAATCTATTCATAACTCATGGTTCTCGCGATCTGACTTACACTTATTTGAGATTGTGCGAAATTCTTACAAAAGATAAATGGGATACAGAAATATAAGGCCTTAAAACTTTTGAAGTCGAACACTTTGTGAAGAACTGGCATATATAACTTTTCAATTTTCAATCTCTACTAAATAAATTAAATATTTTAAGTATAAAAAATTGATATTAATTGTGTATATCTAGGTAACGAAAGATTATATTTTGTATTATTGGTATTTGTGTTAAGTGTGCTTATTAATTGGCACCTCCACAATTTATTTCCCTGCCATATGTCAAGCATTTAGTTTTAAATATATTAATTAATATATATTTTATTGTCAAATAGTTGTGGCCTTAAGATAATGCAACATTGTATGAAATAGTATTTAAGTTGTTGGAAAATTTTTTAAGAATTGTAAATAGCTTTTTGCAAAGGATTTTATGATATCCTCAACCTAACAATATTAATTAAAGTAAAACTTATGAGAATCGAAATTATTGACGTCAAGTAATAATCCGACAGATTTTTTTTTGAAACATTCTTTAAATTGTAAAATAATTCGATATAAAATTATGTCACTGTTAATCGTTGATTGTATTTTAATTTCAAGGTCGTTCCATCGATGCAATTGAAACTAAACAAACAAAACTCACACGACAACCTCTCAGCTAATCGAGAGCTCAACAAACGCTGGCAGGGCGAAAAAAGAGGACAAAGCAGAAATATCCGTCATCATCTAATTTGTTCACACTTGTTCACCGAACCCCGACAAACAGTCGCAACTATATTTGATTGAAAGTACACTATAAAAAACAACTTAAACACTAATTTTATTTTTTAAACAAAAAGAACCTTTACACGAGGTAAGAGTCTAGTGACGAAAGCATTGTCTAGCCTCAAAAGTTCTCAAATCTAATTTTGTGACGAACAAAATTGAGTTTAATATAAAAATTGTAAATAAAAATATAAAATAATAAAAAGAAAACGAAAATGCCGTTTTGTAAGTTAGGACTAAACCATTCGATCGGTATATAACTCGATCTGATCGGACAGTCACAGCAAATTTTCCAAATTTCCAATTTTCAAAATTAGTTGTATGTATTGCTAGTCGTCTTTCGCACCCTTCGTGTTGCTTTCGTCACTAGCGCGAACTGCCGTCCGCAGTGATTAAGTATTGTTTTTGTAGAGACTCTATTTGATTGATTGTTACAGTTTACGTATACAAATTGATTTCTGTACCTAATAAATTGGGTTTTCAGTGTAATCACTTGAAGAGGGCGTCATGTGTGACCCCACTACCAATCCCAAGCATTCCTTGCGTATTTTTTTTTTAAGCACGCGTGGATACTACGTAAGCTGTTTATGTATTACACGTGCCTGGCATGCCAACTAAGAAGGTGTCAGGGAATTTAGCCGTTACTGGTGACACAATCTTGGCAGTTCTGGCGGCGCTTTTCAAAATATCAAAGGCTTCCTGTATCTGTCCAATAACTTAAAAACAATTAGAAAAATTCCAAAGTGAGACAGTAATTTAAAAGAAATATATTTAAATATTTTTTTTATATATTATATACTAGTCGTTTTTGTATTATTTGTAGAGTGCTACGATCCCTGTGCAATAAACCTTTGCATTTCATTAGTTTCAATGGCAATTACGTCAGATGTCTACTTTTAACCCATAAACCAACCGTAATAATACATATATTATATATCATTTTGTAAATATATTATTAAGTCAAAAGTGTGTTATTTTCTTTGTAAATAAATTGTGTATAGTTTGTAATGTCATATTAGGTAATTGGTACCGGATCAAAAAGTTAAACGTGAGGAGTTTTTTGCTTGCTCTTTGAAGAGGCTTTCGGCATGAGTTGCGGATCTAAATGAAGGGACCAATTTTCTGGCAGCTCTGGCTGCCATAAATAACGTCACAAATTGGGGAAAAATCCGAATGATAATATCAAGATTCAGGTGCTATATTTAGTCGTATGAATTGTGTAGCTGTCTGTTGATGTACGAAATACTTTTTTAAATTTAGAAACACAAGTCAACTTCTTGACACCTCTAATTCTAAATTGACCGACTCTTTAAAAATAGTGTCTTTTTCTTAAGCTGCATATCTGTTATAAAAGTATAGAATGAAGTAATATAACAAAATGTTGACTAAAGAACTATTATTATATAATATACTTGTATAAATTTGTGGTTTTAACGACCTTGCTCGGGTCAGTGAATAGTTAAAGAGTAAAAAGGTGCTTAAAAAAATAAAACTTACAAAAAAGTTATATATTTAGTTTAGAATTACTTTTAATAAAAAAGGGTTGGCTCTACCGCTTAGAGGTTTGCAATATATTAGCAATAGACATAAAATATATTGCGCGAAATATTTTGGAAATACCCATATTTGTCATTACAAAAGTCGGTGAGAATTTATCTTATTGACTTTTAGTTTTCGCTCGAATAATATTTCATAGTAATCATTTATTTGTAGATCATAAATATTGATATAGAAAAGGAATAGGGATAATATGTTGTTAAATGATCTACCTTAAATTATACATATTTTTTTTGATAAAATGTATTTAATGTTTACACATTTATATACATATTTGCATTAAATGGTGCTCAATTACTATCTGCTACATTTATACATAATTGGCAACGGTTTGTGGCAAGCAATGATTATTTTCAGAGCCGCTGAGTGACGACGCGTCGCGTTGAGGCATTTGTTGAATATTCATTGAATGCACAGCGAATAGAAGCGAATGACATTGTCACTATGTCGAGTACCCAAGTCCAAGTTCCCGTACTCACTTTGTCACGGCATGTGTCAGACAGCGGCAACGGCAATTCACGTTGAAATTCACGAGAACTTTCACTTTCAAATGCACATGTGTGCTTATCACTTATTGGCATTGATAATCAGCTTTAGGGCTGATTGCACAAGAACGCTGTATGCCCTTTTTTTAATGATAAGCCCAACGCTTAGTTGCCTTATCAGTGATATCTCTGTCGTTATCTCTGTCTGTGTTTCTGTCACTGTGACGTGTCCTGAGTGGCAAGTGCCAAGCTTAGTAATAGTATATATACATATATATACATATGTAAATGCAAATGGTATGTACTTTTTTAGTGACAATTCTATGAGAATTATTTGACTTAAACCTGAGACACATGTTTTTCATTCTGAGTTGAAATTCTGCCGCTGACACAGCAGTCATTAAAGCCAATTGGCAATTGGCTACAGGTTAAGTGGCCAGCAGTTCCTGGCTAATGCAGCTTGGCCAACTTGCAGCTACTGTTCACTCACTAATTTCATACACGATTTCGATAGCCTAATGCTGACTTGAGTTTACCAGAGTTTTTCACACTCTCCCTCTCTCGTTCTCTCGTTCTCTCAGTGTCTCTGTGTCTCTGTTCCCCGGCCTGTTTCACTCCGCTTTAGCGGTAATTCGTCTTATAGACAGACGCCAAATGCTTGCTAGACTGTGGCATCGTAAAATTTTCCTTTGCGCTTTTTTACGAGCGCCCCAAAACGTTGACGTTGAAGTTGACGTTGATGACGACGTTCAACTTGTACAACAACTAAAACAACAACAATAACAACAAACATATTTATTTGCCCGAAAGGTTTTCTTTTCTACAATTTTGGCATCGCATGACTTTGACGCTCGTAAAATTAAGAATGAAAAGCACCAAAAATATCTCACCAAGCGTTGATTTTTTGTCTTTCATTTCATTTCATTTCGTTTTGGTTCGGTTCGGTTTTGTTTCTTTTTGCTATGTTTGGTTCCGTTTCCCGGTTTTTATTGCCGCCCTTAACATTCACGTTAATTGCTGTGACTCTGATATAAATCAGTTGATATGACGCTCGTGTCCTTTAAACAGCAACGTCAATCGCGCACTCTGTCAATTGATTTTGGTGAGGACCAACCCTTGACATCAATCTCTGATTCAATTTTCGATATAATTATTGCAGGACTTTGATCTGCGCTGGACAAACATATTCATAGAAAATCACATCACATCACAGCACTGTGGTTAATGGGTTAAGTGTTTATTGATATTCAGTCCAAGCGAGAGAGAGAGAGGATGTTGTGGGGATGTTAAGTGTGATAAGTTGATTGAAAATTGTTGATGAAAGCGTTAATGCGAAATTTTGACACTTTGAGGGAATCTTTTCAAATCGCTTGAAACTTTCCAAAAAAAATTCTGATGTATGAAAATCCAAGCAATTCTTTTAGTTATTTTACGATATCAAAACTCTTCAAAAGAAAACTACCCCTTAGAATCGGTCCTCAACTCTTGAGAGTATTCTCATAAAAAAAATTAAACAATATCATAACTCTTTAACTTCGATTTAAATATTACATTTATTTAAATCATACATTTTATTATACAACTAAAACTTTATAAAATGTCAAAAGATTTTAAAATTAAAAACAATGCCAACCAATTTTAATTAAAAAATTTCAATATCAATCAACCTCATTTCACACCAAAAATATCTCGAACACATTATCATAAAGTATTTAAAAAATCATATTTATCGATTCTTAATTTGACGTTCGAATTGCTAATGAGTACTCTAAATACTCGATATTTTTACGCAACTGCAAATCGACGGCTAAATGAATTAATTAGACTGCAAATAAGACTAAAAGGAAAAATATTTTTGGTGGTGGTGATGTTAATGTTAATGTTGAATGGGAAAGATAGAGTTAGATAAATGGGTAGTAACTGGCAACTGAACATACTTCAGTCAAGATCTCATGTGAAACAGTCACGTTTCTCTCAATGCGTTACACATTTCGTGACCAAGTTTTACTTCCCTCGTCAAGGGTATAAAAACCAGATTTGCTCAGATAAGTGTGGGCTATAAAAATACAATTTATATCACACACGATGATAGTTTATATGTTATTTGAATTAAAAAATCCACTTAATTGCTAAGCGTCTGCAACAACTGAAAGTTGATTAAAATGTTTCCAAATGATTGTTTAAACAAATGATAGATAATGCAGATTTATTCATTTTTTTGTGTCAATTATTATCAGAATGCAAAATGCCAAGTCAATTGAGTTGTAAATCAAAAAGGAAATAGGAAGTTGACACTTGCCAGAGTTCCAGCCCCGGGGAACACATAAATAGACAAATTGAGGTAATTAACGAAATCATTATGCCCGTAATAAGTCAAAATGTTGCACTTCTAACAAATTGGCTGGAGGCTTATCACCATATCGTAGTCAATAAATTATAGAAGCGATAGCAGTTAAATAGACAACACCTCAAGACATTATTTCGTGGACTTGTGCAAGCTTGCACAACACTGCGTATGCGTAATATGAAAATTATTGCCCCTTCCCTTGGCCGAAACAAGAATAAATTACAGGCAATGATATTTTCTGCGCAGGTTTTACACTTGTTGCCAAGGTACGCCACAAAACTGAGAATCTCAATTGACACAGTGCATTCAAATACCACAACGTACACCGAGAGTGAGAGAGTGAGAGAGAAAGAGAGAACGAGTGTGATAGCGAGAGAGAGCGAGCGTAAGAGAGCGCACTGCATTAAATGCATTTGTTGCCGATTATAACAGAAAATTGCTTACACGTGCCAATTGTCGTAGATAAGAGGGGGATGGCAAACGGGGAGACGACCGACCTCTATGCCAGAGACAGACATAGAGCGGGAAGGGGACAGAGCACAAGCTAGACAGCTGATGTTTGACTGTGTGCTATAAACAAATGCAAACTAATACAGTCGACTATGTTGTTTGCTTGAAACACACTCTATTTATCATGGGACTCAACTTAACTATTTATATAAAAATATTCTCTAACTGTGTGCTTAGCACTATCAACAGTTCTTATTATATTTATAAAATTGTACACATTTTTATATACAAACTAAACATTTCTAAGATGTAACAATTTCTTTTTCTTTCTTTAGTTACAAAACTCTCATATCTTGTCAATTTTTTACTGTCTGTTGAGTGTGTAAAAATTAATTTTAAATTGGTCAGGCGTGTGTCTGTCGTACTGTCGATAGCACGATGTAGTCTGCAAGTCCTGACCATCTGGTCGGAACTAAACAGTGACCAGACACCCGGTGCTACGTGCTTTATTGTCTTATAATGTGGTGTGTAATTTGTGTTGTATTGAACGGATCCGACAAACTCTCGCAAAACAAATTGACATGCTGATAAAAAAGCTCATGAAAAACCAATGAAAATCAATGTGAATCTTCCTCTATGTGTTTGTGAGTGTATAAGTGACACTCTCGGAACGTGCACTAAATTGTTATGCACTAAATTTTGCCATATTTCTTGCCAGAGCTCTTTAATTCCCTCCAACAAAAATGGCGCCGCCAATTTGTCTCTAAAATATAAACAACTGAAATTATTTTAATTTTCAATTTTTATTGTTTTTTGGCTTGGATCCCATTTTAAATGCATGCAGCATTTTAACAGACATAAATCTGCTGTTGAGTAGGATTAAGTTGAGAAACAAAAAATAAACTAAAACAAAAATTGCAGTAAAATCTACAAAATATTTAAAGACGAAAGTTTCAATACGTTAAAAGTATTGTTTAACGGACAAAGAAAAGCTTCACAAATAAAAGTAATTTTTTGTATGACCTGTTTCAAAAGAATTTTATAGCAACTCGTATAATTGAAGTTAAATTAATTAACTCGTTACGTACTAAAAGTCTACTTAGTAATAAAAATATTTGTAATATCCATGCTAAATATTTATAAATTAAAATTATAGTTCATGTCAGTAAAAATGTATATTAACTCATCTAATCAAACTGCTTAATAATTATTTATTGTTGGTCTATTTAGGGTTTTTATAAAGTTTTCACAATCCAAACCAATTCTTAACCAATAATAATTAATCAAATTTTAATATAAAAATATTAATTTTTAAATAGTCAATTAAGGTATTTTCCTTTCTATTTAAATAAAAAAACTTATTGTAGACCAACACTTTTTTTTGTAAATATATATTTTGTACATATATATGTATTTATCAATTTATCTATTTGTTCGCACACACAAAATACATATTTGTGATTCGCTTGTGTAACCCCATGGTGCCTCCCTTAGCCACATATCTATACTATTGTACATACATTTATACAAACATGTGTAAATGTAAATTATGGCACCCGGACACACACACACACACACGCGGAAGTGCTTACAGTGTTATGTACATAAATATAAATATAGATATGGAAAAGCAGTGCATTGTAACACAATTCAAGTTCAAGGTGAACAATGCCAATGCCGCACAGTGGAACTTTAGCCTCGTTACACATGTCGCTGATTACAAAAGTAGTCCAATAACTGTTTTATTATAGAATATAAAATGTAGCAGATTAAAATTGATACTTATAAAATGCATATAGCTGAATGTTATTTTTAATTCAATTTAAATTGATAAGTTACATATAAATTTCCCACTGTACATTTTCGTTATCGTTCAACAAAAACAGCTGAAAGTAAGACATTGACTTGATAATGATTATGATGATAATGTTGAATATTTCCATAGTTGCGAATGCGAATGTTATGCAATATATGTACTTATTTGCAAATATATGCGTGTTGTCACTCTCGCTCTCGATTCTGCCTTTGTTCTCGCACTCTGGATCGACCGACTCCCCACAACTGCTGAACTGACACAGATACTCGGCACGAGTATAAATACATTTACATGGTAATATCAAATATAGTATAAACTTGATTGAACTTTAACTTGTTAAATAAATGTCATTTTTAAAAGTCTGTTATTAAAGATAATTGAAAGCATTGAGTATTCAATTAAATTAGTTTTTTATGACTTCAAGAAAATGTAGTTAATTTCGATTTTATTAATTAATTTAAAGTCCCTTTCTCCATAATTTTAGCAAAACATAAGATCAAATCTGTTTAAAACACTTGTCAAGGCAAAAGTTATGCTGTACACGTAATGTGATATATTGTTCAATTAAAAGACGATGAATAACCAGTTTGTCTTCTGGTAGATAAATCGAGGATTCGATATGATATCATGTGGCATGATAATACAGCATTGGGTATTAATCAGACCGGCAGCAATTAAACTACCTGCTGGCAGCTTTAGGTATTCGATTATAAAAATCAAGCATTAAGGCTAAAAGGAAGCGCTTTAAAATTAAAACGGAACGTCATTTCGCCTGAGGGGCAATCAGAAAAAGCCACAAGCAGAGATAATTAAATTATTGTTGCCGTACAAGCCGTGCAACGAACCTTTGGCAGATGTGTCCCTGGCCAGAGCTTAGGATCTTCAATCTGCATTTCAGCATCTACGTTTTCAGCTGCGCCTCTTTGAGCGCTGTGAAAACCAACTTAAAAAGACTTCACGTTGTTTTATGTTTTGACAGCACAGTACATATGTACATACACACACACACACACACACGCACACACACACACACACATCGAAAACAAAAATTATACACAAACAAAGTTGTAAATTATAATTTTATGTTTGAAATCTCAAACCAAAATGTGGTTCCTAAGAGCCTAGATGCAAAACCTAGCTCCTAGTTCCTCAACAAAAGCCAGTCCAATTGAGGCAGTCGCGAAATGACACTCATTAAGCGGTCGATGATCTTTGACACAGCATAATAAATTCGAGTAGATAACAAGACATAATGCTAAACATGGAAAGACACAAAAAAACGCAATGGTTTTTTGAATATTAATTAGCTGTACAGTTTAACTTCGCTACAGACTTTTGCCAAATTCATTTCATAATAAAATTGCTTTTTTTCCTTGGAAGTATAAAAATATATTTCATAAATACATAACATAGATATACACAAAAAACGAAAAGGGTTTTGAATATTACTATGAAAAACAGTTGAGCTTCGCTGCAAACTCATGTTTAAATATGAATCTTCATTTAATATAATATTCATTTTCAAACATTTTTGTAGTATATAAATATGTTTGTGTAATAATTACATTAAGCAAATTCCATATATTTGATCAAAATAAGTATATTTGATCTTTGCTACAAAGAAAAGATTGCTATTTAATCTTTTCATATCAACTTTTCCCCTTAAAAATTTTTAAAATATGTTAATACAATTTTTTTAATAAATTGACAATTCTTTTTAAAATAGGATCTTAAATGTTGTGTGGTTAAGTTTAGTTTCCTTAAAGGTATACTAAAGTTTTTGATCTCAAGTTCATTTTGTTGATGTTTGACTGTATTCACTGCTAAAAGAGTCGTAAAAATTGCTAATAAAATAAAAAAAAAATTGTGTAAGATTGTGTTAAAATTAAAAAATATAAAAAATGAACAGAAAGAAAGAATAAGAAAATACTCAATTCAAGAAAAATCATAAAAACACATCTCAACTCAAGTTAACTCAGCTCAACTCAACTCAGCTCATTAAATGCGTCTGCGCAACGTAATTTGCCTTTGAGGCGCGCACGTTCTCGACTTCAACTTCCTTCATGCCTGTAAAGAAATGAAGAAAAAATAAACTGGGCATGTTTCTCGTATCACCGCTTGTCGTTACACACCATATAACCTCAGACACACACAACACACACACACACAGTCACACTTACATATATATTTATATGTATATATTCAAATTTACGACTCAACGCGACATTTACAACTTTGATGCAAAAGCCAAAGCATCTGAGAGTCTGAGACTCTCGCCTAACTGTGGCACCAAAAAGTGTTTTTGAATTGTAAAAATGTTGAAAATAAATTAAAAATGCGCTTAAAAATTGCCAGCAGCATTCGCTGTGAGTCGTTGGCCACTTTTATGGGTACATTTCTGTGAGCATTTTGGGTCCTAGTTGAAACCACAGATTTTGTAGCCTCGTGTGGGCAGACTTCGGAAAATCGTTGCAATTTTAATGATCGCAACAAAAACAAATAAATTATTTAAGTAGTTGTTGCTTAATGGCCATGGTCATTTCTAGTAATGGCATTAGCATGGATTTTATATACAAATGTATAGGCTATTTATCTCCACACAACATGAGTAGTCCGTCTTACTTAAGTTATAGACCATAGGTCATAGAATTACTTTACAGAAACTATAGATAGTTTTTTCAAAAGTACATTATTTATAATCAGTTAAGAGATGGTAGCTCATAGAAATAAGAAGGGTATACGATATCCTTCTTAAACAAAATTCACTAATACCCGAACAAATAATAATAATATCAAGTTAAATATTTAAGTAATGGAAAAGGCATGTTTTAAATTATTTGTAAGCAAGTGATATTATTGACCTTGATATTTTAGTGTTAAAATATTATGTATTCATTAATTAGAGTAAAAATGTATTCTATTAATTGCAAAATAAAATTTAAAGTACTGCGACTCTAGGTGTGACAAGAAGTAATGACTGCTTATTTAGATAGTAACATATATTTATATTTAATTGGTTGCAATCTATTTGCGACATTTGTGACATCATAAACTAATACATTTACTATCGCATAAATGTTGTTGTTATGAAAAACATATCATTGCGTATTTTTACTTGAAATATAAAATATATATATTTTAACAACATATATAATTATCTTTATTTATTGAAACATATACTTATTTCTTATAGCCTGTACCCATTAAACTTGGTTTAAGAAGTATTTTATAATATTTTATATATTATAATGTCCATCTGTTTGCATTTTTATTCAACAGATATATTAATATTAGCAAAAGTTAGTACAAGCATAATTTGGAAGATTTCTATTTAAACTGCAGCTTTTATCTATAAATATGATAGAAATAAACTCATGACATTTAAAAATTTTACATTACAGTGTTCTCAATTAGATTTGAACTAAGTTCAGTGTTCACTTTTAAGTGATTCTCTGTTTCCGCAATTAGATAAGTAGACTAACATATTAGTCTGACTATATTGATTTGGCTGGAAACAGTTACACATAAAATACTACTAAACAATATAAAGCTTAACTGGACAATGTTAATTAAAGTAAATCAAAATGTACAATTTCAATTTCAATTTAAATTGGAATTTTTATAATTTGTAGTTGTCAATTTCGCAACAATTTGAGCAAGTTGCACTTTTTGTTTATTTATATTGAAATTGCGACAAGTATTTAATGAACACAATGTGAATGTGAATTGCAATGAATGAATTCAGCCACAAGATACAAACAAATATCTGCAGCTGACAACTGACTGACTCTCGCCTCGTGCTCCTCTTTACTTTTTGTTATCATTTTTTTTTGGGCGTTTTTGAATGGGTTTGCAATTATACGCATTTATTTTAATGGACCAGACACGCGGCGCAAAAACTTGATCTGGCCTGTAAGGACCATGAACAGTTCGTAACTGAACTTGTTGATAAGGGCCCCCGAGCAAAGTCAATTACCGGGTATTACATGCATATACCTACAGCGAATATTTACGGATTCTTGTCCTCTAGCTTCATATAGAACCAGTTTCAGTTCAATCCCAAGAATATGGAACTAGAGTATGATATCAAATAAAAGAAAATGATGCAAATTTTAGATGATTTAAAGACTGTCCGCTTTTAAAACATTATATCTTATAGTTTGCAGCTCCTGTGTATAACTTTTAGACCAATTCAATACCTTACTGGAGCAAACGGCGAAACATGGGATAATTAGTTTCATGGTAAGCTGCCTCCCACCAACATATAGTATATTATATATTAACTCAATAATAATCTTGTGACTTTCAATTCAGCTATATAATTAATTGTTTGAATTGAGACAGCAAGTAACTTTAACATTTAAATATTTATTTGATTTGAACAGCAAACTTCGCCATTCTGAATATTTTTTATTTACTTAACTATTACTTACTTATTAACTGAAACTGAACCCAAAAGCTTTCTCCAAAAAGTTATTTTGGAAATATTCAATAAATTGTTGTATGAATTATTTTTGTGTAGAAAATTTTAATTAAGCCTTATAAGCTGATATTTTTCCAAATATTATTACTAAACAAAAAATTGTTTGGCAAAAAAATGTTTCCCTTACTGTGTCTAAATTGTAATATGTAATAATGTGATTATTTTGATAACTTATTTTGACCCATTCATCCCAATCATACGTATATCACAATATGCAATAATTTAAATAAAAATAAATAGAAAATATAATTTAGTAATTTGCATATTTTGATGATGTTTCTAACACTTTTTTTTAGCGTAGCTTTGTTATTAACTGGCAATTGTAAATGTGCAAATTTGGTTTTGAGTCCACATTCGAATATCGATTCAATCAATTTGACAATCGCATTCGCAGTTCATATTTAATTTACATCTAGTGTAATTGACAAAGCTGAGTATGTGAGTATGTATGTATGTATGTGTTATAGCTCGGAATGCAAGCGGGGCAACAATTTCCAACCGGTTGACTTGGTTGTCACTCGGACCTTGTTGACTTTTATAAGACTTGTCTATTAACAGCTGATCGTTGTAACAGTTTTGCAGCCAACTAAACATTACCTGTGTGTGTGTGAGTGTGTGTGTGTGTGTGTGTGTGTGTGTGTGTGTGTATATATGTGGGGGAATGTGTGTGAACCAGCTACAAACCATAATCTGAGTCCAGACTCTAACTAGACTGAAAGTGGGACTCGTTCTGTTCTTAAATTATTTTCGAGTGTTATTTTTAATTTAGTGTAGAGTTCTTGTTCTTTGATTTTTTTTTTTTATTTACACGGTGCGTGTATCTGCGTGTGAGTTTATAGCTATTGCGTTTAACTGTCATAACCTAACCTACTTTTAGTTAAATTGAGAACACACACGAAAAGCTACTTGAATATTAATAATAACTTTTATCAGTACTTAGTATAATAGTAATATTAATTGTAATAGCTCAAATGTAGTTTATATAATTTATATTATTTTCTTTTATCAATTAAAGGGCGCCTCGAACAAATTCACATAGGAAAAATGGATGCAGTGTACTTAAAACACATTTTATGTTGTGTACGTTAAATTGTTGCATTGCTAATGGTGATGTTGCATGCCACACGCTGAGCTCAGGCGCTGATAGGCCTCCCAAAAGACTTTGGCATCGTTGTTGCCACTTACTTATCGACAGTGCAACTCTGCGAACTGCCCCCAACTCTGTTTACATTGAAAAAGACACGCAATTTATCGTGCTACGGATAAGGAATTCTTCGGTACAACTTGCAACTGGAAAACTGCAAAGGCAATTGCAATTTTAGCTGCAACAAGTCCCAGGCATATTTATATGAAGCATTGGATATTGAGCAATATTTATGGTTGGCAGATGCTAGAGAGTGCTAAGTACTTAGTTTATTACCTCAGTTTGTTGTGTTCGAGGCATATTTCAGTAAGTTTTAAATTTACGATTCGACTGCTTTTAAATCGATGAAACCTAAAAACTGGATACATATAAATTAAAAAAACATAATTTTTCAGTTTGTGTTGAGCTTGAGCAAACTAATTAATGTGAGAGTAGAAACACATATCCAATTTAATTGTCATTGAAACTATTTAGTTACCTTATATGTATATAAACAATTTTATTGATCATTTATGTACACATTCCCAGTTAAAAACAAAGCTATTTAAATTTCCGTTTTCTTTTCCAGAAAACTTTTACAACTTATGCTTTAAGCTTACCATCAGCTTCAGACTTGTGAATCGAAACCCTTAGAGATGCACTCTACAATTACGTATCATTACAAAGCCATTACAGATCTAAGGTGGATCATCAACTCGCTGATGTTTTTTGTCACGCCCCAGGGGCGAGGGGATGGTGAGGGGAGAAACCCGCATTTTTTATATGATTTAATTCAATTAGCCGGGACTTTAAAAAAAAATAAGACTTGCGGTTGGGTTGGTTAACTTCTGTCTTGGCTTATAGAACAGTTGCATATCATTATAGGCCGCTGAGCTGTAATTTAGCTTTCAGTATATGAGCTGATTATGCCAGCATTCACATGTAAAGCCTCAATCAACATTACATCGGTTGACTTTATCAACTTAGGGAAAGGATCAAAATAGAATACACTCGTATTCGTATTTGCAGCTGCTTTTAAAATATATGTTGTACTTATCAATATATATGTACATACTCGTACATATGGTATATTTGTGCCACAAAGGGCGCCAACTGCCTGAAAGCCTTGGCCTCGACTGCACTAATTTTCTGCTCATAAAAGCCCCTTTAATTGCACAAAGCATGTTTTTTATAGTTCAAGTTAAATATGTTTTTCACTTTTTTTGTTTGAGTTGTTTTTTTTTTTTTTGGTCATTCGGCATCGGTCAATTGTGTTTCGGCTTCTGGCCACATAATTAAACAGTAATTTTGGCGCATAATCCGGGCTTTCAATAGTCGGGACAGAAAGTATTAAAAAGTTATGCCAACATATTAGCTGGAAATCTCATAAATTATCCAACGAAATGACCTGTCAAGTTTCTCTCTCATATTCTCTCTTAGTCTCTCTGACCCCTGGACCGCCTCTGAGTACATTTCCTCAAATGTGGAATAATAATAAAAATGCAAACTACAGCAGCAACAAAATATGGCTGCCATTTGAAATGAAATCGAAAACACAACAACACAACAACTTTAGCAAAAACAAAAACAAAAACAACAACAAAGGGAACAACAAAACAAAAATACATTTTACAACTTTATTTTTACGAGCGCGCCAAAGTTTGTTGAGGTTTTCTGGCGAAATATGCTATGGTTATGGGTTAAGAAGATGTACAAAGACAGGCCAAGACCAGCGAGCTGCCTGTCTTAAGAGCCCGAAATTAGCGCAAGCGCATTAAATTAATTAACTGAAACCGAAGTCTATCGATTCAGTCGCATTCGGCTAAAGAACCAACCTGCCAACTGGGAACTGCCAAACCACTTGACGTTTTCCGTTTAACGATTCCCAAGACGACGACGACGATGACGATGACGACGACCCCGTGAAAAAGACTACCAACCTACCAAATCCAATGTCGAACCTAGCGAGTTAGTCGACTTTTACGACAGCTAAAGTACCCAAGTCCAAGCTAAAGTCTAGAGAGAGAAAAAAAAGTCATTTTCATAATAAGAGTCGGTAGTTGCAGCTGCAGTTACGTGACTAGGAATAGAACCCCGTCCCTTGAGAAGGACAGTTGAAAGTCGAATTCAAGTAAGCCTCAAAACGATGTCATAAAGCCAATATAGACATAATTCCGGAGAATTACATACTATTAGCAATGAATATGTCTTTCGCAAAGTTATTACTAAATATACTATTCACCTAAGAAAAATTTTTAAATATGTAAGATTAGATCTAAACATTCTTTAACTGATCAACGATCAACAAACTCAAACTTTTAATTTACTTTTTATCATTCTTCAGTCTTTTATATTCTACTAAAATCTTACCTACATATGATATTTATTAAATATAATAAAAGAAATAAGGGTTTTTGATTTTTCAGAATTAACCTTTCATCTTAAGGCTGCCAATTCAATAACATAACTTGTCTACAGACTGTAACTATATTTTTTTTGGTCGGATCTCTGCATTTATTATTGTCCATTTTTCAAAAGAATTCATTTTGATGTCTATAGTTTTATGTGAATTTGCATTCTGCATTTCAACTGGTCTCTTCGTCATTATTAATAAGTACGTTTACCCATGCCAAATGAGTAGAATTGTTCTTTTTTTTGTATATATAGTAGAGTTTCCAGAGGCTCCATTTTTAACTTTCACAGAAGAATGGCGGCCTGATCACACGGGTCATTTAACTAGATTTTCCCTAATTGCAGCTGAGGACAAGCACACAGATAGCATGCAAATTCGAAATTATATTGCAAATACTTACGACTTACGACTTACAACAACCTGGCCAATGCCAATACCTGTCATGGCAGTCCGACACAAACCATTCATCATCTCACCGAACCAGACAGAAGGAGAGGGCATTATCACAGTACATTTTCATTATATTTTTTTGTAAAGGGTTTAAGTGCATATTATTAGCGGACGTGCAGACAATTTGGACAATTCGGACAATCGGACCGATACCACCGATCATTTAGCAAAGGTGTAAAAACAATGCATCTCATGTCTGTCATGGTACACTGGAACAAGTTCACACTTATTGGCTCCAAATTTGAATTTTTAACATTATAAGAAGATATTGATCAATTGATTACATAAATAAGATGTTGATGAAATAGTCATGTGTTCACAAAATCAGTTTATATTCTTCCTGAGTCCAGGGCATGGGCTCGAGTCTTAATTCAATTTATTGCTTTACATTTTTCAACATTCTTTAAACAAAGTAAATTTAGTATCAAAAAAAATTTAATTTTAAATTAAAGTTAGTTTTAAGATTTAAATATTTATGTTGCGCAATATAAGAAAAACATAAAATCTATTATACGATATTTTATTTTTATGTTTTAGCAGAACTTTTTTTTTAAGACTGTGGTGCGGTTCAGGTTCAAGATCGCTGACAATATAATATCAACGGCTCGTTTCAATATCTGGTTCGTGTTGCTTATAAATCCGAGACGGCTATGTGAGGTTCATATTAGAACGGACTTGCGTCTAATAGTTGAATCTAATAGTTATTTAAATAGCTGAATTAATCTAAGCTATTAATACCTATTTTACAAATAATTTTATTTTAATAAAAAGGAGATAATCAACATAATAGTAAGTTATCATGATAATTATATATGATTTTTAACAAGTTATTCAAAAAGCTTGAAATATGACGACTCCTAATAAATTAGACATAACTTTGATTTACAAAATATCATTTAAAACTTTCATAAAAATAGGTAATATACCCACAGTATCCCATAGTACGTGTGTATCTACGGCACTTTGTCAATCACTCAAACCTTTACCCGTACCCCCAACAGGTAAGTCCACACAAACGGTAGCAGACAGAACGTCTTGCGCCCACTGTATCCATATAGATACGTCAGGTTGCGAACCCGTTGTGTGAAATCTTGTAAGCCCAACCCGACCGACTCATTTACGAGCACTCGAAACTTGAAGTCGGTGAATCGTGTTTGAGTTCGGGATCGGTTTCTGTTTTTTTTTTTTTCGTCTTGGTCTGCAACTTTGTTGCAAATCGCGTTGAATATCTTTAGCTGCCCACTCATTTAGCAGACAGCAAGGCAGAAAATAACCAGAAAGAGCAACCACGAGCCGGAGACTTGGACTCAAGGTTGCCAAAGAGAGAAAAATCAAGAGAGAGAGGGAGAGAGAGAGAGAGAGAGAGAGAAATACAAAAATTTTATTTTCTCTTATAAATTTTGCTTTTATTATGCTTCTAATTATAGACAGAGGGAAGTTGTATCGGGCTAGATGAATAATAATAGACAAAATTATTCGCAATGCAATTTGATTGCCACTTTTATACCCTGTACCAAAATATGTTTGTAGAGTATTAAAGAATAATTACAGTTCTTATTGTAAGTGTTATTTTATTGTTCTCATTTAAAATTTTAATAAATTGCAGATACTTTTTTAAGCATTAAAGAGTATATTATAGTCTATCGCATTTGTTTAAATTTTTAATTTTAGTTGTAATTAATTGAGGGTGTGCCTAAAACATTTACACATAGGACAAATGTTCTTTGCTCAACGTTTTAATAAATGAAATTATGTTAGCTTTTTTGTTGATGCAATTAATTATAGCTCTTATCATTCCGAGTTTTTTGAATAATTTGATACATACTCAAGTAAGATTTTAAATATATACATTATGTGTCATATTTATGCTCCTGTTGACAGCCTGGAACACCGATAATAGTTTATTATCCTACACGCAAACAATGTCTTGGCTGTGTCCACATTTTAAAACAATTAACTTTAGGGTGCCATTGACAACTGCCCAGACAAGTTCAGCCCCCCCTTCTCATGTATCCATTCTCATGTTGACCATACGATAAACAAGCTGAAGTTGTTGGCTTCTTGGGCCATTCTGTTGCTGGTCTATAGCTGTCCGTCTATGGGACACAAAATGTGTACGTGCTCAGAGTCTCGAGACGTTGGGAACGTTGTTAGTATGTATATTCCCTCATCTTAGTACACGTTTTGTAGACTATAATAAGTAGAATGACAATTATTTAGTTGTCAGACAACGAAATCGGCTGCCTGCCAACTTCACAGAAGATCTGTCACTTCCCTTCTTTTATTTTCTTTTCTTTCTTATTTTAATTGTAGCTGAGTACAATAAATGATCCATAAATATCAAATGATACATGCTAGGACAGAAGACAGCAATTACACGTGTTACGTCAAGACTTACACAGGTCCAAGTGAATTAGCATAAATTAAGCAACTAACAGGGCATTGTACTCGTACACAAAGTAAACAAACATATTTGTCTATATGGCCTTTTTAACAGAAAAGTCCAATGCGGAAAAAAATTACATTGATCAAAATTTTACTTAACAAAACAATGTACACTTTGATTAATTCACTAGATTGAACATATAGATTGCGTCTTTAACTAAAACAAGCTTTTCTATAGTTTTGATTGTTTTGTAAAAGTTGACTTTCAAAACGCAGTGTATTTATTAAAACAATTATTTTACAATATCTATCTTGAAGAATAAAAAACAAATCAAAATGCAAAGAAAATAATTCACCCTAAAAAGATAAAATAATTCATTTGATGCGTTCATTAAATCTCTATAAAGCTAACAAAGAAAATCAAAATGGTTGTTAAATGCAATAGCCAGAAAAATAACCTCTTATTGTTTCAAATGATATAAAAAGAATCCATTTTGCAATTTCCATTTTTTAATCGGAAAGGTCGATTGTTTTCATCTTTATAAGTGAGTATAGTGCAATTTTGAATAAAAATTTTTTATTTTTGACCTATTAATTTACAATCGTACGACAAAATGTGACAAAAAACACAAAATAATTTAAATTGAGGAAATGTAACTGGCTGAATTGCTCCCTGATCATTTTTAAGATTGCTCTATTCTAATTGAAAAATTTGACAGAAATATATAATGATATCTGAGCATAACGTATCATAAAAATAGAATGCTACTATGATAGGAATCTGCTACCTTCAGTTGTTTTCATATAAAAACTTAATGAAAATTAGGCATTAACAGTAAAATGCATCGGTGAGTTCACCAGGAAGTAACATTTTTTATGCTGGATCTACAAGCATTTTATCTGGTGAACGTGCCATTTTTAAAAGGCTTTATTATTTTCTAATTTATTCCACCATTCCACATTTCTACAACAAGGGTCCCATAGTGTCTTCGATAGTAAAATCAGACCCCGATTCAGCAATGCTCACATACACTATAAAGTAAATAAGTCGCTACCCAACAAAAAATTACCATTATTTAATGATGTAGTAAAATCATATATTAGACATATTCGTATACAAAAACAGGAAAGAAAAACGATTCGCTTGTCTTGATAAATTGGCAGACGAACCAGTTCATATCAATTTACATGTGGATGCTGATAAGGAATATACAATTATACAATTAGATAAAACGTGTTTGTTGAAGTAAATGTTCTTATGCTTGTCAATCACTTATAAAGTTATTGTGTATGAAATTTATGGTTGAGGACCTATGTTCAAATCAATTAGATCAAAGAAGCTAGAAGCAATCAATTTAATGATAAAAAAAAATGTTAAACGTTTCCAATAAATATTTCTATTCAGGTTTCAAGTAGCATATGTATGATGATTGAATAGCCAAATTTTTGCAATCATGTTATCCGATTATTATGATGACATATGCTGGTATAAATTATGTTATCAAGTTTAATGAGTTAATTATTTTCTGGGTAAATGTAAGATATTAATAAATTAATTATAGGAACTTTCGATCATAAATTGAGAATATATTTATAAAAGACTTTTTAAGTTAACATAGTTTTAAAGATATTTGATATTTAATAAAGGTGTTGTATCTTGATCACTTACCCAGAGGCACATTCTTGCGAGTGCTGGAGACGGAAATGGGCAGAACGGCATTGCCCGATGTGGATGATGGCGATGGGGAGGACGAGTCACAGGAACCCTCCAGCGACTGTGCGGGCGTTGGCACTGTGGACATGTGATGATCGGCGCTGGTTATGACACTGATGCCACCGCTGCCACCAGCTGCAGAGCTGCTGCTGCCACTGCCACTGCCGCTGCCGCTGCCGGCACTGCTGGAGGTAGCTGCCACATTACTGGAAGTGGCGCCACCGCCACCTGAGCTGCTTGTGGCTGGACCAACGGTGCCGCCATGGTCACTGTGTGACGGAGATCTCAAAGAAGCTGCCTGATGTGGTTGCTGCTGGTTGTGGCTGTTGTGGTGATCATGTTGCTGCTGCTGCTGCTGTTGCTGCTGTTGATGCTGTTGCACCACCGAAGCGGCGGCTGCGGCCGCCATGTGGGCGTGATGCACATGGGCGTGTGCGTGGGCGTGGCTGTGTAAACTGCCAGCGGAGCCGTTGTGAGCCGATCCAAGATGGGATTGTGGCTGTGGCGGTGGTGCTGATGCCGATACCGATACCGCCACCGATGCCTGCTGATGATGCAGCACATGGGCATGATGGGCGTGGCCATGATGTGAGTGGGCGTGAGGATGCACATGATGACTGTGATGATGACTGTGATGGGTCAATAGCGCCGGTGTTCCCGATGGCGGTGGCACCTCGTGCATGTGCAACGAACGCTGCTCATCCTGTGCCTGGGCACGTCGCAGTGCCGTCTGCAATGCCATCACCCGCTGACGGTCTGCGGTCAGGCGGCACTTCTCGCAGGTGCAATAGCGGTACTTGCAGTACCGCTTGTGACCCTTCAATGTGATCTTTAACCCATGGTTGCGACAACGCGCGCAATTTGGCGGCGTGCGTGGTGAAATGGAGCTGCCACTGGAGCTGGATGCTCCGCCGCACACGTCGTTCTTCGAGTCGATCATGTCCGAGTCGGACATTGTATCGCTGTTCCAGTTCTCCTCCGAAACCATGCCAAAATCAGACTTCTGTATATTTCAATTAATTTAGTTGCTGCGTTTTCTCAATTTATCAATATCGTGGGCGTATTCAAATTTTAATTGAATTTAATCGAATTTTAGCAGCAATTTGTATGCATTTTTAATCAATTTGTTAATTAAATAATTATGTGTAATTATTTGAAAAATTGTTTTAATGCATATAATATACTTTAAATTGATTTAAATATTTGTTGTATTTTTTTTTGTTGTATTGATTATTCGTTGAGTAGTATGAGTTGGAAGATTTTAATATTTTAAAGTGTTGGATTATTAATTTGCAATTACAGTTTGCAATTACAGTTTGATAAAATTTTAATTTTTATATTATTTTGCCTGCGAAAAGAAGAAGACAAATATTAAATTAATTCAAGTATTGAAATGTATTTTAAAATTATAGAAACAATTGCGATTTTGATAAACATTTCGGATGTGGCATGTCGCCACGCTCTCTCGCTTTGGTAAAGGTCAACAGACCCCAGCAAGTTGCAGCTGTACATTTCCCGTCTATTTCCCGTCTATTTCGCTTGTGAGATAAACTCTCTTGGCGCTTTCTGGCGCTGATGTAATCAAACACAATTTTACAATTTCTCGCACAAAAACTAAGCGAAATAATTCGTAAAACTTTAGAAACATTTGCTTATTAAAATGCTATTTAGGCGCTGCTCGTAACGCTTCGTTTGAATTGGCAAACAAATTGCATTTGTTTTTATTATGGTCAAGAATTTTTCAATATTGTTCTATAAGTTTTTCACGGCTATATAGCGCGACATTTGTGGGGGCGTTTTTAGTTGCAGTTTATTATAACTATTTAGTTATTGTAACATTATCAAATTTTTATAGCTTCGCATTGCATGTGGACGGACAATTAAATAAATAGAATTCAAAAATGTTGTTTCAATATTTATATTATCATTACAATACCCCACTTTCAACGTGTCAAAATAGACCCCAAAGTGATGAGATATTTTGTTCTGGATATCGGTTACAATTTAAAGGCGGGTTCAACTTTGAGGTTGTATAAAATTTATGGTTGTGGACCTTATCTTACTTGTTATATTCATACTTATTTAATTACACTGAATAATTTAATTAAATCACTTTTACAGTCTTCCAAAATGTATTAAAGTATTTTCATGAAATGTAAAAAACTATATTCAAAATGAGAATCTCAATTTAGATAATTTGTTTAACAATTATAAAATAATTTAGACTTAACATCTTTGCCTAAAAGTCAGGTTAATCTTCAATTGTTAACTATTGATACATTAAAAACTTATTAAATCTTTTTCCGGAAAGTGATTATAATAGAACTATGATATTATTGAAATATTATTAATAGATCATTGATAAATTGTAATCTATAAATATTTACCTTGTAAAATATGCAGATTGGAATAGATTAATAGTTTTATTTGTAATATTTTTTTGCTAATAGCTGTTAAATATTTATATGAATATTTTGGTTGATTTTGTTTTGATTAAATTTTAACTTGTATTACTAAATGTTATATATAATATTGTTAAATATTTGTTTTGTGCACACACATAAAGATCGTATATTTATTTTATAAAATGTTGCAATTTGTTTTTTTAATTTTAATTTGTAATATACTCGCAACAACGTGAAAGTTAATTATACTTGTTAATATATGCTTCACTATTCATTCAATTAATATTGTCACAGAACAAACAAAAAATCACTTAAGAATTAGTCGAACGATCGCCGCCGGCAAAAAAACGCTCACGGCCACAAAAACAATAAATTAAATTCCAGTGAAAAAAAATTGTAATTCAGAATGCAACTAACTAATATTAGTTAGACATTGTCACTAGTTGAATCGAAATCAATCTCAATTTGCAGGTCTTTTCCTTCACACTTGAAGACGGTTCGCGTATCGCGCGCTTGACGAGCTGAGCTTTTTCTGCTTCTGCTTCGGCGTCTGCTGCTGCTGTGACTGCGATTGTGACTGTGACTTCGACTGCGACTGCGACTGCTTGCTGTTCGATCTGAAATCTTTGGCGTGCGCAAGGCAACTCACATTGGGCCCCAAGACGCGGATGCAAAGAACTCAAAATCACTGAGCGCAGCCGGCAGCGAATGTCCGTCACTGTATGTGTGCTCATTTGTGTGAGAATGTGTGTGAGTATTTGTGAGAATTTGTATATGATGTTTGGCTGTGTTTGCCTGCCGACCTGAATGCGACTGAATGCAACGGGCAACGAAACGGAACCAAAACTAAGAGAGCAAATGCCGCTGACGTTGACGTTGACGTTGACTTGGACGTGGACGTGGACGTCGGCGTCGCTGCATTTGGAGAAATGCTTTTGGGGGGCTGTACAGTGTATACACGCAACACACACATACACACACACATATACACAAATACATATATACAATACTTATACATAAACAACTCCAGTGCCCCTCTCACGAGCTCACACGCAGACATGCAGGCGCTCCCTTGTACATAGGCAGCTTCATACACATTGGCTGTTTGCTGCTGTCGTGTCGCTGTCACTGTTGTTGTCATTGTTGTTGCTTCTGCTTTCGCCGGCGCAACGCGCTGCGGCGCTGCACTTTGTAGTTGCTTCGTTTTTGTTGCTGTTTGCTGTTGCAGTCCGACGCGATACTTCTGTTGCTTGCAACTTGTTTGAGTTCGACTCGGTTCCAGTTGCATTGCACAGTTTCCTTTAGTTTCTGGTTTGCCGGCATTTCAATTTATTTTCTTCTCAATTATTTTTTGCTTTATTCTTGATTTTGCTTACAGCACTCTTTCTGGCATTTGTTTTGGTTATTTGTTCGCGCCATGGGACGCACATGCATACAAGTCTGTACGGTAATGGGAATGCAGAGGTTATCAGGGCCTTTGCCAATTAGGTCGAAATTATCAATTTTTTTCTTGTTTCGATACATGTATGTATATGTGTAATACTCTTTATAGGTCTAGTAAACTTAAGGAAGTTTCTTTGCTCTTTTTTGTTTATTGACTGACTTCTCAATAAGTTGATTCTACCGATCTTTTGTCCGTCAAATTACATATGTATATGGGCCCAAAAAGAATGTAAAAATGTTAGCCCATATTCGGAATCTAAAGTCCATTCCAAGAAGTTTTCACCAAAAAATTATAGTTATAAAATCAATTCCATGTCCGCGTTTAGATTTTCGACCGATCGTTTTATAAATTTTAAAATTTATAAAATCTTTTCTTCTACCGAATTTTTAAAATTTATTATCGAATTTAAACTAGGTATTAAAAAGTTATCGTTTTTCACTTTATCGGACTTAAATTTACAAACAAAGGGTAAATTCAGCACTCAAAATTTTGCCGACAATGTAAACATAAGAACAGGCTAAAGATGTTCTCTAAATAAAAATCTTGCCGAAATTGCAAACCTTATAAAAGGGCTTATAAAAGTTACGATATTTTTCGAAGTAAAGCTTTTAGGTGTCCATTAGTTAAAAAAAAAAAAGCATTATGCAGACGTGATCCACAATTTTGTGCAACACAAAAGCAAAGAAAAAGTAAATTTCGATACCGTCTAGAATTATGGTAATAATTTTGATTAAATAGCCTGTCCTGTGTGTCATTTTGGTCTAATAAACAAAGCTATATCCAACAGGGGGGCTCCGCCTTGGTATATCTGACCAAATTTGGTTTAATTTGGTGCACTATATCATATAACTGTCATAGGAACAATCGGCCGAAAATCAAGTTCTACTGTGAAAAACTTTTACGTTTTATAAGAAACGTTAATCGAGGTATCAATCGACGCGTATATTTAAGTAGAAATTTTAAAAAATATAAAATTTTACCAAAACGCCCCAACGATCCCAATAGCTGCAATCATTTAAATTTTTCCCCTCCCACTTGCACCCCCTTATCTCATGAACCAGGTGAGTTAGCAAAAGTTTTAAGTCATTTTGTAAGTTAGGACTAAATCTTCCGATCGGTATATAACTCGATCTGATCGGACATTCATAGCAAATTTTCCAAACTAGCTGTATATATTTCTAGTCTCCTTTCGCACCCTTCTTGCTGCTTTCGTCACTAGCGCGAACTGCCGTCCGCAGTGATTAATGTTATCTAAAAATGACGTGTAAGTAAATGCCTATTTACCATATGGTAACGCTGGGGATATTCGGGGTAACTACAAAAACGACAAAGTTTAAATATGAAACAATACAACAAAAAGTATAATTTGTAAATAAAGTGAAGTGTATTTTCCATTCATTTTGAAACAATTTTAAATTGTTTTTTATTAGATAGTTCAATGTTTTCAACTCGATCTGTTATTTTGCTAAATATAGACAGTTAGAATTTTTTTTTTTGATATTCTATTTGGTTTCGAATTACATCGCAAACCAACATTTGAAAAATTTTCGATTTGCTAGTTTGAACCTTATAGCGAGACTTAAATTCGGATCGTGAACCGGTTTACAAACACCCTAAACCCAAGGATTTTTTTCGAGCCATGGTTCCTTTTAATATAAAGAAATACTTTTTTGTTTTTACTTTTCCCAAATTAATTAAATCATTAGAAAAAATTTAATATAAATGCAAGTTTTGCTAATAATGTAAGTTAATTGCATGATTTAATGCCTTTCTGTGATTCTTTGCCAGCCACTTCGTTTTACTTAAAATAACTTGTATTATTATTATTAATTTTCATTACTATGCTAATCTTAAAATTTTCTATGCAAACTGAGTGCACCATTAGAGTTTGCCTAAAGTCTAGACATATTTAAATATTAGACGAATTGCAAAACAGAGAAAGAGTGCGTGAGTGAGAGCTTTTTATCGCTGTTTATCGAGGAGTGTTGTAGATATAAAATAATTGAGTTTTTTAATAATACAAAAAATCAAAATTAAAAAAATAATTTAGTGTATTTCTGACTTAAAGAGTTTATTAAGTTAAGAGCGCGGTAATTGAGCATGAATGATTCGCGATAAATGAACACCGTTGCTCTGTTTAATTTTTTTGCAATTGTTCCTCACTCTTTCAATTCTCCCTGCACTCACTCTCAGGCGCCTCTGCACTTGCGACCACTTCCCTCAGGCCACGGCAAAATGTTGTACCTACGGCCTCTGTATTTAAACAGTGCAGACGATCGCTTATCTCGCATGTCGCTACTAATTTGTATTTGCGTAGAGAGCATTCACTGAGTGGAAATGAGAATCCAGTGAGTACCCGGTGAGTACCGCGTGAGTACTCGGTACTCTGTGTGTGCAGAGGGAGTACCCAACAACAATTCTATTTAGTTAATTATGTGTCGATCAACAACAGGCAAGAACTGGCTTTCGCCCATACGATCATTCGGAGCGTGATCAGAGATCGCAATCTCTATAGTTCCGATTCCATGCAAAGATATGAGAATAAACATGAAAGAGTTGTTTTTCAAAACCCATTCATACTCTTTCAAATCGACATGAAAATTGACACGAACATGAACCATATATTCAGAAACGAAATAGTTTAATATTGGCTGTCTAAGTAAAGAAGATCCATCAGCTAAACTTATCTGTATATTTATATTGTTATGTTAACATCTAGTTTCAAAATGGATTCCTATGTGGAATGGCTTAAAGTTAGTGAGAATTAATTAAGAAAAATATATTAGACTGTCTTTAAACAAATGCTTAAAAAGGCTAAGCCTCATTGGACGCAAAACACAAACAAAATTAAGATTTAAGTGTTTTGCTTTAATTTAAAAAACTTTGAAATCTCCTAAAAACTGATAAACAAAAATGCAGTTCTGTCAGCAATGAAGAAAAATTATGTTTTAAGGACAATTGGTCTTTTGATTATATGATTATTTATAGTTCTGTTCCTAACAAGAGTTTTGATACAAATATTGTCAGGATCAGAACAAACCACTAAGGATATGCTGATAACATAGTGAAAAAAAAAATTGTTTTCAACTCAAAAAGCGGGGAACGGGAATTGATTTTAGAACGTTGTTTTCTTTGTGTAAACATCTCAGAATTTACCGTAGATTACTTTATCCATATTACCAAGTCCAACCTTAATCTATTTATTTTTCGTTAACTTCAAACGGATCCTTCTGGTTTTATGCTGAATCAATTCATCTTTTAGGCTTACGTCATTGTGGGGAAAAGCCTGTTGCAATTTAATGCGTCTTATCTCTATGCTTTTCATAAAGTATCTTGTATCTTGTACAATTTCTATTTCTCTCTCTTTAAGACCACTACATAATTTATTCAGTTACATGGTTTCATTTGAAAAGGAAGTTTGACCACAATCTACATTTAAGCTGTATGCAAATGTAAATTTAAAATATGACTTATTTGGCATTACTATTTCCTGTCTTTTTTTTGCAGCTTTCGAATGCAGATTTCCAGACTCCACTAAACAGAACATTTCTTCTAAGCCAAGTCAATGCCAATTACTAGAGTTTAACTGCCACTCTATTGCGAGTGAGTGTGGCAACTAGGATTTTTGGACAGGCAATTACCAGGTTACAACCATGGACTTTGGATAGGGAGAGGGGGAGGGAAAAGAGACAAAAAGCAACAGCATAACTCAATGTTTACTTACCCAAAAACAATGGATGAGAAGAGGAGGAAGGGTGAGAGAATCGCGCCTGGCAAGCGGCCATAAATTTCCGAAGTGGCGCGAAGTTTGCTGCACTTTCAATGAATCGAATATTCATTCGAGGCGCTCTTAACTTGCATAACCCAAAAGCATAGCAAGAGAGTAAACAAGAGCGCAAGAGACACACACAGAGAGAGAGAGAGAGTGTGTGAGTATCGTTGCATGCCAAATAAGAGAGAGATGGAATGAGTTTGCCGATCTCTGGGCACAATGATCTTGTTGTGGAACTCCAAATGCTTGCCAACTATTTGCAATACAAGTTTGCTGCTTATTTTATTCGTTTATCACTTGATAATTATAATTATCCACTAACTTATCAACACAAAGATAATGAAATGGGTTTCCGACAATAAGACACGGACATTATCACATTAACAATTTCAACCGGACTTCCATCTTAATATTGTATGTTATATCGATAGATCACGACTTTTATGAATACGAGTACGAAAACGAATCAACCGCTAAGAAAACTACACAGCGGGCAATACAAGCGTTAAGGACGATCGTTACGAGCAAACTGGTTGTAGAAGCTTTGAGCACAGATACCGCAAACCACGACCGACCATTCGACTGCCTCAACATGTGCTTTTATTGGAATTCGACGGGGTCTTTCGAGTCTCATCTGACAACAGACAACTGCGAACTGGGCGAATGGCGACTGTCGACTGGGTACTGCGGACTGCGGACTGTTGACTACCGACACAAACACCAACTTGCCTCCGGCATTGCTTTTCTGTATTTGCAGTTGGGTGCAACGCGAAAATAAAGTAAGGGGGACTCTGGAAAGCCGACTAAGGAATGCACTGCAATCACTCACTGTGACTAGACTAATCTCTAAGCAACCTTACTAATTGTATCACTAGGGAACAAAAAAACAATTAATAGACTCGATTTATTTATACTGAATCTTTAATAATAATAATAATAATAATAACAATAATGTGATAATAATAAAAGATAATAATATTAATAATATAAATATAGATTCTATATAGTTGATAATATCATATATCAAAATATGCTCTATGTATTCAAATTTGCTTTAAATAAAAAATTTTAATTTAATTTTAATAATACAGTTATTCTTTATAATCTTCACAGTTATACATTTATTATTTTATTCAATTAAAGTGTTAATATATTATTATATTGTATAATAAATTATTTTTATTTGTGACGGCTCTAGTTAAACCCATATAAATATATGTAGGTAGGGGAAAATCAATTATTCACTTATATATATTTTATAAATATTATAAAAAAAATACTAATAAAATTTGGTTGGGTTAGTTTGCAAATCTCTTGTGTTAGTTTGACTTTAAAGTTCGTGAGAACGAATTTCTGTAACATACCTGTATTACCATTGATTAGGATTCTTTAATAATTTTAATAATTATTTCTAAAATATTCATCGCTTAAGACTAAAAATATATGTAATTTTTATTGATATTTTAATGAATACAATATTCAAAATAATATTTTCATTCAATAAATAAAGTTAATCGGACCCAATTTTCTATTTTTATAATCTATTTAAATAATCTAAAAATATTAACGTATAAGACAAAATCAGAAGTCTAACCCATATAGCCTGTTGCTGCATGTAGAGCGCAAAAGAGATGAAAGTGTAGCTGCAGTTAAGAGAGGTGAAAAAAGAGAGACTGAGAGATATTGTGAGAGCAGGTATCGCATGCTATAAGCATTACTTTTACCGGCTACACTCAACGTTCAAATCTTGCTGTGACTCTCTATCTACTCTGTGCTCTTTGCTTCTCTTTCTGTCTGCAATGAATCGCTCTTTCTTACGCTCTGAGAAGCACTTAAGTGGAGCAACTTTGTTGTCGTACATTGACGTCTGCATCTGTGATCAAAGTCACTCTCCCCGCGATCGACACAACAAAAACAACAACAACAACTGCCGCCTCACATATGGACTTGGGGAAGCTTGTGTGATAGCACTGTTTTTGCCTGGCTTTGATTTGGGTCGGAGCAGTTGAATCAGCTGCCCAGGGGCATGTTGTTTTGTTGGCGACTCTGGATGATAGATGTCCTCAATCACATTTTAAAAGCTTCCGTTCATCACAGTCAAAAATTCGCAGAATAAGTATCTGATAATTGCAACCTGAGCTGTAATAAAAATTTTGATCATTTTTTAAGAATTATAAGCAATAGGATTTATAATAATTACCTAAAAATAAATTCAATTAACGAATAATATTGCAGTAATGTGAAAGACTTTGAACTTGAAAAGGATTTTTACTAGCCTTCACCTCCTATTATCGCACAGACTTTATCACTGTTTAAAAAAAAAAGTATCTTATGGTCGAAACCCGTTTGCCATTTGGGTCGAAAACGGAAAAAAGGGCAAAAGACACAAGAATTACTTGTGGAATGAGAAATAAAAAGAAGAGTAGTAAATATTTATTTATGATTTGCGTTGAGAATTCTCACATACTCGCTCTTCGATTAACCTTTTATTCTGTTTGGTTAACTCTTAGCTACTTCCCGCGCTTCATAGCGCTTGTATTTTAACCATATTCGCCGCAAAAGTCAAACGGTGGCATTTTCACACTTTTATACAAATTGACGTTTAGCTGTCGCCAATGTCACTTACAACTGCACTGTAACTTCGATGACGCGACGTTGCATGCCGCATGTTGCATGAATGCGAATTGCAAATACCGAGTTGTTGATTGTTGAGTGCCCTCCTTCCCCATCAGAGTAATTTGAGTTATCAACCGCAGACGCCAGTGGAGACGATGCCACACCGCAGTCAGCGCTGACAGCGACGCAGCATCCGCTGAGGTGAGTAATATACCCTGTACAATTTTTGAAGAGCAGAAGTAGGCTTTGATATCTCGTCGTTGAATGTGTGTTAGTGTCTTACAGTATCTTACGGGTTTTAATCTTCAATGCCCGAGTTAAATTTTCGTATAATTTTAAAGATAAAGAGATTTAAATTTCTATTAAAAATTAACGCAATTTTTCACTATCTTCAACTTCATCATCATGTACATAATTTAGAAAATTGAGATGTATTATTAATTATCAATTCTACACCAAAAAAAAATCCGCGATAAAATTTAACCGATACGGCGTCAGAAGACTTTCTTAAAGTTAGCACAAAATACATACTTGACTTAAGAACGATTTTTCTAAGCAATATTTAATTATTATTAGATGAAATATTTTAGACTTCTTTGCCCAAGGTGAACTTATATATATGGTGACGTATTCCGATTTTGTGAGTTTCATAAATAAATACATCTGTTCTCAGTTCTTTTCTCGGATCTGTTCTCACCCAAGGTGTCCTAAACGCTTTCCACTATATTTCTATTGGAATCGCGTTTTCTTCCCATGTCTGCGTTTTGCTTTCGTCGGTTGCCACAAGAATGACGTTGCTATAATTTTTTATTCGACACGAACACTAATATTGCATGAATATGTTAATAAATTTTAGGTTCGGAATTAATATGAGACTAAGTCTGCGATATTTGTTTATGTAATGTCAAACTATGAAACCAGACTGAGAACAGTTTCTGGGAATGCGTCACTTTATGTAAATACACCTCGTTTTTGACTATTTGAATGTTGAGACGTTACCACTTTATCCTCATACTGTCTAAATTTAATCATAATATACTGAATACTTACTTAAAAAAGAATATGTGAATAAAAGTCGTTATTGAAGTTGCATAGCTAAAGAAGTGAATACTTTTTACCTGATTACAGGGTATTTTGAAGCGCAGCAAACAGAAGTGGTGCAACCGTATTCCTTATGCATATTTATAATTAATATGGACACTGTACAAAGGTGCAGTTAGTACAAGTTATTTGTTTGGCTCTTGAGAGCTTTACTTTGGAACCCGACTTTAAAATATCTTTGCGCCCACTTCGATTGCATGGAATAAAATGAATAACAAGTCGAAGATGAAAAAGAAGTAAGAGAAATATAATAAGAAGAGTGAGAGAGAGAAAAGTTTTTTCGCATGCAGAAGATGAACTAATATCTTAACTTATTTTGATTCTTACTTCACATTACTTACTTACTGCGATGTACTTTAAAACGGAAGTTAAGACTTTGTTTCACAGATCTGCAGGCAGTTATTTTGCATCATTTGTAAATAATGGATTCTACATTAAAGTTGATTAGTTCAGAGTCCCTAATAACAGTGAATTAAACGTGAGATCGTGAGTAAGAAATAACGCACAACGATCTGATTACTAACTTCATCTTTTCTTTTTTTTTTTTTTGTCATATTACAGTTTCAGCTCAGCTTTTTTAAGGCGTTGAATGATCGTCAAATATTTATCGCCTTCTTTTAAACCAATTTTTGGTAATACTGGTCGTATTGGTCGTAGCTTTTTTTTGTTATTCGAGAAGCCCAACAAATTGAGCTTAATGACAAATTGAGTGCCAAAAATAACATGTTCCAGTCTCTGCCAAGTTGCGTAGTTAAGTAATTTAAAACACACGATCCAAAAATCATAATAAAAAAGATATACACACAAGATACACGCAAGCTCAACAGATACAAAAGGCAATCTGCATATAAAAAGCAACAAAGGACAAAACCTTTTAACCAACCAACCAACCAACTGAGAGGGTGGCAAGGCCATTGAAGGGGCGGGGTGGGGCGGGGAGGGAGGCAAGGGTAATATTAGAGCATGGTCAAGAAATTTACGCTTGCATGCAAATTGAAAAACAGTCGGGAACAGGCGCTTGTGGATTGTGGATGGACCTGGACGAAGGTGCAAAACTGCCAAACTGGATGGAGTCTCAAAACTTTGGTATGAGCTGATTGAGCGCCTGGTTGATGCATTTTAAAACAAATTGGCACAGTTTGTGAAAATTTACCTGTGTTGTTGTTGGTTCTGTTGGTCCTGTTGTTGTTGCTGTTGTTGTTGTTATTGCTTGTCACTCAATTAGATGCAACTCATTTACCCCGACACATTTGGTCGTCATTTGTGTGCACAAAATGTTAATCAAAGCCTGATGGCGTATTTTAGGCCAACTAATAAGTACGACACCCACATACATATAGTAGACAAAACGAGTAAAGGATATTGCGACAAGAGGGGCGGGAAAATGGAAACGGGAAACGAGTTTGGGGAAATGCGATGAGAGCTGGCCAACAGTCGCTCCAATTAATATGCAAAATTTATGCATGGGAAAGTTCAAAACAAACAAACAACAAAAACAACAACAACAACAACAACAACATAAAATCCAAAAAACAGAAACAACACAAAAACCAAATGCGAAACGCGATAAAAAAAAATCAATACAAATTAGCAACGAAATGTTTTTGTTGTCGGTCCTCTTGTTATTGTTTTTTTTTTTCGCTGGTGTCGACAAGCCAAACAACTTATTATGCTTAATCCTTGCCCGACTCCTTGAGTTTATTTGTTCCTTACTTAACGTACATATGTATCTTTAACCCTACAGTAACCAGAAGTTAGCTTACAAACTAAATTATACAAATTTATATTAATGACTTAAAATAGAGCTTACTAACGCATTAGAAATATCATGTGTACGATCCGTATTGATGACACGTTTCTGTGGCGTCTGAAATATTGAAAAAATATTTTAGAAAGTACTTTGTAGCTTTTGATAGAATTATCTGTCAGATATTGCTTTTATTATATTAATCTGTACAGCTAATTTTGTGAATGTTTTCAAACAGAGATAAAAATATAAATAAAACGAAGGTGAATAAAACTAAAAATGAAAATATACCATAATTTTTATAACGTTAAATAAAATGTATTTTAGAAACTCGTAGATGTAATTCAACTGATATAAAAGAGGTTGTTATAAATTTTGATTTTTTTTTAAAATGGGCAAAATGGTCAAATAGTGAAATATGTTAACCAGTTAAAATCATATGGTTAACAACCTTTTAAATTACTGTAACTCATAACATATATACAAATAAACAGAAAGCTTTGTAAATTAATTTTTATTGAATGTTTGGTTGAATGTAAAGTCTATGGCAACTGCCTGACAAGGAAATAAATACATATGTACAAATATATTGTGCTGTCACTTTTAATGAATTTCAATGAATTCATTTAATTGAATTGATTTAGGAATCACATCTAGTTTATAATTACATACATAATATTGATCAAGAACAAGAATGTATATTATAATAATGCAAATTTCAACTTAATGCACATGTTAGAATAGGTTACAAGGGTTAAGCTGGCTGGTGTGGCACGGTCACCGCATGTTGCACGTTGCAATTAAATTAGTGCGGCTCGTGTCGTGCCTGTTTCGAAGCGAAGGGATGTTTCAAGGTCTGTGTTTGACGACTTGCTGATGGAAAAGTTGTTGCGACGAAAACAATTGCAAGTGCAAGTGGTTGGGTGTGTTGTGTGTTGTGTGTGCTTCTCTCCGGCTGTAACTGTAACTGTATCTTACAGATACTTTTTCCAGATACAAATGCACAGCGGGCTGACCAAAAGTTTTCCATGATGATGACAATGCTGCTGTTGATAATGATGATGACCTGCGCAACAATAGTTTGCATCTCACAGATACAAATGCTAAACTTTCATCTTCTTCTTTTGGTTGTTGTTGTTGTTGTTGAAGTTGTTGCTGCTGCTGGCTTGCCGCAATCAACTGCACTTCATGTTGCGGTTGCCTTTAACATCTTGCCAACCATAACCATGCGAGTGTGTTGTGCCTGTGTGTGTGTGTGCTAGTGTGTGTATCTAATCACATTAGCACGTGCGCATATCCTTTTTGGCCCTGTGTCCGCGTCCGCCTTCTGCAAGGATGCTCCCCAGGCTGCAATTGCCATTGGCAAAACTAAAAACATTTTGGCCGCTTTGTTTTTGCCTCATTTCGTTTTGTCGATTTTGATTATTTGTCTGTGGTTGCGTTCTCCTTTTGTTTGCCTGCTATGCTAACTATTTGGATCTCAAAGTTGGCCCACACACACACATACATACACCACTCACACCCACACTCTCACTAACTCACTCACTAACTCAAAGTTAGATTCACGTATGCCATACGCGTTTTCTCCATTGCAATTTCTTTCGTGCGGTTCAAAATATTTCAACAAAGCTAAGCCAATTTCAAATATCTGCTTGTATTTTGAGTTGACTGATTAGTTGTCTTATTCTTGCGATATCGGAGTATCAAAAAAACCGTAATTTGGCGGGAAATTGACACAGACCATATTGTTCGAAAGATTAGCTTTTGTTAATTGTAAATAGTAGTTATAAATGAAAATTAGATATAAAATTTGGAGGCTGAGTATGTGCTTAGATTATGAGCTTAATTGGAAAATTAATTACAAATATACAAAAAAAATAGTGTATAATAAAATTAATTAAGGTCGAAAAACATAATTGGAAAATGCTTACATTTTGACAAAAATTTATCTGTTGTTCAGAAATATTGTTTATATCTGAGCAAAGAGCAGATTGCAGAGTATCTCTTAGCCCAACACTCCTAACAACCTCTCACTCCATCAAACATCTGATTCTCATTTTTTTTATTGTCTTCATATTGGTGTGATACTATTTTATAAACATTTATATTAAAATTAACAAGATTATATAAAGAGAGGTTTCAACGACTTTATAATAAATTCTTAAATTTTTAAATTATAGACAAACATTCCGCGAAAAATTACAGAAAAGGCAGAAAATTGTTAAATATTCCATTGTTGTTCGCAATGAGCGACAAAAAAAAAGGTTCTCAAAACAGACAAAAGAATTACATTTTTAACTTCTCTCCCCTTGGGTTGACGAGCTTCAAACTTTCGTTAAAATTTATATCTACTTTTTACGTATTTCGAGTTTTAAATATTCATCAAAGTCTTAATTAATTTCAAAGTTATTTGCAAATGCAAATATAATATTGCAAAAATTACAATAATATAATTACAAGTTTGTCGTTTTGAACAATTAAATAAATTCATATAATCAAAATCTAACCGGTGGTGGTTGCTTCCAGCTTCAGCTAACCCACATTCTTATTTCTATAAGAAAATGATACCTATCCATAAGATTACGAAACAATTTGCTGTAACAAATAGTTTTTTCGTGTTTGTTGAAGCAAAATTTGGATCCTTTGACGAACTAGGTGTTTTTCGTTGCCCTCTTGCATCAAGCGGAGCCCGTCTTGCAATTCTGTTATGGAAGCTTTATCAATATTAAACACATCATCAGTTTCTTCCACGGGGAAGACTCCTGCGACTTATCATCATCGAAACTTAACTTGCGTCTACGTATGTCAATCTTCGCTGCCGCGACTTTCTCCTTCTTATCCTTTTTTATTTCCATTACTTTGTCCATCAAAAACGGATGACGTCGCTGCCAAAGTTAAATAATAATAATAAATTAATTTCATCTTAACTGGAAGTGTACATGCATGCAGTTGGGAGTAGGGGTACTACTTACTTTGATGTGCTGGTGGAAATTGCCTATGCCATTTGCCAGATTGCCGCGAAGCCGGTGCTGTGATGGACAATAAACGCATTCCACAACTACACGATTGCCTTTTCGCTTTTTAATTTTAAATATACCTCCATTCCTTTTTGTTTCGTCGGCCATCTCAAGAAAAGTCAAATTTTCTCAATTGTTAAAATTGTTTACGAAATCGATTCTGTTCTGTTCAAAAGCACCGTTACTTATCGCGGCGTGGCGTCCTTTAAAATTGGGGCTGCCACCCTACAGAAATTTCCCGATCTGGCAACTTGTTCTAATTGGGGCTGCCACCCTACAGAATTTTACGATCTGGCAACTTGTTTTAATTAAATTAAAAAAATTTGGCTGCAACTTTGAAAATCCAACTAAATTGGAATTTTGAAGCTAGAATTTTTAAAATTTTTGTAGATTTTTTGTTGGAATTTTCTAAATTTTTTTTTTTTTTTTTTTTTAGAATTTAATTTTGTAATTTCTTTCCCCGACGACCTTCAAACCTTTATTCAAATGTTTTCCGTAATTTAATCTATCTTCGATTTTTAATTTTAATCAAAATGTTAATTAATATCAAAGTTATTTGCATTTGAAAATTTGCATGAACTAAATTTAAAAATGCACACCATCTGTCGGTACAATTCGGTACTAATGTGCTGTTTTTGGACTTATCGATAAATGCGCCCTCCAAACAAACTTCGCAACACAGACAAAAGGGGGCACTATAAATGCTTTGCAAACAAAACAAGAGGTGGCGCCAAAGTGATCTTTAAAAATGCATGTATCGTTGCTTAACACTGTTTAGTGCATACTAACAATACTAGTCTATCGAACGACATTTACATTCTTTCAAATGATCGAGCTAAATATGGGAGGCGGGCAATTTAAATTAAAATATTAAATTTTCCAGTATTGCCATGAGGCGATAATAAAGAACATAATGTTAAATCGAAAATAAAATAAAGATGATAACTTTCAAGAATGTTGTTACACCTTGGAGGATGAACTTGTGCTAATGCAAACTCATTAAAGTAATTTAAATATTCGAGATTTAACAATACTTTGTTTCCTGTTTAAAATTTCTAGTTCAAATTAGAGAAAATGGCAAAGTATTGTGTTTGGTTTTAAAATAGGATTCTGACGTCGCAGCCTATATCACAAGTCTTTCTGTATCTTTGTCTATCCCAAAGCTTAGATTTTTGTTGAAGTAAAAATAAAAACATAATTTTTGAAATATAAGCACTGATTATATATTTTTGCAAATGGTTAACAAACTCTCCAATTTATTCTTCATAGGTTTTAAGCATTTCTGTTTGAATTTGTTTTTGTTTTTATTGTCAGCAAACGTATTTTTGTTGAGCGACTTTTAATCTCAACGGTTGGAATGCTGTTAAATACTGTATTAAGCATTATAATGTTTACATTTATTTTGCTGAGTATTGTTATATTTCTGGTTTTTTACTCGGTCTTCACCGGGACATAGGTCAGCACGATGGTCGAGTACGGTGAGACCTTTAACTCGTTGAGATTCACCTTTGTCGAATGGGCCAAGTTAGTAGTGGCATTGTTGTTGTAGTTCTCACTGAAGTAGGAAACGGTCATCTTCTCAGGCAGCTTGTGGTCAGCCGTAAAGTTGCATGGCTGCGGCAAATCGGTAGGATTAAAGATGACAAAGTATCCAGGACTGCCAGACTTGATTCTGTAAGATCACAAGTAAGATTATTAGCAATTAACATAGACAAAAGGTTAATTTAAATTGAAAATGAATGTTCTAGCGTTAATTGATACCTTTGCCTTAGATTGGTAGCATTAAAAGGAAACCAGATGATTAGAGATTAGAAATATGATCAAGTAAATGTGATGTGCTTACCTGGAGTAAGCGGTGAGATTGTTGGACTCGAGGACCTCCAACTCGCCGTGCATGTAGGAGGGCGATAAACGCATCTCCTTGATTTGGCTATAGGTATCCTGATTGACATTTGAGTACTCAATGGAGTCTACTGGGACGACAGGAACGCCGGGCAATAGAGACATGAACAGGGCCAGGGCTGAGGGATGCTTGCCTGTGTCCACGTACACGTCGCCAAAGTTCCATTGCAGCCAACTGGCATTGCCCGTGTCTCGGAACGTTTTTTGCAACTGCTGTGCCAACTTCTTGTCCGACTTGGAGGAGCTGATGGCCTTTATGAAATCACCATACATGGGAAGATCGACACCAAAGGAACCACCCGAATTGCTCAGCACATAAGCGTCGGAGCGAATTATGTCCTCGGCCACCGAAAGGAAGGCATCCGCCGAGGCATTCTTCACGAAGCCCAAATAGTCGTAGAGCACATCGCCTAATCCGTCAGGGAAGGTGGACTGCGTATGTGTGTAGAAGCTGTAGTCTATCATATTCTGATCCCTGTCTGTATGCGCGAGTTCCTCATCTTCAAGTTTATTGTTCACCAGGAAGAACTTGGTGTTCTTCAGCCGGAATCCACGGACGCCCAGACCAACCAGATGCTTTAGCACGCCACCAAGCTCCTCTCGCACTAGCGTAGAGTTCATCTTTAAGTCATAGTGGCCAGCCTCGAACTGTGAGAGCACATAGCTGCCTCCCAGTTGCTCCCAAGCGCTGGTGTTGCCGCCAACCTTTTTCCAGTTGGTTGGCTCGCTGCTCTGGCTCACCCAGACAAATGCAGCACGCTTGTCCTCGTTCACTAGAGCATCCCTGAACAGCTGCGAGTCCTTGCTCACATAGTTGGGCGTCAGGTCGAGGATGACGTTCATTTCGCTGGACGTGTAGAGATCCACAAGTCGCTTGATCTGTGCTTCCACATCCGGTTTCTTCACCTCGTACGTTAGGATTGCAGGCAATTCGTAAATGACACCAGATGCGTATATCTTCTTAGCTGTTTTAACATCCTCCGATTTGGCGGCATCCACGTGGCCAAACTTGGCATGCAGGCCACGCTTATACCAGGCCAATGGCTGTGGAGCAGCACATTTGGGAGCGCCAATAATAATAAGAATGGCGCCGACCAACATGGCCACCCAAATGGCCCAGAATCCCACGAAGAAAATCCAACGCAAGCGAACCCAGAACGGATCATTGGCATATTTCAAGAGTTCCTCCTTGCTCATGCCAGTGAATTCCTAAAATACAATTACTTTCACTTGTAGATACATTTTAAGAGAGTCAAAACGAGAGAGAGAGAGAGAGAGTGAGAGTTCCCTTACCGGCTTGCCTCCGTTGAGGTTGCCAATGTCAATCTTGGCATCGCCGTTCTGATGATCGCCCTTAATGAATTTGACCTCATCGCGACGTTCCGTTAACTTCTCATCCCCAGTTCCAGCGCCGAGCATTTCCTCATCGGCTCCATCGGGCACAAAATTCTCTTCCTTCACCATTTCCTCTGATAAAGCTATCGATGAAAGCGTATAAAAGAGATTGTATTTAATCAGCGTCAATTAAGCTCAATGTACATTAGGTGCTTGTGTGCATATATATACATACAGTTAGTTTATTAAATATTTTGACCAATAGTAATTTGAAATATAGTTTAATCTAATTAATATCAAAATATTCTTAAGCTCTGATACATAAAAAAATAAATCAGCAGTTCTGCAAGTTAAATATTTTGACCAATAATTTAAAATATGGTTTAATTCAATTAATCTCAATAAATTGTGTGCATTTTTTTCTTTGTCCAAACATACATTATGTACTACACGTTTTGTACATATCTACATTATGTACTACACGTATGTATGAATGTTTGTGTGTGTTATCTTTTGTGAACTGAGCGTGACTTTCACTCGTACTTTGAGTACAATTTGAGGTTAGAACTTGTTGAGCTGCAACTTAATAGATTAATTTGCACAAATGCACGTGATTTTCAGAATAAATATAGAACGGATACACCAACCGACATAGTGACTTTCTATAAATAATCTTTATGCTGTGCTAAATTCTCTTTTCTCATTAGATACATATGTATCTATGTATCTATGCAAAGTTGATGACGTCATTAGTTGCCACGCTTGAATTGTTCTTGGATTGTTTTCGCGTAAGCTTAGAGAAAATCAATATGCATGCAACACATTTTCTTTATCTCGGAAATTTCCTGATAAGCAACTTAATATGTCACACCCTCACGCTTAAATATGTTTAATGAAATATAATGCAATTCTTACATCAGCCAATTGATATCGTGTAATTTGAGCTTGAAAAGAAGTATACATACCTTTGCTATTTGTGGGCAATTTATCTTCCGCTATAACCTTATAGACCTCCGGAGTGTCTACCTCCTTATCGTTCTGCGGTGGTACTGCGAAAAAATGTTAATACAAAAATTATTAACGTTGAACGGTACTGCCAACTTCTTATAGGAAAAATAGCTGTTGCTGGAGAGCATTTGAAAAATAGCTGAAACTGCGATGCAAAAATGGCTAAATAAGCAGTAGGGCTGTCAACTCGTTTTCGTGTGGCTGCCATTTCGCGCCAAGCATTGAAATGTTAAAATTATGTTAACTCAACGGGACTATGTTAATATTGTCTGTGATTTACCACAATTTAAGCTCTAACATATTCTGAACTGTTTTTATGAGTTTACTTTAATTGAATTTGTAGAAATATAAATAAATTTTAATTTAAAGATACTTAGAATTTTCACTTACCTGGAACTGTTACCGGAAGCGTAACCGAGCTCTGTAATAATAAATTTCCATTATTATTGCAAGAAGGAAATAGAAAGTCTTCTGTTATTCAAAGTAGTTTTCGTTAAGTGAGGAGCAATTCTGTTAACTGTTCTTTTGATTCTAAGAAGAATGAATAATTTAAGATCTGGCAACGCTAAAGTACGCGTTATATTTAAATTTACAAAAATTAAAACAAAGCATTTATTAAGAATATTACAATTAAACTCACCTTATTACCGGCGCTAATTCGTTTAAGACGCGAAAATAAATTCATTGTATATCGGTTTTCTTTAAAACTTGTTTGACGAGGTGTTTAGCTAAAAGGAAAGTGAATTTAAAATAAAAGAGTGAACAAAGGCTGAAAAGCTTGTGCTGATTTTTTTGATGTCCTTATTACTTTGTATTTGATGTGAAGGCAACAGTATCTAAATAAATTCTTTAGTTTCCTTTTGTTCTCTTTTCAATTAATTAAGGTTTTTATGTGCAATTTCTTTTACTTTCCAAATTTTTCACTTTTTTCGCGTTTCTTTCCGATCTCTGACTGTCCAAATGCGAATCTGAAGCCAAACTGAAACTGCAACAAAGTGCGATTGAAATTGGGAGCTCTGAGATTGTAGCTCTTTCATCAACGTTGTTCTTGTGGTCGTTGTTGTGTTGTTGTCGTTGTTTTCGTTGTTGTGTTGTTGCTCTTGCTGTTGTTGATTTAATGCATTTGATTTAATAATAGCGTACATACATCCACATCCACTGGGAGAAGTGAACACACTGTGAACGCACTGTGTGCGCTCTTAAATTACAATTTATGTGCCTGCGGCGGTTGGCAGCCTTAAACTACCTGGTCGAAAAGCGGGACCGACTAAGCCTCCTCGTCTTACCTGAGAATGTGAGACTCGGCAAGTTGCCAAGCTTCTTTGGGCTGGTCTGGTCTGCTCAGAGTTCGGTTGGATTGGGTGGGGCTGTGTTTTGAGCTGTGGACAAAAAACTGCACTCGTCGGCGCATTCCATGACCAAAAATAAGACAACAAAGCCATTTGAAGAGCTTGGCAAGTTGACGGCAACTTTCAAGTTCGCAGCTCTTTTTAACATGGTCTTTTGAGCATGGTCAAAAGTTGCATTTAGCGTGACTCGAACTTCAAATTAATGCCCGCTAAATTGATCAATTTGATTTCATTATGTGACATGCAAAGCCGATTTTGAGATAGAGATTAGACCCATTAAAACAATGGCCCAGCTTACGGCCTATAAATGTGACATCCAGAACCAAATTGATCGGATCAATTCAAGCGATGGCTTTCCACGTGAAACGTCTGTTGCTGTTCTCAGTCCTCATCCTGCTGCTGCAGCTGTGCATTGAGTGTGAGGGAAGGCCAAAGGTAAACGCATCCAATCCTATATAGCAATCCAATAGAACTAGAATGTGGTGATCCATTTGCAGGGCGATGGCGATGGAGATGGCGATGATGATGATTCATCCTCGGAGGAAACTGTTGAGGATTCGGATGAGAGACGACGACGCCGTCGGGATACCAGCACCAATAATTCCATTGGAGGTCGTGTTGGCATTCCTGGTCTGCCCGATCCAGCGACAATTATAAAGATAGCCCAACTCTTCCAGTCGGTGGGTGAACAGATCGTTCCCATTCTCCTAGAGGCTGTGCTGCCAGTCGGAGATCCAACTGGAGATCGATTCACCAGGGACTTGCAACTACTAAAGAATGCAAAGCGCAGCCTGGAACTCTACTCCGATGAGCTACAGTCAAAGGCAGTTTAATGTTTCAATTTAAATACATGATTTACCATGATTCGACCATTCTTTAAAGAAGACTCCTTTTATTTAATCTTCCAATTTGATATACACACCAAAAAATCCTGGAATCTGTTGACAATCACGATCGGCGTCGTAATATATGTAGTTCAGTAGAATATCTGCGGTCGTCGGAAAATTGCCATTGCACCACAAATTTCCCGCCACTATGTTGGGCACAAGGGAAAACATTTCCTCAATTCCGCAAGCCGTTTTTAGACGTACCATTAACTTGTCCATTACGGCCTCAATAATGTAAGCAGCCAAGTTTTTCGCTTTGTAAATCTCATCGCAATGATCGTGAAAGGCAAATTTGACAATATTTTGTGTGTCATTTTTTTGAGAGTTTCGTTGTTGAGTTGCATTTGTTGAATTGGCTTCCACTTGGAGCAGCAACAAGCTCAGCACCAATAATTTTATAACTCGCTGTCAATTATTGAAATATTCAAATAACTTCCTGATGTATATACTATGATCTTACCATTTGTATAAAGAGTCGAGCACGATTTGAAGTTAGTATTGAAATTCTAATATACGCCAAAATCGTTTAACCCTATCAAATGCAATTTTGTAGCTATTAGTCGAGCTCATTTATATACCCAGTGCATTTGAAAATTAGGTATAATAAACTTGTGAAATTCCTAGTTAAGTATTTAAAATCATTCTATAATATATATTAACGTTGATTTACATCAGCGAAATAAATACACATATGTAATGTAAATGTATTTCAATTGAAAAATTCATATTAATTAATTTTAAAAGGTTATTCAAGAGTGTTTTACAGTTTTATATCAGCGCTAAAGCAACCCAAAATGTATTATTGGTGTCCCGAAAAAAAGAAAACATTGTTTTCAAATGTATAAAAGAATTTTGAGAGATTTGACATATTAACTAAATTATCATTAAAACTGATTTTAAATACAAAAAGAAATTGTTTAAAAAAATTAAATCTCTGACATTTAAGGAACACCAACATTTCAAACGGATGTTTTCAAAAGCATTTCAATCTAGAGATTTGTGGAAAACACCTGATTGAAAATTAATTTAATTAATCCGTACGTGAACACAAATTAAAGTATGTTTAATATAATATATAAAATTCATTTTCATAATACATATATGTGTACATATATCTTTACTAGTCTTCTAATATTTTAATTAAAGAATACTTTCTTTGGGCTGGGTAAATTTAAGTCAAGCATTTGTATTTCTTTTTTTACGCCGGAGCATGCGTTTTGGAAATTTAATTAAATTATTGAAATATTACAGTGTTTATCTTTTGCATTAAATAAATTATAAATATGAAATGGTGTCTATTTCCAACTTTGTAGAAGAAATAATTGAACTTGCTAGTTAAGTTCTAGTTTTGTTAAACTTTTCACTTGTTAGTCTGCGTCTTAATTCGGAGTCGTAGTTACTTACTAACTGTATAACAGAATTTAAGCCAGCAATAGATAGCATGACACTTTTTCGTATGCCTAAAAGTATGCCACAAAAATTGGTTTTCATTTGCAACTTTTTATTTTTTTAAAGCAGAAACTTTTTTTTATATGTAAAAAATGAAATGAAAATTGAGGTTTTGCAAATAAATGGTGCAATAAATATTTTGACAAAAAGTTTTCTTAGCGTTATATTTAAAATTCTTTCATTTTTAAATGAACTTATCTGCTAAGCTAATTAATAAAAAACTATACATCTTCCTTTTAGTACTTTGAAGTACTTTGGCCCAGCTTTAGATCGCGATCCAGCACAAAAGAGATAGACTTCGTTTAAATATCCTTCTGTGCATTAATAATCCTTATTTCTTGTCTTTGTCAAGTTAGACAATGTTTTCCTCTTAAGGTATGACAATACAGCTTCTATACTTCTTATTATCTTATATTTGTCTACAAATCTGCACATTGCATTTACATTTGCAGTTACTTTTTAAAATACAGAGTGAGCTTTGGACGATATTTAAAAAGTATCTTTTGGATACAAACGGTTTTTATCTTCTGTGATACCCACTCATGAAGGCATTTTGATAATAGAATTTTTGAAATGACATGACTAATACACTATCTCATTCAAATGAATTATTCTGCCGATTAATTACATAAGCACATTCTATTATTATGTATTTATGTATGATTGTCACCTCTTGGTAAACTGACGGCATAAAATGTCCTTTCAGACAATGTCACATTGGTTCGACGGCGCCGCACTAAGAAAAAAACGTGGGATGATGTTTCATGTCCAATATGTCAGTTCTCAGCTGCTGCGGCAGCAACCAAACTAACAACTGACAACTGGCAACTGACAACTGACTGAATTGCAACTGCAACAGCAACTGCAACTGTCGTCGACTGTGTCTAAGTGAATTGTTGTGTTGACAAAAGCAAAGTAAAGTAGAGTAAAGCAAAAGTTAATATGCTTGGGATGCTTGGGCTGAGCACTCAAGTTTTTAAACATTTGCCCGCTTGTAATTTGAGCTGCATGCTTGAGCATTACGAGTATCTATCCATTTTGATGTATATCTTTGTGTGTGTGTGTGTATGTGTGTGTGTGTGTGTGTGTGTGTGTGTGTGTGTGTGTGTGTGTGTGTGCGTAAGGAGCATCCACACATCCTGTCCTGCCCAGTACGAGTACCAAGTGCCAAGTGCCAAGTGCAAGGCAACCGAGTCCAGAGTCAAGGCATGTTCGGTATGCGTGCATCATGCTGAAATCTTGTTTGTATCTTTAAGATACTTTTGCTGTTCGTTGAGCGCACAGACGGCTCTTTATTTATTGTATAAACAATTTCGTGACTTTGTTGTTTATTTTCTTTCTTTCTTTCTTTCACATTCACATTTTCACATTTTGTTTGGCCCGTCGTTCGACATACATAATGGATGGCTTGACTCAACTTGGCAATGCACTTGCCTCATTGCCTTCCTTTGGTTTCTTTGGTTTCTCACCTAAGTGAACTAACTTATGAATGCAGTTTTCTGAGTTTTGGTCAAAATGGCTAAGCAAATATGCAAGAAACTTCAGCTGAGTTGAGCTGAGTTCAGTTCAGTTAACTACTAATTTGTGTTCAGTATCGCTTTTTCGAGTGCTAAGAGGAAATATTTCCTTGGCTTGCAATGAACCAACTTAAAATAACACTGGCTCGCATCATCGGTTTCTGTAAATACAATGATATAAGCTGAACCAACTGAACAAGTGAACAACATGAAAGGAGAAATAATAAAAAAATAAAAATACATAAGAAGACTTTGCACTGATGCTCGAGTGTTTTCTTTATAAACAGAAAACTTAATGATGTTGATTTAGTAGAACAGCCAACCAGGCAGTCAGCCAACTGCTAACTCTTTCCCCTTTCTTCCCACTCGTCCAGTTATTCCCCTTTATTCCCTGGCCCTGACACTGTGTTCCCTTTATGGGCCTCAGACACACATTTTCATAATATGTATGGCACAATATGTTCTTCTGTTTGTACGCCACGTTCATCACTTTAAAAGTTTCGCCCTCTCTCGTCTCTGTCGGAGTCTCAGTTCCAATCTCTATCGCAGTCCCACTCGCAGTTTCAACTCCAAACAGACGTTATTCCCGCGCTGGATTGTCAGTCAACATGATTTGCAAGTTGTAAAAATTCATTCAGCAACTACAACAACAACTGCGATGAAGACCAAGACCAAAACAAGAATGAGACTCAACTGAGACTGAGAGGAAGAGGAAGAGGACGACTTGGCTCAAGTTCTGGCCTGCATGTCTGCTTCATTAACACGTCTTTAGTGTCCGATCTACGCTTCTTATGCCGTAATACTCTTTAAATAAAAGCTGCATTCATATTGTAGCTGAACATGTCACATTCCATGTTTAATTATCGACCAGTCTTAAACATTCTTTGTTTCGATTAATATCGTATATCAATATCGTATATCAAAATTTTATATCATACAAAAGTAAATTTGTTTTTTCCCCATATTAAATTTCATTTTTAAATTTAATTTACAAGATAAGCCAATAAAGTTGTTTTTTATAACAAAAATTATGAATTTTTTTTAAGTATTTAAAATTTTAATTGAGTTTTAATTTATGGTTTTGATTAATGTATTAAAGCATGAATTTTGTGTAGGTCCCCTTTTGTCCTAATAGAATATATTTTATTTTAATATTTTTTTTTATGGTTTTTGACCGAATTTAATTGTAAAGCTATTTAATTTCCGGCCTATGATAAAGATTTAGGTATATTTATAAATATAATATTTAACAAAAATTATTGAAAATAAATATTAGTTTTTAGTCAATCCTTAAGTCAGAGTATTTTAAAGTCGTTGATGACATGCTTGATTTAAATTTTACAATGTCTTGTGAGTTTTACAGAGTCAAGGTGTAAATTGCTCTCCCGTTTTTAGTGCTCGGGTTTGTTTGCTCGTCTGTCAACCTTTAGTTGCCGGCAACAACCGCGTCCACAATTAGTTGGGACCCACTAAAATATGATTAGAGTCATTTGCTGAGCAAAGCGAGTGACTGAACTCTCGGTATTCATCCTTCATTCACTCGTAAGTCAACAAGGCGACCAACAATCTAAAAGAAATGACGATAATTTGATTGCCGTCTGTCCTAAAAAGTCGTTAGTTGGCTTTGTAAATTTGAGGCAATGCCTGAGATAATGAAGCGGATGCATGCAGAGTTTGGGTCTGGTGTTAGATTGGATTTTTAATTGCTGATGGTTATGCAAATGATGGTTTTAGCAAAAATTATAATGAAGGGGTGAGGAAAGAGACAGAGAAAGAAAGCCAGTAACAGAAAGATATTGAACGCTAGGAAGCTTGCCAGATGAAAAGACCATTGAAAGTGCTTAGAACAATGCAAGTTCAATAAGTAAATAAATTTCAAATAAAAGCGCTCGAGCAAAAGACAATAAAAAGGTCTGGAAAAAAAAAATTACTTAAAAATTGAAACATAGATAAAATGAACATAATATAATGTGTTTGTCCTAAAAATACTTGGGTATAGTATGTTGTCTCTTTAAAAAAATTTAACTGCAAATGGGTCGAAATCGATGTAAATGTTTAAAGACTAACCTTTAGTGCTCAAATGAAGTGATAGGTAGGTTTTTATTTTCAAAAATATATTTATAATTTTCGAATCTGTAGCTACAGATAGCTCCATATTGTTAAATTTTCGGAGCACAGGGTATGAAAACTACTTAAGCAGAGTCTTTAGCATGCCTTTAGCATTTATACTTCGTCCTTCACACAGTAATGTCGGTGCCTTGAAAATAATTTGCGCTTGAATGGAAAACCACAACCCATTCTGCATTCTGCATTCTCCATTCACATTCCAATTTCCAGTACCATTCTCCTCGTTTCTTTTCCTGCACACTTGGTCTCTGGTTTTCTGTTCAGGCAACGCCTTAGAATGGCAACCCCTAAAGAAATTCCGTGGCATGCATTTTGCAGTTTAAAAAGCTTTTTGTGCCAGGAAGTTTGCTACCTTTTGTTGGATGCCAGGCTGCCAGGCTACGAGGACTGCCAAGGGAAGCGGGGACTGTCAGAGAGCTAGGGATCCAAATAGAGAATAGCGAGTGTAACTGACATTAGTCGTGCAATAAGTAGACAGCCCTCAGTGACACATGTTTCCATGCGCCAGCCAGCCAAATGTTCAAATGTTGTGGCCCCCAAGCCTTAGAGTTTGAGAGTCTCAGAGTCTCAAAGTCTCAGAACTCAGGCCCAAGATCCTAGTCCGTGCCTTGTCTGCATTTGGCTGCTAAACTTTTTGCTTGCCATGCAAGACACGTTGACAAAAGACGACAACAACATCAGCAACAACAACAACAACAAAGTCGACGAGAACAACTACAAAGTCGACAACGTTGCCAGCAAACGACATAGACGAATTTATGCTAATCAGTTTGGATGCCTGCCCGAGCATTATGCGACAACGAGGGTTGTTTTTGTAATAAGTATTTAAGACTGACATATTAAATTTAAGAATTTCTTCTTAAATCCAACAAAATTGCTTTTCCAAAAAGAAACAAAAGTGTTGCATATTATGGTGAGATTCCTTTCGTTATTTATATATTTCAAAAATATATTTTCAAAACTACATAATTATCGGAGATCGAATTCTGTTTAACGTTAAAGATTTCCAAAAAGTTCCAAAAGCTTAAAGTTTATCTGTAACTTACAGCCTTTAAAGATTCAAGCAATGGTTATCAAGTTATCCATAACTATAAAATTACATATGGGCGTTTTGACAGCTCAGATAAATAGAGTGCAAATTTTAAAAAGTGTTTATATATCTGAGTGGCAATTCAGTTGGACTTAATTTAATACAAAAGATGAAAATAATCCACCTGTCCGATTAAAAGATATTGCCAAAAATATGCGATGACGTTACGTTACAAAAAAAAAATGTTGAGTTTGAGTTGGGATTAAAAAATGCAAAGCTCTGCGAAATGGGAAAGACTTTTTGCAAATAACATTTTTTTAATTTTAAATAATGTAAATTAATTTTCCAGGTTTTTGAATTTAAAAATCTCTTCAAATTTAATTTTAATTAGCCTTAGTAACGTATGTAACGTTTCACATTATATGACGTTACGTTACATACATTTCTCTAGCATTGTAAATAATTAGTGTATGTGTAAATAAATATATTTGTCATTTTCATTTACTTTTTGATGCTGAAGGCCAGATATCATCAAAAAATCATTAGAATACATACACTCCATTTTGGAAGGCAATTTTTCAGAAAATGGGCAAAAATAAAGAAAAACATGAAATTATAATATATATTTATATAATTTATAAATAAGACCCTGCATATTTTTAAAAGAAAGTCTTCAGATTTTTGATAAAATTTTAAGATTTTGACCTTGATGGACTTTTCTTTGGAACTATAAAATTAATTATCTATTCTATGACCCAATAGTTTATTATATTTACTTTGTCGTACTTAACTCTGATCGTCAGCAAAGATGTAATGAGATAAAAAGCTGTTTCGATGACATTACGTAACATAGAAATAGCAATAAAAATCAAATGTTATGTTTATTATCATTACTTAAGGGTGATATTGACTCCTCTGTTTGACTTAGCCCAATTAACTTGTCGGTTCCTTCTAGACGTACACGTAGCTTCATTGCTCTTTCTCTTAATACCTGTACTACTAACTATTCTCTGCATAAACCTTTTCGAGTATTCTGTGCTGATTACAATCGACTTTATCGTGATTTCAACTCAGAAGCCTTTCTTTCTACTATTAAATATAAAATTCTCAATTTTTTTAAGCCGTAGGCACTAACACAACATAACTTTCTTTATTTTCTCTCATTGGGTTTTCCCCAATCCTTGCAACTAATGTTGGATCAATTAATTCATTTTTTTTTAATTCCCCATACTTAGCTTAACTTAATTTAACTTTTTTCTATATTTTTAGTTTTATAAAAAATTGATTTTTTAAGTTTTTATAATTTAATTGTTAATTTAATTTTTATTTAAACTTTTGTTTTTTTTTTTTTTGATGCATCTAAAAAACGACGTGTACTCCTGAATTTAATTAAATTTGAATATATCTGCATAAAAAATAAGTTTTACAAGATTTTTAGAGGATTTTAAATTTTTCGGTCTCTGTGGAATTGCCCATTTATGAAAAGAGTTATAAACAGTGTTGTTTGACGGTGCTATTTTGATTTTTAATTAAGCCTCCCTCGTATGTGAGTGGCTGTCTAATTTGATTGTAGACGTTTTTCTTCTGCTTGTTGGCCAATTATATTCAGGACATCTTGGCATGGGCAGACACATGACATGGTAACTGACAAGTTCTTAACAATTCTTCTAAGAGGGAGTGTAAGAGGACATTAACTTTGTTAATAGTTGTTGCCTGGCAGCGATGAAATCCTCTCAGTCTGCACACACTTCACGCACCAATTAAGATCAATTTTCGACGGAAAATGGATATGGAATAGGAAAAGTGAGCAGAATTATATTTCGTGCATCCTTCGGGGATGCCTCGCATCGGAATTGACATCATTTGCCGTTAAACATTCAGAAATTTCGACGAGGGTTGCCCTGACAATTACGTGAACGTGTGTGCGTCGAGTCGAATGCGAATTCGAATTGGATTGAAGATTGCGATTGCGACTGGGATTGGGTTTGAAATTGGGTTTGGGTTCGAAATTGGACTCAAGAGCCAGCAGGCGGCATTATAAGCACATTAAATTCTAAAGGCGCAGTCGAAGCATGTCTGAAATGTTGAGCAAGTGCTTTTTATGCGATATTTGAAATGTGCGCGCATGTATTATTATTGAATATTATTACGACTAAGCGGTAACTCCCCTCTTTACTCTTTACTCTTCTTATCTTTTCTCCTCTCCTCTCACCACTCATGCCAATTCCAACAGCAGCTGCCCCTGGGAGCGCGAACGTGAGGGCGACTTAAAACAACTAACTGGGGGTCGCTTTATGAACTGCTGCACTTTAATAAAAAAAAAAAAAAAAAAAAAAACACTGACACACACAAACGCACAAAGCGCAAACCAAAGCATGAAACTCCAAAGTCAAAGTCATTAAAATACAGGAAAATAAACTTTCAGCCAAACGAAGTTTAAATACTCTTGCTGAGAAAGAATAAACCGATCTTATGTTTATCACTGCGGACGGCAGTTCGCGTTAGTGACGAAAGCAGCACGAAGGGTGCGAAAGGCGACTAACAACTATATACAGCTAAGTTGGAAAATTTGCTACGACTGTCCGATCAGATCGAGTTATATACCGATCGAAAGGTTTAGTCCTAACTTACAAAATGGCATACTAAAACTTTTGCTAATTCACCTGGGTCATGAGATACGGGGGTGTAAGTGGGAGGGGAAAAATTTATATGATCGCAGCTTATGGAGCCGTTGGGGCTTTTACGTAAAATTTTTTATTTTTTAAAAATTCTTATCAAAAATACGCGTCGTTTGATACCTTGATGACCCAAATCCGATAACTGGTTCAAAAGATAAATAAATTTGAAAATTTTAGTAGAATACTAAAAATGAAGTGAAAAAGTTTCTTTGTTTGTCTGTTTGTCTGTTTGTCTGTTTGTATCAAAGCGCTAAAAAAGCGTAGATGTTATGATGGGGATTTGTTCATTTTTGAAAATCTAGAAATGTTTGTTTTACGACTTTTTCAATTTCCCGCTAGTTTAGCGGGAAATCGCTAAATCCCGCTAAATTTGAAACCTCACCAGTTTCCATACCATAGAAGCTATAGATATGTTCTGGGTATCATTGGAAAGGTGTGCTTGAGGGCTTTTAGGCGTACCTTTAAACTTTTTTTCTAAAGTACTCAGGTAACATTTTACAGGTGAAATAAAGTTTTTTAGCTTACATTTTGGCGATTTCTGACAAAACGGCTCTAACGATTTTAATTAAATTTTAGTATGTTGTAGTACGTAGAATTTTGCGTTTTTTAGTATATGAAACATAAACTTTGACCAAGGGGTTTGGAAGATATTGCTTGTTAACTGAATGTATACATTTTTCTATCAGTCGAAAATCAGGTTTTAGTAAGAAAAACTTTTTGGTTGTATGAGATATCTCAAACAAACTGACACAATACGCATTTAACTTGGTTTTATATATTCTGTGCAAAGTTGGTTCAAATCGGACCACTATAACATATAGCTGTCATAGGACCGATCGGGGGAAAATGGAGTCTTAGTACGAAAAACTTTTTTGTTTTATGAGATATCTCAACCAAACTGATAAAATATGCATTTAACTTCGTTTTATATATCCTGGCCAAAGTTGGTTCAAATCGGACCACTATATCATATAGCTGTCATAGGACCGATCGGGCGAAAATGGAGTCTTAGTACAAAAAACTTTTTTGTTTTATGAGATATCTCAACCAAACTGATAAAATATGCATTTAACTTGGTTTTATATATTCTGTGCAAAGTTGGTTCAAATCGGACCACTATAACATATAGCTGTCATAGGACCGATCGGGGGAAAATGGAGTCTTAGTACGAAAAACTTTTTTGTTTTATGAGATATCTCAACCAAACTGATAAAATATGCATTTAACTTCGTTTTATATATCCTGGCCAAAGTTGGTTCAAATCGGACCACTATATCATATAGCTGTCATAGGACCGATCGGGCGAAAATGGAGTCTTAGTACAAAAAACTTTTTTGTTTTATGAGATATCTCAACCAAACTGATAAAATATGCATTTAACTTCGTTTTATATATCCTGGCCAAAGTTGGTTCAAATCGGACCACTATATCATATAGCTGTCATAGGACCGATCGGGGGAAAATGGAGTCTTAGTACGAAAAACTTTTTTGTTTTATGAGATATCTCAACCAAACTGATAAAATATGCATTTAACTTCGTTTTATATATCCTGGCCAAAGTTGGTTCAAATCGGACCACTATATCATATAGCTGTCATAGGACCGATCGGGCGAAAACAAGTCTTAGCATAAAAAACTTTTTTTTACAAGAGATATCGTAACAAAACTAATAGAATATGCATTTAAGTTAGACTTATAGATCCTGAAGAAAGTTGGTTCTAATCGAACCACTATATCATATAACTGTCATAGGACCGATCGGGCGAAGTCTAAGTCTTAGTATGAGAAACTTTTTTTTCTCACAGTAGGTACGGGGCTTCCGACAGTAGAGTAGCAACTTAAGCGATGCGAGCAGGGGGCGGAGCCCCCTACTTTTCTTTATAATTAAAAAAATTTTTTTTTTAAATATGAAAAAATATTCAACAATGATAAATTTACAATGTCAACAGCAAAAGCAATTGCAAAAATTTCTGATATCCCACAAAAAAAACCTCTAAACGAGGTAAAAGTCTAGTGACGAAAGCAATTTCCAGCCCCAAAATTTCTGATATCCAATTTTGTGACGAACAAAATTGAGTTTAATATAAAAATTTTAAATAAAAATATAAATTAATAAAAAAAAATAATTGGCATTCGGCACTGTGCAAAAAGTAATTTTTATGTACAAAGAAGCTCACCCTTTTTGCGCACAGTGCACAAGGCCAATTATTTTTTTTTATTAATTTATATTTTTATTTAAAATTTTTATATTAAACTCAATTTTGTTCGTCACAAAATTGGATATCAGAAATTTTGGGGCTGGAAATTGCTTTCGTCACTAGACTTTTACCTCGTTTAGAGGTTTTTTTTGTGGGATTATTATATAAGTGTAGAATAGAAAACGATGTTAATTAAAGCAAACCAATATTTACAAACATATTAATAATTAAACCATAAGTGTGTCTTAATATTATGTTAGAACTTTACTTAAATAATCTTAATACTACTCATAGCAGTATATGTGTTACATTATCATTGACAATATTATAAGTACTCGCGTGTTAAAGGGAACTTTAAAAAGAGAACTGAACCAAACTGTGCACATTATCAGCGCCCTAAAGCCCAGCAATTTTTGTTGCGTTTAGTGGTTTAATTTTTATGTTGCAATTTTTATGGGATTTCGCGTAGACCGACGAGACTGAAGAGACGACTTTTGTCCTCCATATGATGATGTTTTTGGGAGGTGGCTGACGGTTGGTGGATTTTTAAGTGCGTCTTGGCACAATGTGGTTTTTTATGGGCTTCTGGGGCTTCGTTTTATGTTTCATCTTTTAAGTGTCCCCGACGTCGCGTCGGTTGTTGTTGCATTTGAGGAGTTTTAAGCAGCTTCTTTTAACATTTTCTTTTCATTTGTTTTTCACTTTTTGCATGTACTTTTGCCTTTGTCATTTGTATGCATTTTGTTTAATTGCTACATTTCGCATTTTTATCAGGAAACACTTTTCTTTGGCTCATTACAGGGCATGTACATTGAACAATGTGGAGTTTCTAAACATAAGATTATTAGAGTATTACAAGAAGATCCACTTGACTTAAAGAGGTAACTTGTTAATCTCATATCTGAAGAGAAGCATTAACAAACATTAAATTCATAACATAATTAATAAAATTTTATTAAATTTTAATTCAGTTTTGTTTCTTCTTTGGTCGTTTTCGATTTTGGTCGGATATAGGATTGTATATAGAAATTGGTAAACATCACGAACATTAACGATGACATGAAGAATATCAGAAGTATAACGTAAGGTGAGACACCACAGTTTGGTTGCATATAGGTCCAAGTATTGTGTGCAAAGATGAGCAGAAACTGAACCATTTGGAGAATAGTAATGTATTTCTTCCACCATAGACTTTGCTTTATAAGCGGGTACTGCGATGAGAGGTAGTAATATCCATACATCACAGAGTGCACGAATAAGTTAAGATATCCCGTTACCAACACTTGACCTGCATAACCATGGTATCGTATCATAACGTAGGATCCAACAACCATGTACACATGATGAATAAGGTGTAGCGCCGTGATTTGCCTATAACTCTTTCGCAGAACTATGAAAACGGTGTCCAATAGGTCCATGATTTTGTTGATATAATATGAATAAGCAATCAGGCGTTCCGTCATCTTCATCGGATGATCAAGTGGCAATGTTGTAAAACAATTCAAATTGTAGGGTCTTTTTCCAAAAAGAAAGTACGTTCCCTGTGGAGTATAGATAATATTTGGTTTAACTATTGAAGTTAATATGGAATAATGCATTTATATCTTACTATTATAAAAGCACTAAAATTGTACACGATCTGAACAAGATTGTATACTTTGAGCACTTTTTTGAGAACGCAAGGTTGCCGATGCGCCATGAACTCTCGTCCAAGTTTTAGCACAAAATATAAATAGAAACCGACAATGAGAAGCATGGGCCCCCAATCACCGGTCAAAGGAAGCTTGACGGGATCTACATGCGGTCTATTTAAAATCTCAAACATACTGAGAAAATACATGCAAATTTTCTCGCTTTGCGCTTTATTGTGACCGATTTAAGAGTTGTGTTTCGACTAGACAAGTGGCTCATTTGTATGTTCTTTTTATAACATTCTGTCACGGGACTAATTCAATGGATGTATTCAGTGACACCTTGATGTATTTTATGTAGGCATTAGTTCACCAATAGCACCTTCTGTATAATTTTCAATTCATTTCAGCGCCATTACAGGTTTTCCAGCTCTACACTATTTCATAGTATTGTTTCCGTTTCTTTATTTATGAACTGTGCCCATTAAAGTGGGCAAATAAGGGTATAATGTGTTTGTCCCCTAAAGAATATATATTCTTGATCAGTATCAACAGCCGAGTCGATTTAGCATGTCCGTCTTTCCGTTAGTCCGTCTGTTAGAACGCGTCGATCTCAGAGCTATAAAAGCTAGAGACTTCAAAGTTTGTATGTAAATTCCTGAATATCGTACGCAGAACAAGGTTGTTACCACTATAACATATAGCTGCCATAGAACCAATCGGTCGAGTATCACTGCGGACGGCAGTTCGCGTTAGTGACGAAAGCAGCACGAAGGGTGCGAAAGGCGACTAACAACTATATACAGCTAAGTTGGAAAATTTGCTACGACTGTCCGATCAGATCGAGTTATATACCGATCGAAAGGTTTAGTCCTAACTTACAAAATGGCATACTAAAACTTTTGCTAATTCACCTGGGTCATGAGATACGGGGGTGTAAGTGGGAGGGGAAAAATTTATATGATCGCAGCTTATGGAGCCGTTGGGGCTTTTACGTAAAATTTTTTATTTTTTAAAAATTCTTATCAAAAATACGCGTCGTTTGATACCTTGATGACCCAAATCCGATAACTGGTTCAAAAGATAAATAAATTTGAAAATTTTAGTAGAATACTAAAAATGAAGTGAAAAAGTTTCTTTGTTTGTCTGTTTGTCTGTTTGTATCAAAGCGCTAAAAAAGCGTAGATGTTATGATGGGGATTTGTTCATTTTTGAAAATCTAGAAATGTTTGTTTTACGACTTTTTCAATTTCCCGCTAGTTTAGCGGGAAATCGCTAAATCCCGCTAAATTTGAAACCTCACCAGTTTCCATACCATAGAAGCTATAGATATGTTCTGGGTATCATTGGAAAGGTGTGCTTGAGGGCTTTTAGGCGTACCTTTAAACTTTTTTTCTAAAGTACTCAGGTAACATTTTACAGGTGAAATAAAGTTTTTTAGCTTACATTTTGGCGATTTCTGACAAAACGGCTCTAACGATTTTAATTAAATTTTAGTATGTTGTAGTACGTAGAATTTTGCGTTTTTTAGTATATGAAACATAAACTTTGACCAAGGGGTTTGGAAGATATTGCTTGTTAACTGAATGTATACATTTTTCTATCGGTCGAAAATCAGGTTTTAGTAAGAAAAACTTTTTGGTTGTATGAGATATCTCAAACAAACTGACACAATACGCATTTAACTTGGTTTTATATATTCTGTGCAAAGTTGGTTCAAATCGGACCACTATAACATATAGCTGTCATAGGACCGATCGGGGGAAAATGGAGTCTTAGTACGAAAAACTTTTTTGTTTTATGAGATATCTCAACCAAACTGATAAAATATGCATTTAACTTCGTTTTATATATCCTGGCCAAAGTTGGTTCAAATCGGACCACTATATCATATAGCTGTCATAGGACCGATCGGGCGAAAATGGAGTCTTAGTACAAAAAACTTTTTTGTTTTATGAGATATCTCAACCAAACTGATAAAATATGCATTTAACTTGGTTTTATATATTCTGTGCAAAGTTGGTTCAAATCGGACCACTATAACATATAGCTGTCATAGGACCGATCGGGGGAAAATGGAGTCTTAGTACGAAAAACTTTTTTGTTTTATGAGATATCTCAACCAAACTGATAAAATATGCATTTAACTTCATTTTATATATCCTGGCCAAAGTTGGTTCAAATCGGACCACTATATCATATAGCTGTCATAGGACCGATCGGGCGAAAATGGAGTCTTAGTACAAAAAACTTTTTTGTTTTATGAGATATCTCAACCAAACTGATAAAATATGCATTTAACTTGGTTTTATATATTCTGTGCAAAGTTGGTTCAAATCGGACCACTATAACATATAGCTGTCATAGGACCGATCGGGGGAAAATGGAGTCTTAGTACGAAAAACTTTTTTGTTTTATGAGATATCTCAACCAAACTGATAAAATATGCATTTAACTTCGTTTTATATATCCTGGCCAAAGTTGGTTCAAATCGGACCACTATATCATATAGCTGTCATAGGACCGATCGGGCGAAAACAAGTCTTAGCATAAAAAACTTTTTTTTACAAGAGATATCGTAACAAAACTAATAGAATATGCATTTAAGTTAGACTTATAGATCCTGAAGAAAGTTGGTTCTAATCGAACCACTATATCATATAACTGTCATAGGACCGATCGGGCGAAGTCTAAGTCTTAGTATGAGAAACTTTTTTTTCTCACAGTAGGTACGGGGCTTCCGACAGTAGAGTAGCAACTTAAGCGATGCGAGCAGGGGGCGGAGCCCCCTACTTTTCTTTATAATTAAAAAAATTTTTTTTTTTAAATATGAAAAAATATTCAACAATGATAAATTTACAATGTCAACAGCAAAAGCAATTGCAAAAATTTCTGATATCCCACAAAAAAAACCTCTAAACGAGGTAAAAGTCTAGTGACGAAAGCAATTTCCAGCCCCAAAATTTCTGATATCCAATTTTGTGACGAACAAAATTGAGTTTAATATAAAAATTTTAAATAAAAATATAAATTAATAAAAAAAAATAATTGGCATTCGGCACTGTGCAAAAAGTAATTTTTATGTACAAAGAAGCTCACCCTTTTTGCGCACAGTGCACAAGGCCAATTATTTTTTTTTATTAATTTATATTTTTATTTAAAATTTTTATATTAAACTCAATTTTGTTCGTCACAAAATTGGATATCAGAAATTTTGGGGCTGGAAATTGCTTTCGTCACTAGACTTTTACCTCGTTTAGAGGTTTTTTTTGTGGGATTAACCTTTACTTGAAATCGGGCTTGCAAAGTAGACTTGTTCATATGCTAATAACTCAGCCATCTCTCCATAGATATAAACGACTAATATATAAAACGTCGTCTAATGTATATAGCTATGTAAATAAATAAATAAAAAGAAAATGTACCTGTCCAAAAATTAATGGGAGACCTTAAAATAGATATATGACTGCATCTGCATCACATTACGAATGTCAGTCATCTGTTTACCAAGATAATGTTGCTTAGGTAAGCAGAAATTTTTTTTTTAATTTTTAACTTATTTCTTAAATCAGATAATTTATTTTTCGTTATTAAAATAAAAATAGTAATTTTCGCTCCACCCTAATGTACATTGAGCAATGTTAAGTTTCTATACAATGCAAGAAGATAAGAGAGCTTAACTGAATCACTTGACTTTAAGAGGCAACATGTTAATCTCATATATGAAGATAAACTACATGAGAGATAAAATATCATCTAATAACATGGTATTCAATTATGCATAACATAATTAATTTAATTTCAACTTTTATTATTAAACTTTATTTCAGCTTTGTTTCTCTTGGGATGTTTTCTCCTTTGGTCGTATATAGGCTTGTATGTAGAAATTGGAAAACATTACGAACATGAAAATTGACATGAAGAATGCCATAAGTATAACGTAAGGTGAGACATCACAGTTGGGTTGCATATAAGTCCAAGTATTGTGTGCAAAGATTAGCAGAAACTGAACCATTTGGAGAATAGTAATGTATTTCTTCCACCATAGACCTTGCTTTATAAGCGGGTACTGCGATGAGAGGTAGTAATATCCATACATCACAGAGTGCACGAATACGTTGAGGAATCCTGTAATCATACCGTGACCACCATAACCAGTGTATCGTATTATAACGTAGGATCCAACAACCATGTACACATGATGAATAAGGTGTAGCGCCGTGATTTGCCTATAACTCTTTCGCAGAACTATGAAAATGGTGTCCAATAGGTCAATGATTTTGTTGATATAATATGAATAAACAAGCAGGCGTTCCGTCATCTTCTGGGGATGATCAAGTGGCAATGCTGCAATACATTTCAAATTGAAGTGCTTTTCTCCAAAAATATAGTAGGCTGCCTACGAAGTAAAGATTATAGCTGGTTAAGCCTTTGAAATTAATATTAAAATAAGTTTACAACAAACCAATATGAAAGCAGTAGCATTGTACAGAATCTGAAAGAGATTGTATACTTTGAGCACATTTTTGAGATCGTAAGGTTGCCGATGCGCCATGAACTCTCTTCCAAGTTTTAGCACAAAATATAAATAGAAACCGACAATGAGGAGCATGGGCCCCCAATCACCGGTCAAAGGCAACTTAACGGGATCTACATGCGGTCTATTCAAAATCTTAAACATACTGAGTTGGACTTGTATTTTTTCTCTTTGCGATTTATTGTGTCCGATTTAAGAGTTGTATTTCGACTAGCCAAGTGTCTCATTTGAATGTTCTTTTTATCAGATTCTATCAATATAATCTAATCCAATAGATGTATTCAGTGACACCTTGATGATTTTCGTGTAGGCATTAGCTCAGCAAAAGCACCTTCTGTATAATTTTCAATTCATTTCAGCAGCAGTTTTTTCTGCCCCAAACTACTTTAGTATAGTATGTTTTTTTTTTTTTGATGTGGACTATAGATTATATACACATGTGAATGTCGCTTTTCTTAAAACTTCAAACAATATGACACTCTGTACTCGAGGCGAAAATCCAAACTGTGCATCGGGCTTATAAATAAATTGTAAAAATCACCAATGGATGGACACGTTCACCAGAACACATTAACTACACTAGGTAACAGACAAAAAATTACAAGAACCAAACCTACTTTTTTGGATAGTAGGTAGTAGATAAGTAGTAGTAGATAAGTAAAAGGGTGTTCGTTGGAATGTATGTAACAGGGAACAGGAGGCACTCCGACACTATAAAGTATATATATTCTTGATCAGCATCAATAGCCGAGTCGATATACTTAGCCATATGTATCTGTCCGTCTGTCTGTATGAACACCTAAAACTTAGAGACTATAAGAGCTAGAGGCACCAAACTTGGTATGTAGGTTCTTTTATGCTGCAGGCAGATCAATTTTGTTTCAAAATTCGGCCACGCCCCTTTTAACGCCCACAAATCGAAAAAAAAATGTCATACCTAAATTATAAGAACAATTTAAAAGCTAGTGACGCCAAATTTGGTATGAAGATTTCTCTATATTGCAGGCAGATAAAGATTGTTTCTTTTTGGGATCGGACCACTATAACATATAGCTGTCATAGGACCGATCGGCTGAAAATCAAGTCGTAGTTTGAAAAACTTTTTTGTTTTATGAGATATCGTAACCAAATTGACAGAATATGCACTAAAATTGGTTTTATATATTCTGTTTAAAGTTGGTTCAAATCGGAACACTAAATCATATAGCTGTCATAGGACCGATCGAGCGAAAATCAAGTCTTAGTATGCTAAACTTTTTTGTTTTATGAGATATCGTATATAGAATATACACTAATCGTCCAAATCGGACCACTATATCATATAGCTGTCAAAGGACCGAACGGGCGAAAATGAAATCTATCTATGAAAATTTTTTTTTGTTTTTTGAGATTTCGTAACCAAACTGATAGAATATGTATCTTACTTTGTTTTATATATCCTGACCAAAGTTGGTTCAAATCGGACCCTTATATCATATAGTATATAGTATAAATTTTTAGCAGTCTTAGCAGTTACATTCAACAGAATGCGTTGTAGGAAGATATTTACCTTTCCGGTGTGCAAAAGTTACTCAATCTAAAATACCTCCATTAAAACTTATACTAAGAATTATAATATATTTATAAATTAACGATTTATAAAATTTGAGGATTACTCCACTTTAATTTTATAAAAATTGCGAAATATATTAATTATACTTTGAATTCTCTTTAACAATTGTTTTCTTGGGCAGAACATAGACATGTATGAAAAAGTTGGAAAACATAGTAAACATGATTACTGACATAAAGATGACCATATAGATTAGTAGTCGAGATACTTGGCAATTTGGCTGAGTAAGTGTCCAAGCACTATGCGCAAAGATGATAACGAACTGAACCATCTGTAGGATGGTAATATACTGCTTCCACCATAGGTTCCGCTTGTTTAGTAAGTTCTGTGATGCCTGGTAATAATAACCATACATGACGATATGAACAAACAAATTTAGAATTCCTGTGACTATAATGTGACCACCGAAGCCATTAAATCGTATTATAAAGTATCCGCATACTGGCATATATAGATGATGCAACAGATGCAGGGCCGATATCTGTTTATAGTTCTTTCTCAAAACGATGAAAACCGTGTCCAGTAAATCGATGAACTTGTTGACATAATACGCATATGAGAGCATACGATCTGTGCTCTTCAAGGGATTATCCAGTGTCATTACCGTCAGACAACTCAGATTGTGGGGTTTTTGAGAGATGAGATAATAAGATCCCTAAAACAAGGTTGAAAATTAATTTATCTCTCTCTTCCTTTAAAATGTCACTTACCCCTATCAAAAGTGCACTATTGTAGAGGATTTGCATGAGATTGTATACCTTGAGAACCAGTCGTAGGTCAAATGGATTCCGATTAACCATCATCTTTTTTCCCAGCTTTAGCACAAAGAACAAATAGGACGATGTTATGATGAGCATTGGCCAAGGACTGGAGCAGAGAAATAGCTCACTGGGATCAGCATGAGGTCTGTTTAATATGTTATATAATTCGAATTGTCGTTCCATTTCTCAATTTCCACTCCTAAGTATTGCCAACGTTATTTAAAGTGAAAACCAAAATGTTTTAGAATATAAAAATAAGTCATTTGATATCTTACACATCCAATGTACATTAATGTCAAATTTAAAAATTTAAAAGTTCATTTGTCAAATGCTTTATATTATTGAAGCGCATTTATTCAAACATTAAATATATAAGCTTTTGGTTTTGACGTGTAAGTCACTGTAAGCATTGAAATCAGTTTTGTATTAAGCTCTTCGCACATAATTACGTAAAGCTTCAAAATTAATGACCCCTAATCGGTGCCGGTAAATCGATGCAAATTTTTTTGAACAAGTGTTTTACCAATAATTTAAGATTGCGATGGATAAAAATTGACCACTCAATTAGGGTCTTCAAATTTCCTTGTTTTTTATTAAATTGAATTAATTTCATGAATGAATCAAAGGCTCGAACCCCAACCCAGGGTTCAGGAGGTATTCAAACCGGATCGCTATCCGAATTAAAGTCTTGCTCTATGGTTCGAAACACCACATTCATTAAAAGTGGACTATATACGTTTATATGCATGTTATTTGATCTTACTCTCAAATAACTGTGCCTAATGCATCTTTAGTTGAGAATGTCTCATTCAAAGTGCCAACCAAAATGTATAAGGTGTAATTAACGTAAAAATGCAATGACATCAAATGATTAATCCATATGATAAATATATAGCGAATCTATATTTATTAGGTAATACATTAAGTTTCTCTAGGGATCTTTCTTTTTTGTATGTGTGTAGGTTTTTCTATAGAATTTGACAAACATGGTGAACAAAAGGGCTGAAAATGACATCACTAAAAAGATCATTGGATAGGGTACGCCACAGTTTGGTTGCAGAAGGGTCCAAAGACTGTGGGAAAACATGAGAACGAACTGAACCAGTTGTAGGATGGTAATATACTGCTTCCACCAAGCACTCTTCCTGATTAGCGGGTTCTGGGATGAGAGGTAGTAGTAGGTGTACATCACGATGTGGACAAAGAGATTTAGGAGACCTGCAAAAATGAAATGGCCTCCGTATCCATAAATACGGTTCCAAAAGTATCCGGCAGTGGCCATGTAGACATGATGAATGAGATGCAATGCTGTAATTTGTTTATAGCTCTTGCGGAGCACAAAGAAGACAGTGTCCATCAAATCGATTATTTTATTGATGTAGTATAAGTAATCGACTAGACGATCTGTGTCCTTGAATTCGTGATCTAGGGGTAGTATTTCTATGCAGTTAAAATCGTAGGGTTTCTTCGTGATAATAAAGTGAAGAGTCTGTGCAAAAGATGAGCAGGATTACAATAGTATTCAAAGTATTCTTTTGTACCTTTTACTCACATATATTAGAAGTAAACTGTTATACAGGATTTGAAATATATTATACACCTTGAGTGCACCCCGTAGCTTGAAGGGCTCCCGATTTTTCATAATTTCTGGTCCGAGCTTCAGCACGAAGAGCAAATAAGAGGTTATTAGTATTAAAATGGGCCATGGTCCAACGGTAAAAGGCAAACCGAGGGGATCGGCGTGAGGAATATTAAATATCTCAAACATATCCGATATCCAGTTTCGTTTTGAGTTCCAAGAAACACGTTGAACGTCGTCGAAGCTGCGTCTGAGACTGGAAAATGGTTTTTCAGCTAATTTTAAAATAGCTTTTTTCTGTGCTAAAAAATGTATTTGTTATGCTCAAACAACTAGAAGTACTTTTTACCCGCAATAAATTAATTTTTATTATATGTGTTTGTTGATCTCTAGGACCTGTCAGTATTTATTCAACTTGAACTCAGTTAATGTGCTTTTGAGTGATCTACGAATCATTTTTTCACCCTTTACTTAAAATATGAGTAAATGAGTATCTTGTATTCATTAGAATCCAAAGTTTTGCGCCAAATATTACAATTCCTTTTAAGTAAGTAATTGCCACAAAAAAAACAACAAAACTGTATGGCAACACTGGTTTTTTGTGCATCTCAAAAGACGTCAGCCACAGTTATTGCTGTCTTCTCTCAATTCAAAGTAAAATTTATGTACTCAGCTAACAGGCTTTATTTTCTAAGTTCCGTATTAAAAATTACGTATTATATACAAAAAATGCGAAATTGTACGTATTATAACCAAGGCTGCAAACCGATTCTGAACCGAACCTCGTAGAACCGGTTCGGTTTGGGTTTTTAAGCAGCCTGAATTTTATGGTTTTCTAATATTACGGAATTATTTGTGACTTCGGATTAAAATAAGTCATATTTAAAAATTTAATTTCTAAAAAAAAGAGTTTAATTAGTTGAAAATGTAAAGAAAAATGTATAACAATACAAATTTTTAGACCCCGTACTTAAAAAAAGTACAGGGGTCTATTGGGTTTCTTTTACAGAATATGTGCGTAACAGGTAGAAGAACGAGTGACAGACCCCATTAAGTATATATATTCTTGATCAGCATCAATAGCCGAGTCGATATGGCAATGTCCGTCTGTCCGTCTGTCTGTCTGTATGAACACCTAGATCTCGGAGACTATAAGAGCTAGGGACACCAAACTTGGTATGTAGGTTCTTCTATGCTGCAAGCAGATCATTTCATATCCAGATTATAAGAGCAGTTTAAAAGCTAGTGACACAAAATTTGGTATGTAGATTCCTCTATATTGCAGGCAGATAAGGATTGTTTCTTTTTTGAATCGGACCACTATATCATATAGCGCCCATAGAAACAATAGGTCAAAAATCAAGTTTTAGTATGAAAAACTTTTTTGTTTTATGAGATATCGTATCCAAACTGATACAATAAACATATAACTTGATCTTATACATCTGGTCCAAAGTTGGTTCAAATTGGTTCACTATATCATATAGCTGTCATAGGACTGATCTGGCGAAAATCAAGTCTTAGTATGAAAAACTTTTTTGTTTAATGAGATATCGTAACCAATCTTATAAAATATACATAGAACTTAGTTTTATATATCCCGTCCAAAGTTGGTCCAAATCGGAACACTATATCCTATAGCTGTCATCGGATCGATCGGGCGAAAATCAAGTCTTAGTATGAAAAACTTTTTTGTCTTTTGAGATATCGTAATCAAAATAATTGAATATGTATCTAAGTTGGATTTATATATCCTGACCAAAATTGATTCCAATCGGACGCCTATATTATATAGCTGTCATAGGACCGATCAGGTGGTAATCAAGTATGAATTTTTAGCAGTCTTAGCTTTTGACATAGTAAGTACGGGGTCTCCGACAGTCGAGAATGCTCGACTGTAGCTCCGTCCAACTAGTTTTGTATGAAATTGAACCAAGGTTCGAACCCAAACCTTGGGTTCAGGGTATATTAACCAATTCGCGAATACAACCTATGTCTTGTCTGTGGTTCGATCCGCCGATCTGAACCTTTAACAAAATTTTGGAGGTTTGCTGCCTTGATGATAACATACTTTAACAACGATATAAAGAACGAATCTTTAGCTTCTATAGTTTGAAAGCTGTTGGGCTTTTAATTTTAGCGGGATTTATCGCTTTTCCGCTAAACTAGCGATTTTTTTTCAATTAGGCGTACAACAAACATTTCTATAAAATATAAGAAAAAAATAATATAAGCAAAGAGATTTTCGAAAAATTCTTTTTGCAATCACTATTAAAATTGTTTGATGAAACTTTTTGCATCAAAATTTTTTGATCAAGCCCGAGAAAAAAAGTCTTAAAATTTGTCCCAATTCTACGTAGACATAAATTCAAAATTTTCAATGGGTACTTTATGGATTAAGGAAAATTTTGTATTATTCAAACAGGACTTCAATGACCTTTTTATTAATGTCAAAATCTTCATAAAGTTAGCTGAAATTATGAGTAGATTTAACTATACATTTTGTCAAAATAATTGTGCCGACTACAGTACATTTCTTCTGTTGATTCAATTGAATATTTAAATATGTTTCTCTCCAAATGTTAAATTTGCATATCACTGCGAACGGCAGTTCGCGCTAGTGATGAAAGCAGCACGAAGGGTGCGAAAAGCGACTAACAAAATATACAGCTAATTTGGAAATTTTGCATTGACTGTCTGTTGAGTTATATACCGACCGAAAGGTTTAGTCCTAACTTACAAAATGGCATACTAAAACTTTTTAGACCCCGTACTTAAAAAAAGTACAGGCGTGGCAGACCCTATAAAGTATATATATTCTTGATCAGCATCAATAGCCGAGTCGATATAGCAATGTCCGTCTGTCTGTCTGTCTGTCTGTCCGTCTGTCTGTCCGTCTGTATGAACACCTAGATCTCAGAGACTATAAGAGCTAGATACACCAAACTTGGTATGTAGCTTCCTCTATACTGCAAGCAGATCAAGTTTGTTTCAAAATTCGGCCACGCCCCCTATATCGCCCACAAATTGGAAAACAAAATTTCATATCCAAATTATAAGAGCAATTTAAAAGCTAGTGACACCAAATTTGGTAGGTAGATTCCTCTATATTGCAGGCAAATTAAGATAGTTTCTTTTTTTAATCGGACCACTATATCATATAGCGCCCATAGGAACAATCGGTCGAAAATCAAGTTCTAGTATAAAAAACTTTTTTGTTGTAAGAGATATCGGAACCAAACTTATAGAATATGCATTTAAGTTAGTCTTATACATCCTTACCAAAGTTGGTTCAAATCGGACCACTATAACATATAGCTGTCATAGGACCGATCGGTCGAAAATCAAGTCTAAGTATGAAAAACTTTTTTTTTTTGTTGAGATATCGTAACCAAACTGATAGAATGTACATAAAACTTGGCTTTATACATCCTGTCCAAAGTTGGTTCAAATCGGACGACTATAACATATAGCTGTCATAGGACCGATCGGGCAAAAATCGAGTCCTAGTATGAAGAACTTTTTTGTTTAAAAAGATGTCGTAACCAAACTAATACAACAAGCATACAACTTAGTTATATATATTCTGTCCGAAGTTGGTTCCAAACGGACCACTATATCATATAGCTGTCATAGGACCGATCGGGTGAAAATCAAGTCTTAGTATGAAAACTTTTTTGTGTTTTTTGAGATATCGCAACCAAACTAATAAAATATGTATCTAACTTGGTTTCATATATCCTGACCAAAGTAGGTTCAAATCGGACACCTATATCATATAGCTGTCATAGGACCGATCGGGTGAAAATCAAGTATGAATTTTTAACAGTCTTAGCTTTTGACATAGTAAGTACGGGGTCTCCGAGAGTCGAGAATGCTCGACTGTAGCTCCGTCCGACTAGTTTTAACTTACCTGGATCATGAGATTCGGGGGTGTAAGTGGGAGGTAACAAATTTCAATGACTGCAGCTAATGGGGCTGTTAGTGACTTTAAGAGTTAAAATTACGCGTCGATTGATACCTTGATCACCCAAATCCGATAACTAGTTCAAAAGATAAATAAATTTGAAATTTTAATTGGACTTTTCAAAATGAAATGAAAATTAAGTTTGTTTGTTTGTCTATTTCTCTTCTTGTCTGTTTGTATCAAAGCGCTAAAAAACCTTAGATCGGGCGAAAATCAAGTCTTAGTACGAAAAACTTTTTTTTTTCATAGTAAGTACTGGGCCTTCGACAGTAGAGTCTGCTCGCTATATAAACGCGAGCGAAGCGAGCATTTTCGCATTATTCTTTTTTTTAAATTATATATTTTTTTTAATATTTTTATATTCAACTTAATTTTGTTCATCACAAAATTTGATATCAGAAATTTTGGGGCTAGAAATTGCTTTCGTCAATAGACTTTTACCTCGTGTAGAGGTTTTTTTTGTGTATTTATGTACGTGTATGTTTAACTTTCTTTTATTTTAACGTTTTGAAAGTTAAAAGTGTAAATTAAATTAAATTAAATTAAATTTTTTAAGTGTTTTTTTCATTAGTGGTCAATAAATCGATCGGCTGCAAAGATGTGGGTATCGAGCATATACATGTCGAATGGCCTCGATTGTAGGGGGCCCAGACCGCTTGTTCTCATACTCGTCACTTGAAAAATAAGTAAAAGGGTATATTGTGTTCGCTGGAATGTATGTAACAGGGAAATAGAGGCATTTCCGACCCTGTAAAGTGTATATATTTTCTATGAGCATTAACGGCCAAGTCGATATAGCCATGTGTGTCTGTCCGTCTATCCTTTGCCACGCAGATCCCAATGGCGTTATAGCAGGTCAAGTTTGTTTTAAATTTTTGTCACGCCATCCTAAACCAACGCAAATTGTGAAAAACCACCATATCCACAGTTTTTAAGATTCCACGGATTTAAGGTAATACAAGTAATTTCTTTAATGTACTTTTATGTAAATTGAAATAAGTAACGGGTATTCTATGGTCGGGATTTCGACTATAGCCTTTCCGACAAGTTTTTAATCAGTATGTGATTCATTTTTGTGCGCCCGCTTATAAGCAAATAATTATTTGTGTCAGGGTCAAACTAGAAACTAGACGAACTCCAAGCAATATTTAAATTTATTTAATTCATTTGCAGAGCTCAAGTATGGATAGCAAGGCTGATATTAACGTGGACATCAAAGAAATAAGATTGATAGAAATTGTAAGAACAGTTTGATTCATTTGAGCAAATACCTGGTATATTCTGCACCACCATATCCTATAATAGACTCAAATATGTATGTATGTGCTGGTAATTATATTTTTACTTTATAGATTGGATCCGGCTCATTTAGTGATGTGTACAGTGCAAAGTGGCCCACTAAATTTGGTGACAAGACATTGGCAGTTAAAAAACTTAGAAACTCACCAGATTCTAACAATCATCTGGAGAGAGAGCTGAAAAATCTGTCTTGTCTTAGGCATCGAAATATTGTAAATTTTTACGGAATCTCTAAAGATAACGAGAATAAATTGCACGTACTGTTAGAGTTTTCAGAGTGCGGATCTCTTTTCTATTTTTTGCACAATTCGAAATGTGGTATTTTCAAAACGACTAAAAGTAACTGGATTATTCAATGTGCTAAGGTATGTTTCATGTCCTTTGTTTTGTCACTAATATAATTTGTTGTATGCCACTTTCATTTACAGGGTATTTCGTATTTACATAAAAATAATATAGTCCATCGTGATTTAAAAACAGATAATTTATTGCTTTTCGACGGTATTCATACTTTAAAAATATGTGATTTTGGCACAGTGAAGGAAATGGCAACTTTTAATACAGCAAACACTGGAACCCCAATTTATATGGCACCAGAGGTTTGTATTTCTCAAATTCCCAAAGTAAAAAGGATTGAACTTCAAATAAAGAAAATTTTTTTGTGATCCCTAGGTCGCAGTTAGTGGTAAATATGACACAAAGTGCGATGTTTATAGTTTCGGCATTATATTTTGGGAGGTCATGTCACAGATGAAGCCATTTTACCACTTGGGAGTTATGCCTCCGTTGACTATTCAAAATAAAGTCGGTCAGGGTAAGAAACTCTCCTAAAAGAAGCTTACAATATTCCACAATTGATTTTAACGCATTTTAATTGCAGGCGATCGTCCACTTGTAAGTGACATTAAAAGCTTTCGCGGTTCGGATAAGATAATAAACTTGATAAAACAGTGTTGGCATACAAATTCAATGGAACGACCGACAATGGAACAAGTAATCAAAACCATTGAGTCAGCTTATGAACATAGTGATGTGGAAGATATTACATTAGAGACTCCGGTACTATTTTAAAGTAAATTGACCACATTAAGTAAATAGCTTATTAACTTGATTATTTTTATAACATAGCCTTTTGCAACTGGTACATTTGCCCACATCTACAGAGCCAAATGGAACGCTTTAGATGGCGAGAGAATAATCGCGGCCAAAACATCTATATACTCTATAAGTGCCCGATCCCTTGATGTCATTCGGGCCAAATACTTATTGCTTCTTAGCCATGATAATATTGTGACATTATATAGCATCAGTGAAAACAATTATAGAAGAGCTGTCGTACTGATGGAGTATGCGGATTGTGGATCACTTGACAACGTCCTGCATGGGAATAAACCAAAAAGGAATTACTTATACCATACCGCCCTGAGTTGGATGCATCAATGCGTTAAGGTAACATACATGCCAGCATTAATTGAATCATACTAAATTGTATAATATTTGAATTTCTAGGGAATGGCATATATGCATGAGAAAAATTATATTCATCGTAGACTGAAACCAAACAAACTGCTACTTATGCACAATTTTCAAACATTAAAGATCTCTAACTCGAGCTGCAGGGCATTGATACTGGATAGAACTTACAAAGCCGAGTATATAGCCCCAGAGGTTTGAATATATTCAATCGTACAAGCAAATTTACTTCAATTAAAAGAATCCTTTATTCATGTAGGTCTTGGTTGAGTCTAAGTACACGGAAAAGAGCGATGTTTATAGTTTTGGAATTATACTCTGGGAGGTTATGTCCAGAAAGAAACCATTTTCTGAAATAAGACTTTTCGAAATTATGGATGAAGTTCAGAAAGGTAAGAAAGCTAAATAAATAAATATACTTAAAATATTTACCTGTCCAGTGTACAGGTATTCGTCCTGATCTGAATGATGCTAACATATTTAAAAATACGAATCCGATAAAAGATTTGATCACTAACTGCTGGCATTCAGATCCACAGGAGCGGCAAACTATGAAAGACTTAGTTTTTTCTCTTGGCAACATGTTACTGTCAGCATAATTCACATGGTAAAGTATTAACCTTATAAATGTAAACAACAAATAATAAAAATAATTCAGAGTTCAGAGGCTATTTAAAAATATGGATGCATTTATTTAAGCGGCCAGCTTATCGCAATTGGATATACAACATACACAGTAGTTGTAAGTATCACACCGGTGGAATTCAAGCTTTTAGTTTTTAAGCCCCGTACTTAAAAAAAGTACAGGTGTTTTACCAAATATGTGCGTAACAAGCAGAAGGAGGCGTGGCAGACCCTATAAAGTATATATATTCTTGATCAGCATCAATAGCCGAGTCGATATAGCAATGTCCGTCTTTCTGTCTGTCTGTATGAACACCTAGAACTCAAAGACTATAAGAGACACCAAACTTGGTATGTAGCTTCTTCTATGTTGCAAGCAGATCAAGTTTGTTTTAAAATTAGGCCACGCCCCCGTTAACGCCTACCAATAGAAAAAACAATTTCATATCCAAATTATAAGAACAATTTAAAAGCTAGTGACACCAAGTTTGGTATGTAGATTCCTCTATATTGCAGGCAGATAAAGATTGCTTCTTTTTTGGATCGGACCACTAAATTATATAGCGCCCATAGGAACAATCGGTCGGAAATCAAGTTTTAGTATAAAAAACTTTTTTGTTTTATGAGAGATCGTAACCAAACTGATTCAATATGCATTTAACTTGGTTTTGTAAGTCCTGCCTAAAGTTGGTTCAAATCGGACCACTATATCATATAGCTGTCATAGGACAGATCGATCGAAAATCAAGTCTTAGTATGAGAAATTTTTTTGTTTTTTGAGATATCGTAACCAAACTGATAGAATATGTATCTAATTTGGTTTTATATATCCTGGCCAAAGTGGGTTTAAATCGGACCCCTATATCATATAGTTGTCATAGGACCGATCGGGTGAAAATCAAGTATGAATTTTTAGCAGTCTTACGGGGTCTCCGACAGTCGAGAATGCTCGACTGTAGCATCGCCCGACTAGTTTTATATGCGTATTGATATATCGATAGATATTTTTTTGTGATAATATATTTTTGGGCGATAATATCAATATCGATAAAATTATATTATTATGCGAAATTTTTAACCGTTGCTTTTCCTGTTTCTTCCAATTTGTTTTTAGTAGTTTTATAGATATTTACATCATTGATATTATCGATATTTTTTTGTCATAAATATCATATATTAATGACATTTTTGCATATTAAAATCCTTATAGCGTTGATATTTTTAAAAAAAATTTCAACATCTCTACCCTATTTCCACTCGAATCAAAGTGGCCACGAAACCAAAGACTATGTAAAGTAACCAAACAAAATTTCGTTCATTCATTCATTCATTATACCCTGAGCCCATTAAAAATGGGCAAAAAAGGGTATAATGTGTTTGGCAGGATGTATGTAACAGGCAGAAGGGGGCGTGGCCGACCCCCAAAAGTATATATATTCTTGATCAGGATCAACAGCCGAGTCGATTGAGCCATGTCCGTCTGTCTGTCCGTCCGTCCGTCCGTCCGTCCGTCCGTCCGTCCGGATGTTTGAACGCGTCGATCTCAGAAACCATAAGAGCTAGAGACATCAAATTTGGTATGTAGGTTCCTGAATACCATAGGCAGATCAAGTTTGTTTTTATTTTTGGATCGGTCCACTATATCATATAGCTGCCATAGGAACGGTACATCGAAAATGAAGTTTTAGTATGGAAAAGTTTTGTGTTTGTTAAGATATCAAACCCAAACTGATAGAATATGCATTTAGGCTAGTAGTATACATATTGACCAAATTTGGTTAAAATCGGATAACTATATCATATAGCTGCCATAGGAACGGTACACCGAAAATGAAGTTTTAGTATGGAAAAGTTTTTTATTTGTTGAGATATCAAAACCAAACTGATAGAATATGCATCTAGGCTGGTAGTATACATCTTGACCAAATTTGGTTAAAATCGGATAACTATATCATATAGCTGCCATAGGAAGGGTACACCGAAAATGAAGTTTTAGTATGGAAAAGTTTTTTATTTGTTGAGATATCAAAACCAAACTGATATAATATGCATCTAGGCTGGTATTATACATCTTGACCAAATTTGGTTAAAATCGGATAACTATATCATATAGCTGCCATAGGAACGGTACACCGAAAATGAAGTTTTAGTATGGACAAGTTTTTTATTTGTTGAGATATCAAAACCAATCTGATGGAATATGCATATGGGCTGGTATTATACATCCTGAACAAATTTGGTTAGAATCGGTCTAAAATATCATATAGCTGTCATAGGAACAATCGATCGAAAATCAACTCTCAGTACAGAGTACCTGGGTTCAGGGTATCCTACTGTCGAGCGTGCTCGACTGTAACCGCCTACTTGTTTTTATTTTCATTTACTGACCTTTTCGTTTTTTAGTGAAAATAGAGCTTTAAGGTTATTTTCGGAACGCCGGAGATTTAGTGTCCTTGCAGAGCCCTATGAGTTCGTTTGAGATGACTTATAATTAAAAGCAATTAAGTTTTTGAAACATTTGCTCGATTTTCGACTGATAGTTTCAGTGGAGTCCATATATAACGGTGATCCGAATCAGTTGGCTCCGACATATGTTTTGATTGCAGCAATAAAAGACGGACCTGTTTTTAAACTGAGATACAAACAGACGGACAGACAAAAGGACAATTTAAAAGCTATGTCGACACAGCTCGTCGTCCTGATCAAGGATGTTCTACGCAGCTTTCTTGTTTGTCTGCATATAGGATCTTCTGAAGAAATTGATGAACATGACAAACATAAGGCCTGACATGGCCATCGCTATGAAGATCTTTGGATAGGGTACATCACAGTTTGGTTGTAGGAGGGTCCAAAGGCTGTGGGAAAACATGAGAACAAATTGAACAAGTTGCAGGATGGTAATATACTGCTTCCACCAAGCACTCTTTCTGATTTGCGGGTTCTGGGATGAGAGGTAGTAGTAGGTGTACATCACGATGTGGACAAAGACATTTAGGAGACCTGCAAATGTGTAATGCCCTCCGTATCCGTATTTCCGTTGCCATAAATAAGCGCCGATTGCCATGGTGACATGATGAATGAGGTGTAGATTTGTAATCTGTTTATAGCTCTTGCGGAGTACAAAAAACACTGTGTCCATTAAGTCGACAACCTTATTGATGTAGTATAAGTAGCTGATAAGACGATCTGTGTCCTTGTATTCGTGATTTAAGGGAAGCACTACTAGGCAGTTGAAGTCGTAGGGTTTTTTCGTGATAAAAAAGTGAAGACTCTGCGCAAGAGATGAACCAGATTACAATAATATTTAACATGTTATGCAGTTGTCTTTCCTTACCATTATTAAAATTAAACTGTTAAATAGAATTTGGAATATATTATACACCTTGAGCACACTCCGCAGCTTGAAGGGCTCTCGATTTTCCATAAATTTTGGGCCGAGCTTCAGCACGAAGATTAAATAAGAGACAATAGTTATTAAAATGGGCCATGAACCGCAGGAAAATGGCAGACCGATAGGATCGGCGTGAGGAAAATTAACTATCTCAAACATATCCGAAACTGGCAGATTTTATTCTAAGCTTTAAGATGCTAGTTGAACGCCGTCCAATCTGTGTCTGAAACTAGAATTTTTTTTCTAGCTTTAAAGCAGTTGTTAAATGTGTCTTTTGATCTTTACAAACTGAGAGTCTTTACTCTACTTGAACTTAGCTAAATTGCGTGCATGGCAAATTGTTTAGTTAGCATCATTAAAAACTTAATTAGTCGATTTAAATCGTTTAAATTTCACATGGTATGACTTCGAGTGATTTCAGCGAATATTTTATATAATTTGCAAGATCATATTTATTTATCGGTACTTATGACTGTTATAGCATTTACTCTTCTATTGTCGCCAACTGTGAATCTAGATGAAAGCAGAAATCAAACATAATATTTGACTTCAGCTTGAAAAAATGAAAAACTAAAGAGCTAAAATTTTACTTCACAAATTAATTAATAATAAAGAGACGATAGGATTCGTTTTACCAACTCCAAAAGAATAAATAATATTGTTTGCTAAAACATAAGTTGGTCAAATCTTACAGGCATTCCTCATTCATACTGTTCGCTTTTGGAATTAGTTACCACAAAACTTAAAATCAGTTTCACAGCAAAATTTACTATACATCTTAGAAACGAAACCAAATAAAAAAGAATAATAACAAATAATTAAATCAATGAATAATAAAAAAAATATATTAAATAAATGAAAGATTAAGTAAAAATAAATAATAATATCAATATATTCAATATAAACACAAAAGATTAGAATAGTAATAAATATAATAATAATTTATATGGTAACCTAACTTATTAATATAAGTGAGTAGCGCCTTAATTTATAAGCTTTGCCTTGTAGCGTTAGGAATTATATCGTAAATAAATATAATTGAGATTTGGAATATTAAACTCGTTCTAAAAGTTAACTTTTGCTAAGAGTCTTTAAAGGTCAAGAACCGTTAAATTAAAGCTAAACTTGCGCTGAAAATTATCACCTCGATTTATCTTGATTTAAACGATTTTTTAATTTATTGAAAACTGTATTTCAATTTATAAAAAATAAAATGTAACGTATAGCAACCATGCCCACTATTACACAAAAACAATTTTTTATATTTGTTCATATTTATTACAATCGTCTATCTTTAATGTTACGCTGGCTGCTTTTCAAAATAGCCCATATAATAATTTTAGTCGCATTGTGAAAGCAAAAAATTAAATGTAATTAATAATATTTTGATATTTCTACGCAGTTTTCGTGTTTTTCTGTATATAGGCTTTTCTGTAGAAATTGACAAACATTACAAACATAAGGCCTGACATGAACATTATTAAGAAGAGCTTTGGAAAGGGTACATCACAGTTTGGTTGCAAAAGAGTCCAAAAGCTGTGGGAAAACATGAGAACAAATTGAACAAGTTGCAGGATGGTTATATATTGTTTCCACCAAGCACTCTTTCTGATTTGTGGGTTCTGGGATGAGAGGTAGTAGTAGGTGTACATCACGATATGGACAAAGAGATTTAGGAGTCCTGAAAATGTGTAATGACCTCCGTATCCGTACTTCCGTTGCCAAAAGTATGGCGCCATGGCCATGTAGACATGATGAATAAGATGCAGATTTGTAATTTGTTTATAGCTCTTGCGGAGTACAAAGAACACTGTGTCCATTAAGTCCATAATCTTATTGATGTAGTATAGGTAGTTGATATAGCGATCTATGTTCTTCAGTTCATGGTCTCGGGGTAGTACTAACATACAACTGAAGTTGTAAGGCTTCTTCACGATAAGCAAATATAGGCCCTGCGCAAGAAATTGCCCAAAATAAAATAAAATTAAAATTTGTCTTGCAAGAATTACTTACCATTAGTAGAAGTATGCCGTTAAATAGGATTTGGAATATATTATACACCTTGAGCACACTCCGCAGCTTGAAGGGCTCTCGACTTTCCATAAATTTTGGCCCGAGCTTCAGCACGAAGATTAAATAAGAGACAATAGTTATTAAAATGGGCCATGAACCGCAGGAGAACGGCAGACCGATAGGATCGGCGTGAGGATAAGTAAATATCTCAAACATATCCGAAGCTGACTGATTTATGTCAGAGCTTGAAGATCCACGTTGAGCGTTGTCAAATCTGTTTCTGAGACTAGAAAAATAGTTTCCAACTTTAAATTAGTTTTTGAATATGATTGTTGATCTTTGAAACCTGACAATCTCTATTCTATTTGAACTCGGTTAATGTGCACACGAGTATGCATGACGATATTGTTTCTTTTTTTCAAATTTAATTACCTGTTTATTAAAGATTTTACTCGGTATAACTTCGTGTGAATGTTCTCAAAACGCTCTGTAGATATATTAAAAAATTAGGTGACTTAATATATTGCTTTAAGCCATATCATAAATATTGTGAATTTATATACTAAATAAATAAATATATTAAATATATTCCGACTTTCATATTTATTTTACGAGTGTTAAATTTTTCCCGAAAATTTGTCCTAGTATTTTCCTTAAATTTCCTGTGAATTGCCCACCAAATTTTTCTGATTCCATATAGTACTGAGTACCTTTTCAATGAATTGTTTGTGCAGATTAGGTTGCCAAGAATAACAATTTTAAAACCAATCTATTCAATACCAGAGAATTATAAAAACGTTAGCGTTTTTGCTTCTTATGGGGGTCAATAATGTTGTCTATTTTCAGTGTTGGAAAATATTTTTTGGAAAACCATCAATTGCAACATATGTGATTTTGTACAAATTATGATTTGATTTTATTTAATAAAAATTTTTGTCCAAACAGGCCTCTTGTTTTACTAATTGATTTGCACAAAACTTGCGGAAACTAGAAGGGACAAGAATTCCGATAAATGTTCAAGGTTAGATTTTCATTTATGATGATTTAGACCTAATTAAAAAAAAATGTAATCATGTCAAACTTATTAATTTAAGCCTTCCGAATTCATACTCACAAGCGTAATGGCAAGTATGGAAAAATCCACTTCGGTAAGGTCTTACCAAAAGTAAATATCGAAACAGACATGCATATTTAACAATCTTAATATACCCTTATACTTATTATGAATAACAAGGTCCAGGAACAACAATTTTTTATCAGTAACTACAATTTTCTCAGCAACTAATCTTAATTATTAAAAGGTTTCATTCAAAAATTTGTTTTAAGACCGTGAAACTGATTTAAATAGATAGATGAAAGGGATACAGCAGATGTGGCGGCTAAAAAGTAGCTTGTTCATAGGATTCCGGTATTTCTCAGAAAAGTACTGTGAATGAATGGCTAATTAATTTGACCATAAAGAAAAATGCTTAATCATGATTTTTGCATAATATTTTCAAAGAGAGTGTTTCATGGATTCGCTTTCTGCAGTCACAACCCTTAAAACTTGAATGAAAGTGCTTTTGATAAAACCCAGTGCTCAAACATCCCATGATTCCCTCCCAAAACAATTGAAATGAAAAAGAAATCCTTTGTGTGTCGGCTTCTGACTGTCCTATCAGGACGACATGGCACAATTATCAATAAGAATCTCTAGCTGAATCCGTATTCGAATAGACGGAAAGGTTACAGTCTTCAGAATTTTGGAACTTAATTTATGACACGCCACACATTTTCCATTTGCCACACTGAAAAACGTGCTACGATTTTTATCAGTATTTTCCCTGCTTTCTATTCCTTCCCCGGCTTTTCCTTCTCCTCTGCCTGTCTCTCATTTCTATGCACGTATTAATTTTAATCCATTAAACAAATATTATGTTACGGGCCAGCCTGTTGTGCCCGTGTGTGTTCGTTATCAGTAAATGGTCAAAAGGGTCTTTGATTTGCTGCCAGCACAATGCTTGGGGTAGAAGCAACGCCTCCGCTGTGAGAGTATGTGTGTGTGTCTATGTCTGTGTGTGTGTGTGTGTGTGTGTATCTGTGTGTTGCATGCAATCAGACAGTTTTCTCCATTCGAATGCCTTGGGCGAAACATTTGTTGTGTTCACGCTGTGTTATCATGCATAAAGAAATTTATCTGAAGCCAAGGGAAAATGAAAATAATTTAATGACACTGGCAGTTGAAATCATTAATGTCTGGAGGGACTTATAAATTGCCAACAACAACTGAAACGTGAATAATGGCAGACAAGTATCAATCAATTTTCAGATTCTCTTTACGATTCGATTTAATTGATTATGTGGTCTGCTCCAGGTGCACTCACTTTTTCGAATGAATATACTTATATATATGCAATGGTTCTCTAGTTTGAGTCGCCAACTTGTCACTTATGTAGAGCCTTAGTTGGAAAAATTACTGACTTCGATTCCCCGTCATGTTTTATTTTAAATGTGTTTTTTGTACCTGTCACTTAATTTTAAATTACAATTGTGCAATGTTTATAACAAGTCTATCTGTGTTCGACTTTTAGATGACATTCGTTAGGTATTAACGCCTTGTCACATTTGGAGCGCCCTCGTGCTGCTTTTGACCATCAAAGCCAGTTGGTCAGTTGGTCCTCAAAGCTCACTCGCCGCCATTCACAGTTCAATGAGCAAAGAGCTCTCAAAATAAGCACAACCACACTGCCCTCCTCTTCATGTTGGTCTAAAACAAAAGCGACAAAGTTGACAAAAATAAAGTGTCTGACATGGAAATACCCTAACTGGTAGTTTAATTTCGATATAGGTCTTTTAATTTTATATAGGTCTTTAAGGTTTAAAAAATATTTAGAATTTATTTCAACAATTTTCAAATTTTTATTTTTTCAACTTTAGCCCGAGAAAAGTACTTCTTTGCTTATTTTTATAGAGAATATTAAGCGAACAAAGCAATTTACTGGAACCATACAAAAGCATCTCTAATTGTTAATTAAGCATAATGTGTATAAAATTATGGTGAGAGTGTTGCCTGCACGTCAAGTTCCTTTTCAGCTTTAAATTAACCCAACAGCTTTATTATGTATATAAAAAATTAAGTACAGAGTTTGACGGGTTGGAAGGAGGAAATAGCATAAATATATTGGGAACATGATGAAAAAAAAATATATAAAAAGACATGTCAGACATAAAAATGGGCTTATAAATTTTTTTTCGTCATGCAGGCAACAAACTGTGAGCCAACTTATTTGGGGAGGGTTGAGGACTTTGAAACTCATCACGTTGTGGGCAAACAATGAGGGAGCATTCAGCTTGCAAACTGAGTAGATGAGCAGCTAATTGCAGCTGGGGACATAATGGATCCGAATACCGTTCATAAATATGGGAAACATTATTTTTTTAACTTTCAACTCTTTCTATTTGGACTTGTTACGCTTTTGTTTTTGCTTAAATTTAAAGGAAGTGAAACTAATTGGACATCAATTAGTAAGACCTCGTTTGTTTTTGCTTTGCATTTCATTTGTCACGTTTTACATGCGTCTTCTTTTTAGTTATGTTTTCTTAAAGTTTTAACCGTCGCTTTGCTTTTCTTATCCTCTCTTAAAAGCTAGTTATTATTTTTATATTCTTCTTTGTGTAACGTCCTTGAACGTTTTGCTGCATTTTTGCTTTGCATTGTTTTTCCTCTGTCTGTTTCAACAAAATTTTTCAATGCTTTAACTGACTTATTGCCCATTGTGTAGTTAGTTGTTTTCTGGGTAACATTCTTAGCCGCAATGCCTTACTCATTTCTTGCGTAATGTATATGTTCTTACTTTCTTTAGAGAACTTAATAAACTCAATCTTGAACGATTTTCTTATTCTATGAAATCTTTTCATCTAGAAGGCCGAATGTAGAACTAATAAATTTTATATTGTTTGAAAATGATGAACAAGGAAAAGGAAAATATTAAATCACCGGATGCAGCGACATCCCAAAAATTAAGATCCGTTGCTATGGTTGTAGCTTCTCCAGATAAGGCAAGATCACCAAGCAAACAGTACTTCCATCCATATGGACGCTGTATCATTCCAATAAGTCCCTACGGATGGTATCGCGTTCTCGTCTACAGTCACAACAGTGGCTATACCATCGAGGAGGTGCTGGACCATTTGAGTCTGGCCGTGGCTCCTCAAAGACTCAGATACTACTATCTGCACGAAGGCGGGGAGCAGGATGAGGATCGGGACAAGAGCGCCACGTTCACCTTCTATGTGGATAGCTACAAACTGGCCGCGAAATTGCAGCAAAAGGGTCATCGACCCCCTGTTATTGGTGTACGTGTGAGCGACGGACCACCCAACATCCAAGTGGACGATTCGTATAGATGGAAACTGCGCAAATTGATCATGTCCAGATATGACTCCGGAAAATTTCGTCTAAATCTCTGTCGCTTCTACGCCGACGATTGCTGGAAGGGCGAGTTCTGTGCTTTGCAGCAGTTCCAGTGCCTGGAGGCTGTCATTGAGATAATGGAGCAAGAGATGCCACAATTGCGTCACCTGCTGCTGGACAGCAATCATCTTAGTATTTTGATTGGGTTCCAGGGTATTGAACAGCGGTTTTCCAAGCTGAAAAGTATTTCCCTGGAACACAACGAACTGAAGTCGCTGCATGAGTTGCGTGTCTTTGAGCGTCTCCAACTCAAAAAGCTGAACCTTAGAAGGAATCCCTTGCCTCGAAACTATGAGCAACACTTGGTCATCATGTTTCCTCATCTGCGTGCATTGAATGGACAGAGACTTAGGTGGAAGCGATCATCTGCACCCGACGAATTCATTGTCAGTGATACCGATACCGATACCGATATCGATAGCGATGTGGAGATTGTGTCCGTCAGAGAGTGTAAACCTGTTGTCCTCCTGCCCGAACCTCGAGTCTTTTATCTGGCACCGCATTCCCTCAACATGCAACCGGGAATACGAAAGTTTGTGCGTCGATATCTCAAGGCGTTTGATGGCGATAAAAGGAGCACGGATTTGAAAGGCTTTTATCACGACAACACGTTGGTCACGCTGAGACTGGATAAGGAACACGCTTCATGGTTCAAGTAAGTAAAGCTACTTTTATTCCCACTACATAACTCTCAATCTTTTCAACTAAGGCACACTCCCTATGCTGCCCATGGTCGCCAACTCTTGGCATCCCGTCCAGCTGTTCTCCAGATGTTTGAAGCCTGGCCAAAAACACGGCATCTGCCATCAACAATGACCTTGGACCTAACTTTGGTGCAGTTGAAAATGCTGTCCGCATCGATTACAGGTTGCTTCGAGGAGACGGAACTGCGACATTATATGCGCACCTTTGTGCTGACTAGGAGCAAAGAAACTGATGACTTTCGCATTGCCAATGAGCTCATCTATCTGGGTCGTGCTATCCATAGTCGTGGTCACGGTCGATGCCAACAATTGTCTCTCAATTCCAACCAGCACAATCTCATGACTAAGTTGTCGGCAGAGACGCGATTGAAATCGCACTGGAGTTGCAAGTTTCTCAAGGATACCAATTGGGACTACCAGCAATCTTTGTTGGCATTCCAGACACTCCTCCGTCGTCGCCAGATTCCCAAGAACGCCTTCCACGAGCTTTGATATCCAGAATGGGCCAGAATGGTGCCTGTGACGCTAAAACTGTATTTCCAATGTGCCCACAGGGAAATTGAAAATTCCACTGATTATGCTGATTACATTTTATTTGAATTTAATGGTAAGGGTATTAAGAGTCCAACGACTATGACATCTATCCAAAATAAAGGACACTTTATCAGTGCAATATTATAATATGTTTGTTGAAAACTGAATATACAATTGTTTTAGAATTTTTATAAAATAAAATACTACTCTAAATTAAGTTTTTGAACTGTACACTTGAAGAATGTAAGCAACTGTTGCCGATGATATTTAATGTAATTTTCATGAGTTTCTTATGAAAGATAGATTTAATAATTATGGTTTAATTATTTAGATTGAAAAAAAACAAATTAATGTAATTATCGCTAGTAAATATATATTTTACATTTTACAGCACACTATATGATATGACACACGATTTTGAAAGATAGATATAATAATTATGTTATAATTAGTAAGATTTAAAAATTGCAATTAAATATAATAGAGGTTAGTTAAGATATGTTATTCTATATGTTACTTTTTGAAAAACACACGATATATTATTATTCTTCGAACTTGACTATAAAAAAAGTCTTTTATATTTATTTATTATAAGTTTATACCTATGTATAAACAATTAAACTGTGATCAGTGGCATTGAATAACTGAATTAAAAGAAATTAAAATATAAGAATAGCTATGTAATATTTGAAAAGTATAAAATGTTATACTAATTTGTACAGCCTTTATATACTACCTATACTTTCGATTACTTTCCACCTCTGTTTATAGAACACCAGTTTTTAGTTTTTATTAGTATATCTCCCAATTGTTATAGTTTTCCTTTTAATGCTCAACTGTAGAGTATTTAATCTTCTGGTTACATTTACCTTCCCCCATCCAGGTAAAAGTCAATGTTGGAACCCTCCTTTCCGTATTGGGCATTTAACTTGTCGTTAGGGTGAATTCATAAGCAGCTTCAGTAACGGCAACGATGACGACGGCAACGTCTGTTGGCCGGGCCGGGCGTCAGGCATTCGTCCCAGTCTCGATTGTCGGTACTCTGTCTCCGGTCTGAGAACTCCGGTCCCCAGCACAGCACAGCAGTGCAGAGTATAAAACCCGGCCCAACCTCGGCCTCGGGCACGGCCTCGACAACGGCCTGGCCACGCTTTATTATCATCTGCCCCTTTTTTTTTAATTTTTTTTCTTTTTGTTTTGTTACTTGTTGTCGTGGTTGTTGTTGTTATTGTTGTTGAATCGACGTCGACTGCATTTCATTGAGCGTAATTCCGTTGCTAATGATTTTTGGCACACGTAGCGCTACTTTCGAAATTAATGCGCTATAAAACAGAAACAACAGCAGAAACGGCTGCAACGACACTGAGAAATGGGCGCTATGTGGATAGGAAATTGCCTTGCCAGGCGTCGGTGGATGACTTGAAAGAGAGGGGAGACGAGCGACGAGCGAGGGGTGAGGGGTGAGAGGAAAAGACTCGGGGTGTACGAGGGCTGTGCAAATTTAATGAAACTTTCTGTTTGAATTGTTTTTCACAGCTTGACGATATGCGGGCTCAAGAGAGTGAAAGAGACAAACAAATAGAGAGCGAAGGAGAGGATGAAGTGAGGCAGAGTGAGACCAGGAAGTACGCCACGTTTTCCATAGCCGCTGATAACAGAGTCCACCTCATGCGTTTGTGTATGTATTTTGCGGCTTCGTTTTTCCCAAATACCTCCACCTCCACCCTCTCTCTCTCACTCTCCCTGCATAAATTTCCATATTAATTCATACGGCCTATGGCTGATTATCGGCGTCGTCATCGTCATCGTTAGCCAACGTCGTCGTCCCCACATTGCGGTTTTGCAGCACTTTTTTTTGCCCCGTTTTATTCAGAATAATCTAATTCGGCATTATTTATGCATTCAGCTCGGATTCAGCACGCAGACGCCGCATGTCGAGCACTCAAATACCCCCATCCCCGACCAAATCCCGACCTCGTATCTTTACCTCTTCGCCACAAAAGCTCACAGATACTTTCAATTCGGATTTGGATTTGGATTTTATTTGTATTTTAATGCGTCCAAATACAAAAGGAAAGTGCATATTATTTCTGATATGCATATATTTATACTGACGACATCTGTACTGCATATAAACTTATACGAGTCAACTTTAATTTTATTATCGTCTTACGCATTAACATCTAAGAATTCATTTAACTTAAGCCGAGTAGTAAACGCATATTATTATGCATTTTATTGTACCCTGCAGTCTTTAAGGAAACCATATTAGTACAGTTAAAGTCTTCTCCGATCCGATAAATAATAGTATGTATAATATAAAGATAAAAATACATAAATATAAATATGAATTTAAATTGGGTTTAGTTTAAATTCGAATTCACCAATTGATAAAAAAGCATTAATATTATATTCCTTATCTATTTTAAATCAAATTTTACCAACGACAATATCCAGAAATAATCTTTAATGTTCAAGTACTGTGTTGTTTATATATCTTAACCATTTTATTGCGATACATGCAAATGAAATTTTAAGATATTTTTTATTTTACATCTATGTAAAAAATTCGTAAATTAAGTTAATAATTTGATAAGCAAACTTCTGTTTAGAGCTGTTTACAGAGAATCTCGTAGTCGATCAATTGAATTCATTTATCCCCAAGCGTTCTAATTAAAACATCGTCGCAGCGTCAGCATATTGGAAAGTATAATACTTGGCACCAGCATTAAAAACTAAGCCCCATGCAATGCCTCCATCCCATATGCGAATCCAACCCATTCGGTCTCCCACGAGTACCATAAAACACACTAGAAACACACACACACACATACATATTTCTAATGGAAACTATGCGTGTATGTTATGTGAGAGGAGCACCCCGTTAATTAGTAACTTTAATATGAAATGATAAAATGGCTAGAGCAAGAGACCAAGCAATGTGACCCATGTCATCGGCATCGTCATCAGCATAGGCATCGACATCGACATCGACATCGTCATTGTCAGTGTCGGTTTTCTGGTTTTGTTTTTGGAGTCTCTGCAAACAATAAAATTTAATGTCACATGGGGCAGGGGCAAGGGTAAAAATTGTATCTGTCCTGTGTATAATTATTACGGCTCCAACAAAAAAAAAACAACAAAAAAACTTATCACAACTCATTTATCAGCAACAATTAATGTCTGCTTCATATAAATACAATGCGAGTACATGCGAGTATTGCATGTATTTAAGTACATGCACATTCATACATAAATACGTACATATGTAGTTTTTTATTGCCTACAACAAGAAACTAAAATGACATGTCATTAAGAGTCGAGTCGAGTTGGAATGGGTTGTATTTGGGGCGTGTATTGAGGGCACTTAAAATGTCATTGAAAATGAAATTAAACTAATAACCAGACCAATTAAACAATTCTATTTAGGTGTAACAACAATCTTATTTATTTTAATTATGTTTATGGTTCCAAAAAGTGTATGTCCACAGCATGATGATCAAGATCGACGTGTGGATGCAATTGCAGGAATTTCACATAGGCCAAAAACGTCGTCCAGCACATGCTAAAAAACGAGGTGAAGACAACTTGATTCCGAGCCGGGACAAAGGCAAAGTTCACCGTCTGCACACAGGGCCAATAAATAACGCCGACCTTATACGCATCCAGAAATTTATCGCAGACCTGCCGAGAGAGTGGGAGAGAGAAAGAAGGCGACAGCATGAGTGAGTAAGTGAGATAGTATGTGTCATAATATGATCCTCTGCGTGAAAAATGTCAGTGTGGAATATTGTAATTAATTGCTCTTGAGGACGAAATCTTAAACAAATTTTATTTATGTCGTCGCAAATGTGTGTGTTAGGGTGTTTGTGTGTGTGGTTTTTAAGCCGTACTCTACTGTATTCCAAGGGGCGTGGCACTTTGCTTAGGTCATTTAAATAGCCTTTTGCAATGGAAAATTTCCACATTGGCAACATTTGTCGGCAGCGTCAGTGCAAAATATAATTTGTAGTGTCAGCCCAGTCAAAAGTCAACATTGTGGGCCAAATGGCAATTGTTGTTGATGTTGTGGCTACTAATTTAGCACCAAGTATGTGAGTGTTTTATGGGAAATTCCAATAACTGAACTCATAAGCTTGCTACAATTAATTTGATGACTAAGTCAAGTGTTTTTCCAACGACAATCTTAAGTAGAAAGGCAACGGAAAAGTCCATAAATATCATAAGGTTTTTTTTAATAACTACTGGCTTAAACAATCAATATTAGTTTAAATTTGTTCAAGTTGTAAACAGCAACTAACTAGCAACTGTAATGAAGTTGTACGAGTATCTGGAGCTGATTTACAACATCTTCATCAGTTCACTCGACTTCACAAAGTTTGCCAATCACGTGACCAAGTTGAAACCGAGACAAAGTCATAGATCTTGAAAACGCATGCGAGCCAAATGAGACAACAGACGACTTGACATAAATATATGGTAAAACATTTACATTTATCAAGATTAATGGTTTCTAATGATATAGAAGAAGTAAGTTGAAATTCGAAATGGTACAGAGTTGGCTACTCCAGCCAAGCCAACAAATCAATGCTGACAACTCGGCATAGAGACAGAGACAGAGACACAGCAGACAGACAATCCGAGTCTTTATAGACAGACAGTTGATATTTATGCACGCTTACAGTAACAGATACAGATACGGAGGCTGAAATACAGATATAGATACTGAGATACTGGGCCAGCCAGTCTGCAACTGTCGTGAGAAAATGTGTTTCCAAAAAACCAACGAGTAACCAAGAAAATCGTGTGCCCACATTGAATGGAATGTTCAATTCGAAACTTAAAAATCAACTTAAATGCTTGATAACGATAACAAATTGAGCGCTGACCAAGAAACACAATTTCCAGATGCGCTTAAAAGCTTTAGCAATAACAATAACGTTAACAAAATACGAAGACGGATGGAAAAGATAAAAACTCTAACTGAGTGACTTAATGACTTGAACAGTAATAATTATAATTATAACAATAATGATACTAGCAACAATAACAATAACAACAACAATAACAAGATGTGGTATCAGTTAACGACAGTACCTCCTGCTTGGCCTGGGCATATGTATTTCCCTCCAATAGGGTCATGAAGAAGAGAAAGGAACTGATGGCCATCGGATCGTATGCGGTCTGTTCGGTGATCGCCTTACAGAGCGATGACTTAATATCCGTGCGGGGCCACATGACGCCAGCCAGTCTTATCCAAACATATATTGTCGGTCCCATAAAGAAGAAACCAAACAAACTGAATCTGAAAAAGAAAACGAAAGAAAATAAAAACAACATAAGACAACACAACACACCAATGCCAATTATCGTTCGTTTTTAGCCAAGTTTGTTGCCCACCTCAGACACTTCATCCAGTCGTAGGTGCGGAATGTCCGTTTCTCGATAAAAGTCTGTTCGATGAGGCAGCCGCAAGGCCAGAGAGTTCCATAAGATAACATGCCCCGCAACACCTTATATTTGTTTGTCAAATTAACAAAATTACGAAACATCTTCGTTGTTTAAGTGCGAAGAAAATAAAAATATACTGCAAAGAGAAATTTATACATATATCTTGTTGGTCAATATGTTGATTAAACAATGTAACTCAGCTGAGCTATAAACAGATGTATCTTAACCCTTTATAGGTATGTTTTTTTTTGATTAGGAGGTGTTTATTTTTTAGATGGAGAATTGAAAATAATAATTAAATATTTATTTTTGAGAAAATAATTTTTGCGCTGTTCTGGATCAGATGTGATTTTAGTTACTTATGTAACTTGCATCATATAGTGATTATTAAATATGAAATATTCAATGAATTAAATTTATCTCTTAAAGAAATATATATATTATTATTTATTATAATAAATTCGATGAATTAAAATTACCTGTTAGGGCCGTTTTCTCATCATAATTTCCCATAGGAAACTTTACCCTAAATGTTGGCTCTAACTTTTTTCGTTCTCTTATCTTGATTTTAATATAACATTTAGAATTGTGACTAAGTCGGCAGCTCGGTTCCACAAAAAAGGGTCATACTTTTTAAAAATGAGCAACTTTTTAAAAATGAGCAAAATTAAAAATCCTGAATTTTTTGTATGAATTGAGCAAGAACAATATATTACACCCACATTTTCGAATACTCTTGAGATATTAAATAACGTTTTGTGTTATTTTTAGCAAGTATTTTGCTTATTCTCATTAATTTCAGATAAACATCGCGGTAATAAATTAGGATAAATGATGATAAATAATTCAGGCTCCTAAAGGTATGCAATAATTGATACACTGTATGACGTTGCCCTTAGCAACACCGAAATAATCATAGTTGGCGAATGTTAAGCCCTTAAAGTTTGGATGACCTGCCCTGTAACTTTTAGCATTCCTGCAACTAAATTTTTGACAAGAAATCAAAGTTCCCTTGAATGCAAATTTGTCTAGACGCTAAGGTTGATATCAAGATTAGAAAACGGCCCTCAAAGTAATAAATAAATATAAAATAAATACAAAATTGTCAGATCTTCCCAATTGCAATAAAATATTCAGGAAAAGCAAATTTATAAATGGGGAAACATAAATATCTAACTAAGTAAATAATTTAGATAATATGTATATTACAGTTATACGGTAAGTCAAAACACTGCTCATTTCTTTCTGAATTCCGATACATTTAAGCAAGTATTCGGCAAGTTTCAGATATAAAGAGTTAATATTGAAGCGCAGTTTATCAGGTTTATTCATGCGGAAAAATTAATTTTAAGATAAAATAAATTGTAAATGTAGTTTGTCAGGTTTATAATTACTTTTGTTAATTGAGTAAGGGTTATTAACAATTTAAATCCGCTAAACTACAAATAGATATTACTTAAGACTTAATCAATTCTTGAACTGTATAGTAAATGCAGCTTATCAGGGTTATAATTACTTTCGCGAAATTAGTTATACTTCTAATAATACAACCCAACAATGAAGCACCTGTCGACAATCCTGTTTCCCTTTTCCCCATGCTCTCTTCTCTTTTGAGTGAAATATAGTAAAGTGCACCTCCAACAGTGAACAACATTCCCAGCTCATTTAAAACTTAAATGTAAATATAATGCAAATTAATGTAAGGAAACATTTTGTTATAGCCTGACACGGCATGGCTCTGATAAACAAGAATGAGAACGCGGCCTGTTTGGACAGTTGCTCAGCAGTTTTCCAGTTCCAGTTACAGGCACACACACACACACACACACACACATAGACATATACCTTGCTTTTCACATACACATGTACGTGTTCACGTAGTCCTAGACCAGAACAAGGACGGCAACCTGAACGGAACAGCGACAACGTGTACATGTTAATTACTTGTGAAAATATGCAACAGACTGCGGACTAACAGCAACATCAGCAACAGCAACAACAACAACAGCAATATCAGCAACTACAACAACATCAACAACAGCAACAACAACAAGGCAAAGAGGCAGCCTGCAATTTGCCATGAGGCATACTTTTTCACACCAACTGAAATTACAAGCGCGGCATGGATTGAGGATAGAGGGCAGATATGTGGGATATGTGTATGGTGGGAGAGGAGATGAAGAAGGAGAAGGAGGAGGACAGACCCAAAACTCGGTAACGGCATGCTCTATTGTTGTTTGTGCCCTTCAAAGTGAACCTGCTCGTCTGTCCGTCCGTCCGTCTGTCCGTTCGTTTGGCTGGCGTGTGTGCGGGCATACTAATTGCAACAGCAACAACAATAGTCACACCAGCAACAACAACCCCGACGTGCCATACGTGGCAGTTGATGTTGCCTCTTTAATAGCTTCAACCAACTGCTTCTTTAACTTCCCAACTTCCAACTTGCAACTCCCAACCCCCAGTCAAAACATCAACATCAACATCAACTTTAACTCCAATTTTATTTTCATTTCCATTTTCCCCTGTATCTGCGGCTCATTAAGCGGTCGACAGGGCCAAGAAAAAAAAAGCGACAGCAAGAACTTCAAATCACACATCGTTCATTTGCTTGCTTCTTCTTTAGCGTCTTGCCTTTTTTGTGGGCCTGTTTTCTGTTCTCTTATACCCTATTTTGATAAAAATTGATGAAGAGTACATAATAAATGTAAGTTTATATCCCACAAAAAAAACCTCTAAACGAGGTTAAAGACTAGTGACGAAAGCAATTTCCAGCCCCAAAATTTCTGATATCCAATTTTGTGACGAACAAAATTGAGTTTAATATAAAAATTTTAAATAAAAATATAAATTAATAAAAAAAAACAATGATACCAGAACATATCTATAGCTTCTATGGTACGGAAACTGGTGAGGTTTTAAATTTAGCGGGATTTAGCGATTTCCCGCTAAACTAGCGGGAAATTGAAAAAGTCGTAAAACAAACATTTCTAGATTTTCAAAAATGAACAAATCCCCATCATAACATCTACGCTTTTTTAGCGCTTTGATACAAACAGACAAACAAAGAAACTTTTTCACTTCATTTTTAGTATTCTACTAAAATTTTCAAATTTATTTATCTTTTGAACCAGTTATCGGATTTGGGTCATCAAGGTATCAAACGACGCGTATTTTTGATAAGAATTTTTAAAAAATAAAAAGTTTTACGTAAAAGCCCCAACGGCTCCATAAGCTGCGATCATATAAATTTTTCCCCTCCCACTTACACCCCCGTATCTCATGACCCAGGTGAATTAGCAAAAGTTTTAGTATGCCATTTTGTAAGTTAGGACTAAACCTTTCGATCGGTATATAACTCGATTTGATCGGACAGTCGTAGCAAATTTTCCAACTTAGCTGTATATAGTTGTTAGTCGCCTTTCGCACCCTTCGTGCTGCTTTCGTCACTAACGCGAACTGCCGTCCGCAGTGATAACTAAGTTTTTTGAAAAAAAAATTTCAGAATATTTTTTTTGGCTATTATTTACTATGATTGTTTATTAATACAAAAGAAAAAAAATATTCTAAACTAATGCTTGGAATTTAGGAAAGTGTTAACTAGGTCAGTTATTCGGTAACCGGAAAATAATAACAAATAGATATGTAACATAAAAAATATTTTTTTAACAATATAAATATCTAAAATCTATCGTATCTGAAAATTGTATTTAAATAATATAATAAATAAACATACATAAATAGTTTTATATGTTAAGATACGTTCAGTTTTACTTGCAATCAAATTCACTTGATTTGATCGGATTGCACGGTATCCACAAGTCTATCACATTCAATGCTTAGTTGTTTTTTTATTGCATTGTACATTTGATTTCAGGAACTGACTGCCGCTTGTACTCGTGAGTATCTTTCACTCTAGCCTAATTGCTTTTTATGACAGTCGAGTGAATATGATAAATCTTTTTCAGTTTATTTTTTTTCGAATACTCGTATGTTGCTTAGGTTTCGGGTTTTGGGGACTAGAAACATTATTTTGACATTGGTCGGATAGAAACATTCTGTGCAATTAAATTTTGGTTGTTGTCTCTTTGGTATTTCGGCATTCCGGTAGCGTGCACTACAGAACATGATGCCATAATACTTGACATCTGTTACTCGATGGAGCAACGACCCGCCCAGTGACACGCCCTCCTCCTCCTCCTACTCCTCATACAACTGTTGTTATACTTCGTTCCGTTTATGTTCCAGCGAGTCTTGAATGTGTCAGCTGTGCAAGTGCCCTGATGTGTGACATTAAATTGCAATTGGCTGCGGATTTCATTAGAGCTCCGTGCTCGAAACTCTTCGAGTGGTTTAAAGACCACATGAAAAGGCTTCCAAGAGTCTGGCAAAGTGTCCCGTTCCCAATTCTCCGCTCCCGTTCTCGCTCCCACCCGTTGCCAGCGTTGCCATCGCGGATGCCCTTCAACAGCATCTGCGGGCACTGCGGCAAATCAAAGTGTGGCAATTGAACTTGACACTTGATACAAGTGTGTTGCCTGCCCCCTGGCAGCAAAGTTGATGGTGAAAGCCATACAAAATTCCCACATTTTGGGATAGTTTTATTTGCTTTGTAACAAAATGTGTCGCGATAAAAAAATTTAAACAAGTAAGCATAGGATTAACACGTCGTATACTTAATTAATTTTTTGAATGCATACAATTAATTCTGGTACTATCTATAATTTATCTAATCTAATTTTAATTTTTTGTTTCTTCTTTTCAGTTCATAACTTTTATTTAATAGTAATTTAAAATTGTAGTTATTAACATAATTTTTATTCTTACTAATTTATTCTTTGCCGACTGCTTTTAGTCTTGCATAAATAAACAAGTAGGCGGTTACAGTCGAGCACGCTCGACAGTAGGATACCCTGAACCCAGGTACTCTGTACTGAGAGTTGATTTTCGATCGATTGTTCCTATGACAGCTATATGATATTTTAGACCGATTCTAACCAAATTTGTTCAGGATGTATAATACCAGCCCATATGCATATTCCATCAGATTGGTTTTGATATCTCAACAAATAAAAAACTTGTCCATACTAAAACTTCATTTTCGGTGTACCGTTCCTATGGCAGCTATATGATATAGTTATCCGATTTTAACCAAATTTGGTCAAGATGTATAATACCAGCCTAGATGCATATTATATCAGTTTGGTTTTGATATCTCAACAAATAAAAAACTTTTCCATACTAAAACTTCATTTTCGGTGTACCCTTCCTATGGCAGCTATATGATATAGTTATCCGATTTTAACCAAATTTGGTCAAGATGTATACTACCAGCCTAGATGCATATTCTATCAGTTTGGTTTTGATATCTCAACAAATAAAAAACTTTTCCATACTAAAACTTCATTTTCGGTGTACCGTTCCTATGGCAGCTATATGATATAGTTATCCGATTTTAACCAAATTTGGTCAATATGTATACTACTAGCCTAAATGCATATTCTATCAGTTTGGGTTTGATATCTTAACAAACACAAAACTTTTCCATACTAAAACTTCATTTTCGATGTACCGTTCCTATGGCAGCTATATGATATAGTGGACCGATCCAAAAATAAAAACAAACTTGATCTGCCTATGGTATTCAGGAACCTACATACCAAATTTGATGTCTCTAGCTCTTATGGTTTCTGAGATCGACGCGTTCAAACATCCGGACGGACGGACGGACGGACGGACGGACGGACGGACAGACAGACGGACATGGCTCAATCGACTCGGCTGTTGATCCTGATCAAGAATATATATACTTTTGGGGGTCGGCCACGCCCCCTTCTGCCTGTTACATACATCCTGCCAAACACATTATACCCTTTTTTGCCCATTTTTAATGGGCTCAGGGTATAAAAAAAATTAAATAAATAAATAAATTCTCGTTGTCTGTAATTTATATAACTATTGTAAAATAATTCAGAATTTATTTAAATTTTTTAAATAATAATATTATATATTTTTATTTGCAAGTGATTTGTAAATGACTAACGTTTGCAGTAAGAAATAAATGTAGTTGTAAATTGCATGTTATAGATTGAATATGTAATCACGTTTTGCTCAACTTTTTGAATTTTTGCTGCACATTGTTGATTATATACATATATCGTAGCCTTTTCCTGGGTATATTATATTTTTAGAGCACTTTCTTAATAGCGAAACCTTATGTTCGGGCAACTTATTTGACTGCATGACAATAAATTTGAACATGTGCCCCCAGCGAATGGGCAACAAAATCATTTTTACGCTCACCAGCAACTGCAACAACAACAAAACTATAGCCACAACAACAACAGCAGCAAGCTGAGTTGTAGCAGCAACAACAAGAGAGGCAACATAAATTAAAAGTAAAATGTTTATTTACGCTCTGGCCAGAAGGATGAATCAATGTATGGGAAGGAGGGGTGTGGAGAGGTGTGTTGTGTTGTGTTGTGTTGTGTGTGCCGTTGGGTGCGGAGAGGCAGGGGGGAACTGCCTGGCAGTTTCCTGTACAACATTTGCATTTTGACGCCGTTTTACGCATGATGTGGATAAGAAAAAGTCGCCTTCCCGCGTCGCCTTGGCCGTTTTGCTTTGAACCTGGTCTTCAACGTCTGCCGCGTGGCTTATCAGCCAAATGAAATCAAACAGCCAAGACGAAGCAACACAAGATCAAGAGAGCAAAAGAGAGAGTAAGTGGGGAGAGGATAGTGGAGAGTCAGAGCCTGCAGCATCTTGCAACATTTTGTTTTAATTTCGCACTTTTGAAAAGTGGCAGCCGCCACTTGAACGGGCTTTTCATGTTGCCCAGACGCTGGCAGCGACGTCACCGTCGCCGTCGCCGTCGCCGTCACCGTCGACTTCGACATCAAGACTGGCAGCTGTTGTTTGGCTTCAGCATGCAACCAGCCAACGCTCCATGCTTCATGTTGCATGTTTCATGCTCTAAGCTAATACTCTGCATATTAACTACATATGCTGTAGTGTATTCAATCGATTTCATATCCCAATTGAATTATTTTAAATTTGTTGAAATTGTGAATGCAAGTCTTGAAAAAATGTCTATAATTTTACACTCTATATATATAATTTTTTTTAAATACTATAAAAAATAACCCCCGTAAAAACATAATATAAAAAGTGTATTTCATTAAATATGTAAATATTTATGACTAATAAGTTTTTGATGGTTACCAACATTAAATATGAAATAAATGTAATAATATATGATAAAATCGGAAATATTATTATTATTGCCCTTTTCATTTTCTATTAATTTTTTACATTTAAGCATTTATCTAAAATGTGTATTTAAGTAAAGAAGTGTATAATAATGTCGTTATTTATTCGTTATTCATTATTTGTCGTTATTCATTTTTTTTTGTTTTATTATTTTATTGCGCTGCGCCTTAGGGGCTCCGTTTGTCCCCCGTCCCGCCTCCCTCTTCCTGCCCCGCACTCTGATCGCTTTCATGGCGCGTATTTCCTGTTGGTCGTCGGACGGCACTTGCAACATTTCATTTAATTTAATTCTTTACAGTTTGCTTTGGTTTTTTTCTGATTAAATTTACTGCCTATTTTTCTACAAACAAAAAATGCCGAAGCGTTGGTTTTATTAAATATGATTATTGACTTTTCGTTCCAACATTTGCTTCCAACTTTATTCAATTGATTTTCAATTTAATTTCAACTTCATACAACATTTTCGTTTTACACATTGTTGTTGTCACAAGTGCCACATCAAAGGCCAAAAAGTCGACGCTGATTGCAGCTATAAGTGCCAGTGAGTATCTCACTATAAATGTATCTGCAGCTGTTGTTGTACCTACGAAAGCGTATCTGTATCTCAAGGTGTGAATTGTGATTGCAGTCGCAGCTCGTTCTGAAAATTCTTTGTACCTTTTGTAAAATATTTTATTTGATTTCAAGTTGTTGTTGTTGTTGTTATTGCTGGTTGATGTTTTCGGCTCTTGTTTATTGAACTTTGGTTGCCCGATAGCAACAGCAGGGGGTGCTGTGAGCGGGGCAGGGGCGTCGAGGGATGGGGCGTGGCATGCCGCGCTAGTTTTAAACATATCGAAACATGTGTATTTGTCAGTTGATGCATGCGGGCTGTTTGTTCTTTGCTCTGTGCTGCGCTCTGCACCATGATTTGATTTATTTGTACACAACTTTATGATATTTACATGCTTGAGGTCTCTGACTGCGACTGGGAATGGAACAGGGACAGCAACAGGGATTCGAGTTGGAGCTGGCATTAAGCATTGTTGGATCGCTGTTGGGCTTATGGCTATGCAATCTGCGTTTTAACTGTAAATATTGAGGTTTGTGTGCGCGTTACGCCCCCAAGTTCTATATATACATACTATATGTGACAAGTCAACATAGGGGACCGGATTAGGGAATTTGAAATGCCTCCAACGTCTGACTTTACTTTGATGCCAGAACTTAAGTTATAATTGATAAATTGAATCTAAAGATTAGCAAAGGCACATCAACTGAAATGGTTTCTAGAGATACTTTAAAATTTTAAAAATTATCTTTAAAATTTCTGATTTTTAAATTTCATAATCGTATTATGGAAATTATTTCAAAACAAATTCTTAAATATTAATAAAAGATTAATCTTGAATGTTCCTTGCTTAAATATCAACACAGCAATTCCTTTGAGATTTTAAAGCTAACCCAGAATATCTTTTGCTTAAATAAAATAATCCTATATTATTTAGAAATTATATGTTGAAATTTCAAAACTTTTTTTAAATTCTTTAAATATAAATAAATATTTATTGAGATACCAAAAACAAATCTTACATTGTTCATAAATAGAACTCGATTAACATTTACAATCCATCTGGAAGTATTCCTTAAAAAAACTTAAAGATATTTAAAATTGATTGCAAGTGATTTTAACTTAATGACAATAAGTTTATTATTTACAAACTAACTTGAATTAGTTATAGAGATACTTTGAGTTTCGAATTCCCTAAAAATGTCATTATCGTAATTCATTGGCAAACCAACTTTAATTCTAGATATACTTTGAGATTTCAAAGCTAATCTTAAGTGTCCTTTACTTAAATGCTATAATCATATATCATGTGCAGGACTTGTTCTGAAATTATTTCAGTTGAATGCCGCCCTGTTCTCAATGCACTCAATCAAGTGCAATTATCGTTGAGACCAAACTCGTGGCCAAGCGGGGTTCCATCCTTATCTAATCCTGTTCATCTCCAACTTGGTCATGCGGGGGTTTATAGTACAGCCCTCCTGCTGCTTAATGTTCTTACGTCGCGTCGCGTCAGTTTGGTTTGGGTTGCCATGCTCGATTATCATTATCAATGCATGTCCCGTCATAATTAATAAGACTCACCCTCGCCTTAACGGCAAATGGGGAAAAAGTGCCCGAAAGCAAGCACAACACGCAAGACGGCAATCAGTTGTGCCTTTGTGCCAAACCAGCCTTATCAACAAACTCAATAAACTCCACAAAAACCCAGTAAACAGCTGTTGTTTCCCTTGTTCCCAGTTCCCTGCTCTCTCGTTTGCTGACCCATTTGGCTCGATGTTTGCTTATGCACTCTTGGCCAATTACATTCTTCCTGTTGTGCAAAATTTTTGAAAATTTCTTTTTTAATTTAAACCCTTACCCCAGCGGCATATGTGATCATATAATATTTTGTCTGTCTTCAGTGCCGCCGTCCTAACCACCTACTCTCAATTTTCCCCCGAGTTGCGACCCTTTGCTCAAAAAATAAATGAAAACATCACACACGCTCAATTTCAAGTGTCGAAATGCCTGACAGCTGTGATAACAGAAGGGAAATGAAAATGGAAATGGGTGCTCAAATTCAACTTCTCTTCTCCCTTCTCTCTTCCTAACGTTCTATTCCGCCGGGCATAACGGTAGCCAAAAGTTTTAAAACAACATCAACAAAAGACAAAGAGAAGAAGAGTCTTTACCCCTTCACATTTTGAACAAAAAGTAAAAAAGTGGTTTTTATGAAATCATTTTCGCATTAAAAACCCCCAGCAAAGTAGTTGGCAACACATGTTGGGCCACTGTTGCCAACAAAAATATTGCAATTGCCGCCAATTTCAGTTGATTTTCGCTTCTTTTTATTATAATTCTGCCACCGCCTGTTTTTTTTATTTTTTTGGACAAAATTTTAAATGATGTGATGTGCCATGGAAGCGGACGGAAACGCTGAGACGAGTGGGCCCAGAACAAGAAAAACCAATTTCGTTAGAATTTGATTGTCAACCAAACTAACGAGACAGGCAGTCAGTGGCAAACGAAAACAGAACAGGACAGGGTTCGGGCAGGGTATTGAAAATGAGGGAATGAAAGAAATCGACCGACCAATCGACAAACCGACAAACCGACCGGGGCGACAGACTGTCAGGGACACGAAACCGACAAAAGCGAAAACATTGAAATTAGAAACAAAGAAATATACGAGTTTAGTGTGGCATAAATATTCGTACATATTCCCATTGTATCGCACTATTCAAGAATCGAGATTCTCAGTACGCACAAGTGTCAAAAACAGCACATGACAGCTTCTGGCGGGTCTCTAAAACCGATTTCGTTCTGGCTATACATTTTGTATACTATAGTGCTAAAATATTCGCATAAACAGTCGCCTATAAAAGTTGTCATATGACCTTGACTTGGGCTATGAAAATAAATGTTAAATACAATATATTTTGTATACTTTAGCACCATTTCTATTACTTTTGTATGAAACATTCATATTAACATTCAAACATTCACATTATAATTATTTTAATTTTAAATTTATCTTAAGAATAATTATTTAAATTCTTTATAATTTATCGAATTTATAATTAAATATTATTACTATTCTTTTTATATACTTTTGCTTTTTTAATGCTGAGCATAAACGTCTCTCAGCGACTGTTTGTATCCATACACATACACTTGTATATACCAGTATGCAGAAACTTTAGTTTAGTTAGTTATGTCATGAAGAGGGGCGGAACGAAACTACAGTTATGCCAAATTGACGTTTTGTGTGACCCCAGAGTGGGATTTCGTAGCTGAAGTTTCGTCTGGCATTGACATTAGAATTGAAAAGCATTCAGCAGTAAAATTTTGAGAATTCGTGAAGTGGGTTATACCACTAACGAGGCAATTGAGAGAATATATATATTTTATATATTTTTGTAAATTTAGCTAAAATAGTTTCAGATTTAAGCGAATTTAAAGCAACTCCTTAGTTTTATTTAACAAATCTAAGAAATTATTTAAGTATTATTATTTCACTTATTGAATATTTGGTATAGCTGTCTTGATGTCTCGTGATTGACATAACATTTGCTTACCTTCGAGTACCATTAGCTATCAATGTTTATCGGCTTACAAGACTTGGCTCTGAGTATATATGTATACCAATGTGTGTCTCCCAGGTTGACATACACGTCTGTACATATGCATGCGCCTACATTAGTTGGAAGCCCCGTGGGGTTACATTGAACCCAGCAGAAAAGTAAAAAGCTGTGCCCAAATTTAGACCCCGGTTCACTGCACCGCAGTTACGTGTATGTGTGTGTGTGTGTGTGTGTGTGGCTTAATGTGGTGTGGGTTTATTTTGTCTAGAGTGAAAGAAATGAAACAGAAAAAAAAAATGAAATAAAATGAAATGCCAACACAACTGTCAATTATGGACGAAGTGCTGGGACATCGCACACATAGATACAATAAACAAATTCGTATACAAACTTATAGTACGAGATACATTTTATATATGAGTAAACAGCAGCAATTGAATTTGTTGATTCGTTGGTTCGTTGCTTCGATTGATGGCATTGATGGCGTAGGACGCGGACACGAATGCGAACCACGACAACGTCGATGTGACTGTGGATGTGAATGTGAACGTGGACGTGGCAAGTCCGACAAGTCCGCCCATTGACACATGCCACATACGAAATGCAACGTCAAAGTCATTTGTCACGCGCCGTCTACGACGAACGGTATCAATGAGCGAACAATGAACCAACCGATGGGCAAATAAAACCCTCACCTCACCTCCACACACCCTTCCCCGAATCGAGTCGAGTGAATATGTGTATCCCACATGCGGAGCGATCGAATTCGAACTCTAGAGTCTAGAGTCTAGACTCTAGACCGATTCGAACCTCACACAAATAAATGTTGAGCACACACTAAATCAACAATTATGTTCAAGATAAGCGAACGGCGAATGGAACCACGAAAAACCATTCGAAAAACTGGCAAACAAGCATACACAGATACAAACACACACACACATAGACTTTGCATTTGGTTGCATTTGAAATTGTCAGAGAAGTGCCTCAAACGAACTTCCGCAATTATTTACAATACTCGCACTCGCACTCACCCTGGCACTCGTATCCCATTAAATTGAACAACACAGCCAACAATTTCTATGCCACGACCCCTTTTTTTTATCAGTCAGTCGCCCTGCTGCCACTTCCCCTTCCCCTGCCCCTTCCCCTATCCACTCCTCATTTGCCCTTGCCCCTGCTCCTTTCCCTGTTTCTGCCTGAACTCTCCAAACTAACTAACGCGGTTGGCATCGCCTGAAATTAGTTGCCAGTAGCCGCAGACACAAAGGAAAAGGGTGCAGAGCCCTGAACTATATACTATACTCAAACCCCTGCTGAAAGCACCACGAACCCAGCCAGCTTGTAATTTCATGCACTTAAACTCGCATTATATAATTTTTTTTTTTCATTTTTTGCCTTTTTTGGGTTTTGAGTTCTGTTAATTTTGTTGTTTGTCTGATTTAGTTTTTTTTTATTTATCTTTTTTTTTTTTGGTACGTCATCGTTTCCCTGTTTCATTTTGAAACCGTAGGCAGGGGCTCTCCTCATTTATTTTTAATTTTTGTTTGTTGCTTGTACAATTTGAGGTGTAGTCATTATCATTAGGAGCTCTTCTGCGTGCAGTGTCTGTAATTACATTTATGGCTTGCAGAGCTGCGTGTCGTGTCTTAAATTATACGAGTGTGGCCAGTCATTGCATTTATGAGCACAGTTACAAGTTACAAGTGCTTGATTTTCCATTTATACCCTGTACTTATTTTAACTACGCAAAAGTTGGATAAATTTATGTAATAATCCTTTAAAATGTATGCAGTCTTAATTTGTGTCAATAGCAATGTTAATTTAACTAAGTATTTTATATAATTTATCTCTAGATATATCTACAATTTATCCTAAAAATGTAAAAAGATGGAACATCAAAAACAGTAATCTTTTTTTAAACAACTTTACATTCTAAAGTGAGTACAGGTTATCTTTTAGTCGAGCACTTTCAAGTATTTTTTTTTTATTTATTGACGAGGGTTGTATTTACCTGTTTATCTATCAATTTAATGAACTATTTACATAAGGCAGACTTAAGACTTTAACAAGGAGAAATAAAGTAAAGTTTTGCAGGTGGATTACAAATCTAATGGATTGCTAATTGTTCTAATTATATCATCGATATTAACATTATTTAAATCCAAAATAATAATGATGGACACATTTAAAGATGCGACTTATTATTCTTAGGAATAATAATTATCGCATGCAAGTCAGAAAATCAATTCTAATAGGAAATGCCATTACCGAGAAAAGTTGTCTTTCTCTATAAAAAGAAATCAATTGTTCTTCGAATAGTTTATTTGGATGAAAACCTCCTACACAGATGTTCTCTTGATTGTACAAAATATAAACCCCCTTATGCAGTAAGCATGTCTAATGGTATTCTGATAATTTGGTGTTGTCCCATTCAACATTCAACATTTAACGTTCAGCATTGTGGCAGCTTAACCTCGTTTCGAATGTATTTCGAGCAGCGCAAGAATTACATTTAAAAGTGCCAAGTGCCAAGTCAAACGCAAAATCAAAGAAAAGAAAATTAACATGAAGTGAATTTCGAAAGGCAAACTGTGCAGATAAGTACATAGAAAATGTACGACTGTCGCGTCAGACAGATAGTTGGTCAGAGACGAACGGACAGATGGCAAAGACGGTGGCAAAGGCAAACGTAAAATTTGGCAAGCATTCACTATACAAGAGCACGTGCTTATATCGCAAAAAAGAAAAAAAAAATAAAAATAAAAAATGAATGTGGAAACTTTTATTTCCTAAGAGACCCACTGAGACATTCTGTCGACATGGACGTGACGGACAGACGCTGAGACAAACAGTCGGAAAGACTGAAAAAACAAGTAGGCGGTTACAGTCGAGCACGCCCGACAGTAGGATACCCTGAGCCCAAGTCCTCTACACCTAGGTTGAATTTCGACCAATTGTTCCTATGGCAGCTATATGATATAGTAGACCGATTTTAACCAAATTTGGTCAGGATGTAAAACAACAGCCCAGATGCACACTCTGTCTGTTTGGCTGTGGTATCTTAACAAACAAAAAACTTTTCAATACTAAAACTTCATTTTTGATGTACAGTTCCTATGGCAGCTATATGATATAGTTAACCGATTCTACCGAAATTTGGTCAAGATGTATAATACCAGCCCAGATGTACATTTTATCAGTTTGGTTCTGATATCTCAACAAACAAAATACTTTTCCATACTAAAACTTCATTTTCGATCTACCGTTTCTATGGCAGCTATATGATATAGTTAACCGATTCTAACCAAATTTGGTCAGGATGTGTAATACCAGCCCAGATGCATATTGTATGAGTTTGGTTCTGATATCTCAACAAACACAAAACTTTTTCATACTAAAACTTCATTTTCGTTGTATCGTTCCTATGGCAGCTATATGATATAGTGCACTGATTCAAAAATTAAAACAAACTTGATCCGCCTATGGTATCCAGGAACCTACATACCAAGTTTGAAGTCTCTAGCTTTTATGGTTTCTGAGATCGACGCGTTCAAACAGACGGACGGACGGACGGACGGACGGACGGACAGACAGACGGACATGGCTCAATCGACTCGGCTGTTGATCCTGATCAAGAATATATATAGTTTTGGGGGTCTGCCACGCCCCCTTCTGCCTGTTACATACATTCTGCCAAACACATAATACCCTTTTTTTCCCATTTTTAATGGGCTCAGGGTATAAAAACGGACGTCAACGTAATCATGAGGCAATTTCTTCTTACCCGAATCTGGCAACTGCAATTTGTAGTCAACGTTTTCTTAGCCTGCTACAGCCTGGCGGGGATTTAAGAAATGGGACAGCTGATTTCGACTGCTGTTTTTTGACCCACTCACACTCACATACACACACACAGATATATACATACTTAGAGTTTGCTCTTGTCGCAGCTACTTAAGCAGAATTAATCTTTTTTGGCAAATAAATCATGTGGCATGTTGGTTCCGTTCTGTTTGCTTTGTTGTATACGCAATTTGTATAAAAATCTTCCATCTCGTTTCTCTGTCTCTCTTCGCAAATTCTCTACTCAAAGGGAACCCCCCTGACCGGAAACAGACTTTGTCCAAAAAGTTGAAATGCAAAAAATCACATATTCAGTAATATACTCCAGAAATATTTCTTTGCGATTGGAATTAACTCTAACGGGGAAATAAATTTAAATATAATATATATATATATATTTTTAAAATAACAAACCTTTATACAAAAATAATATTTCTTTATAATAATTGTATGTACAGATAACCAAGATATTACAATAATAAAACAATTTTTAAGAAAAACTTTAACTTTAAATATTCAAAGAATGTCTATTAAAAAAGAAGGACGCTCTCAAATATATTAAACTTGATATGTAATTATAATGGCACGATATGATAAACATGTGTTTACAAATTTTTAACGGAAATCATAATTTTTTCGCAAAATATATAAAGATTTAATGCGTTTGTTTAAACTGAACACCCAGACAATTGTTTGTCATGTTCATTAATATCAAATATCCGAATAGGAAGTGTATTTTACAATAGTAATTTTCCACCTTGCAAGTATTGTTTAGGGTGTAATTAGTGCATATTTGTTTTAAGTACGGGTATTATGTATAAATAAATAAACTTCAGAAATTAACACAATATATGTAGACATAAATCAACCGCTTTACCAATACGAGTATTACAATCATCAAATTTATTGCTTGACAAGCTTGCTTATATACAAACATATATACCAACAGGTATATATGTGAATACTTGTATATAATCGCAAAGAGCCATATATTTTCCTTGCCTTTATTCGCATTGTTTTTATTTTTGAAATAAATAATGCTTTGAGCTGTACAAGCCGGTCGATTAATATAAATCAACGCCCGTTTTGTGTCGTCCCGTCCCACTCGTGGGGGGAGTGCCGATGTGCCTGTCAGTGGGATCTGGTAGCTGGTATATGGTGACTGGTGCCTGGTGTGTACGGTACGGTGGCTCAACTTTTCCTTTGTGGTTTTAATGAAAGTAATTTATTAAGTAATTTCTAAGCTTTTAGTCGTGACGCTTGTTACTGAGCGTTTAATTAATTGGTTTTCTTATTAAACGCCAGGCAAATGAATAATGCATAAGGCGCTGCTCGATAATATTGGAATTGTATAACCCTTGGCAGCTTCTCCGTAAAACGAAACAATGTAAATTCAAGTCTGTAATATTAAAAGCCGCACTACTAGCAAAAATTATTGCTGCAATGTGCTAATAATATACTTGCAATTCCCATTAATATAAGTTCGAGTTCAGACGGAAGCTATAATTGCTTATAAAATGGATCTAATTGACTGATAAGCGTTGCACAATCATAAATTGCAATTATTTATTTACTATTTTAATTATGGTAAAGACATAGAAACTTATTTTAAATAAATGATATGAACCTACAAAAAAATAAATATAATTAATTTCTATCATAATAATTAATTTTAATAAAGATAATTGATTAGTATTTAACTCATTTCGAAAGCCATTCTATACTGTAAAATTTTCCAATCTTCAAATGGATTGTATTAATATTATTGCTACTAAAGCCTTAACTCATTACAATACTGAGAGATATTATTCTAAACTCTAGACTAGATACACAAATCAGTTTCTAATTATTTTGCCAGTTATTCCATGAGCATACATAAATAATAAGTTGTCCAGGTCGCTTACTTCCCGTATCAAAGACTGAATACAAATTGAATGACATTCTAACCGAGTTAATAGGGTCAAAATATGATTGCAAATGTTGGCAAACTAAAGACAAACTCGTTGCATGCTCATACATTGTTAGGACGGAAAGTATCTGGTGCCTTTAATACCTATTAGATACTGACGGCAGTGCAGTCATTCCGTTGGGGAATGTTTTAATGCATTCGGATTCGTACTCGCATTTGTGCTGTGACACTACCAAACGTGCTATTTTGGTCGGCCTGAAGATACATAACGTACTTTCAAAGTATTTGGACAACGGTTGTCATTGTTGTTGTTGTCGATGTTACTGTAGTTGTTGTTGTTGTTGCTGTTGTTATTGATGCAGTTTGTTGTTGTCGATGTCAATGTTGTTGGTTTCTGGTTGCTTGTGAATGTTGTCGCCGTAGTTGTTACGAGAGTCTTGTCTTGTCTTGTTGTAATGACTAAGCGGCGCTCCGAAAGAGACCCAGTTACATCTGTAGCATGTGAGCATGTGTCTGTGTGAGTGTTTAAAATACATTTGTGTGCGTATTTGGTACTTTGTTGCAACTGCAACAGCAACTGCTGCTGCTGCTGCTACTGCGAACGGATATGCAGAAGAAGCGAAACGTGCTTTCCCAATAACGTCAGACAGACAATGACAAAATAAAGCCAAGAAACTATGCGAACCAACTTGGCTTGGCAGTTGGTTGTTGTTGCTGTTGTTGTGACCTGTGCTAAAAACTGTTGCCAAAAATAAATAAAAATATTTAAAGAAAACTGTCAAGATTTGCATTTGTTGGCGTCGGTGTCGTGAGCGTTAAGAAATGCACATGCGATAAAAGTTTTTTGTTGCCGTCTCGTATCTGGTATCTGGTATCTAGTATCTGGTATCTCACAGATACAAACCCTATTACTTGCATGTATTGTATATATGCTTAGCTGGCATTTGCATAATTTGCATATCGGACAAACATTTGCTCACTTTGCGCAAATATTAGTTAAAAAAAAGAAACTAAAATGCAAATCTAAACAAAAAACTAAAACGTTGGAAAATTCAATAAAAATGGTTATTTGTCAATTTGCAGTTGTGTCAACTTGAATTGCATATAAATTATTATGTGCTTGGCAATTTTAATTGACTCACCGCAGCAACAATCAAATATCAAATACACGAGAGTTAAGATACATACTTTTATACTCGTATACTGGTACGATATTTTCTATACGCACTTTCCATATTGGGTTTCGCTGGGTTTGTGTGCAGGTTCGGGTTTCCCCAAAGCCAGCTTATTCGTATTTGTATTTCGCATTTGTTCCGTATTAATTTAATTAGTTAGCATTTTGTGGTTTTTATAGCCATTTCCATTTCCATTACCCGTTTCCAGTTGCCAGTTACCAGTTACCAGTTACCATTCCCGCATCAAAACAATGAGATTAAATAGAAATGTGGCGTTCATTCTTTATTCAAAATTCAAATGCGGGCTGTTGGTTTTTTTGCGCATTTCATTTGGTTTGTGTCGGCTTTGTGGAATTTTTGCCATATGCTAAATAAATTAAAATTTTATTTTATTGCCGAGAGAGATATTGTGTGTACATTGTGTATAAATACATTTACATTTATTGCAAGTAAAACAACAAATGCAATTTAAATTAAATTGATATTTATGCAAGCAACTAAAAGTTTGACAAGTTCATTGAACTCGAACAGCATTTAAATACAAACATAAAATCAACTAGGCACTTTATATTGATCATTAATTCAACAATTGAGCAGTAAATTTAACAAACTCTTTGACAAGAAATATGAAAACTTAGCTATGCTTTTGTTTTTGCCTTGTATCTAAGCCCAAGATTGTTTCAGATTCCGTAAAAATAAGAATGAAAATCAAAATTTAAGTGGAGACCTTTCCTTCCTCTGTCTCTTTCTTTCTCACTATTTTTCCCTGTCTGTCTTTCTACTCACAGACCCCACCATATAGAAAAAGTTCTATTTCGATTAAGCGCACATAAAATGTTGCTTTGCATTCAGTTTACAATTCAATTTAAATGTAATTTCCCCCTTGCGAAATTGCAAATTCCAAATAGAAATTGCTTACGAATCGGGTTAATTCGATTTACTGATAAATAGATATATATATAAATGATAGTGTACATCATAATAATGCATTGGGCAAGCTTGAAAATCGCTCAACACTTTCGGCATAAAATGACGAAATAAATCATGTTGGCAACACGTGATTGGGGCAACTGATTCCTTACCTTTCAAATAGTCAGCGGTGCAAACGACCGGAAAAGCGATCACGAAATATTACAGAAAATTTATATACACGCACAAGCGTACTTATTTTGTATTAATAATGATCTAATTATGCAGAGCACATCGCAAAATTAATTCAATATAATATAAATATGATTTAATTCGAAATATAAACTTGCACTTACTTGTAAAACATTTCTGATTTTTTAATTAAATGTATAAATTTAATTTTATAAATTTAATTGTATAAAGATAGCGTATAAGTGCTTCGACTGAACTTGCTAAAATTATTGTGAAATATTTATTTGCTGTGCATTGTATTTTGATTTCGTTTTTATGGTTTTGGGATGCACAATGCGGCGTATGCGCAATGTTTTAACATTTTTGCGACTTGTGCTTAAAATATTTCTGGTGTTGCGTAAAGAAAACAATTCTGTTTAATATTTATGATTTAATTATGTCTGTCTAGATTGGCATTTCTGTGAATGTGGCGGGGGAGGGGGTATGTCATGTGTCGGCTTTTTCAGCCATTTAAGTGCAGTGTCAATTATATTTTCATAAAAGGCCACGACCAGAGAGGCCTCCGGTTGACTGATTGAATTGTGGCCTCCGACATCAAAGTATAATTTTGGATTTTTATCTCTCTTTTTATACACACTGTACGTATATTTTTTTTACCTTTTTACTTTGACTGTATGTGTATGTTCATGTGATTTGTTTCATTTAATTTTCAATAACAAAATTGCATTTTAATTGTAATTCGTAATTGGTTTCTGATGTTTAAACAATTGAAATGCGTTGCGTTGATCCGCAGTTTGAAGTTCTATATAATTGAATTTCCACAACGCCAAACACAAGGCGTATTAAATGCGCATTACTTGTATGCATAGTCATAGATACCCCTCTCCTCTTCTCTTCTCTCTGTCCACTTTCTCTCTCTCTCTTTCTCTCTTTCTCTCTCTACCCCTGTCGGCACATTTCCGCTGCCAATGGCTTCCTCTGCCCACGGGCCAGTCACTTATCGACCACATTAGCCTAATGATTTTGTCAAGTTTCTTAGCTCCAAGACTGTTTTGCCGTTTCTCGTGGTGTTATTATTGTTGCTGTTGCTGTTGCTGCTGTTGCTGTTGTTGTAGTTGCTGTTGCTGTTGTTATTGTCAGCACTTAAATGCAGGCTTCATTTGGTTAATTGCATGGCAAACGTTGCCATGATTAATGTACATGTTAATGTGTTGGCCCTTTGGGACCTACGCAAATTCTTCTCTGCATTTTTTAACTCACTCTTGCTCACAATTCCCCAAGGGAAACCGGTTTCAATTTGATTGAATTCTCCGTTGAACTTGAAGTTTCTTAACATTCTAATCATTTATTTGATTTAAATCATGCACAAATGTTATTTGCGTTATTTAAAGTCAATTTTATTAATTGAAATTGTTCAATGAGCTGTTCAAAATTGATAGCTGACTCTGGTAATCAATTTCACATCAATCCATTAATGTTTTCATTGTAGCCTCGGTTAACGATTATAAATATACATTTTCTATACTTACTTTGTGTAATTGAGGAAATAACAATTTATTATAGAATTAGAGAAATCACAAGCGATTTCTGAAGTTTAACTTAAAACTGTTTCTTTAAAGAGTATTGTATTTATTTCCTCGAGCTGTTGCAGTTAAGAAATTCATTTTCCTTTTCACTTTCAGCTGAGCGAAATTAACGGAAGGCGTTTCTGCCATTTACGATTACAATTGCCAATGCACCAGAAGTAGAGCAAGGCTTCTCTCGTTTCGCAATCTTGGCATGATTTCCTCTCAGTGCTCTGTACTTTGTTCTCTGTTCTCTGTACTCTTCACTCTACCCTCGGCAAATGCCCATTTGCATGACCCACTTGCGGTGAGAATTATAAAGCAAAGGCGTGCTTATGTATGCATAAACCTGAACAGTTGTTGTTAGACCGTTGCCTGACTCTATCAGGCCATTACGTATACGCCACCATGGTTGCCTCACATGCCACATCGTTGACGTTGACGTTGATGTCGATGTCGCTGCTGTTGACGTGGCGATTGTCGGCTATTAATAGACGCCTTTAATGAGCAAATTACTTCCGACAAACGCACATTTGAACTTTAAGCACACAAACGCACACAAAAGTTATAATTAATCGTCTGACAATTAGCAATTTGCAATTCGAAATTGCAATCAACTTTCCACGGCGCAAGTAGAAAAAAGAAAATAGAAAAATAAATTTATCAATTCAACTCTTGACTTTCGCACTTATGCCTAATTATATAATCCTTGAAGATAGTTTATAGCTACGACAATTTCGCGCATTAATTTTCATTATTATTTACCCCAATTAAATTGTTGAAATATTTTATCGTATTATTCTAAATAATTTGCGCTAATTTGCGCAAATATTCGCGAAGCGTTTGGGACAAACAAAAACGAAAAACTAATTGCAAAGATTTGCAAATTGTGCATCTCAATGTCAATGACAGCGTCTGAGGCGGAAAGAACTGCAGAACTGAAGAGAGATCACTGAGATGACCCACATCATGATCATGATCATAATGATGATGATCATTCCGACGGAGAGCCGAAAATACTGTTGTTGTAGCTGTGTTGCATTGCAAAATTTATTTGAGTATCTGAGTATCTAAGTACTCGAACATCTTCGTATCTTTGCGGTTGGCAATCAATAATAAGCATTGTGAATTGCTGTTTATTGTGAGCTGTAATTGTACGGTGATTTTTTTATTTTTATTTCGTATTTCGTACGCTTTTTGTGTAGCTACTTTTTTCTTGCAGAGTTTGCTTCTTTTAGTTGTGGTTGTTGCTCATTCATCGCATTTGGCAAGCAACTGCCAATAAGTTGGCCATAGGCTATTGGCCATAGCTTATGCTTGGGCATCTTCTTCTTTTTATGCCGCTTTTACATAGCATTTAATTGCACGTTTTGGCCAGCAACAATAACAACAATAGCAATAACAACGACAACAACATTGGCAGGAGCAACAACAATGACAACGGCAGACATAAAATAACTAACTAAAGGCAACTTTTGCGGTTTTGCAGCCGCTTTATGGTTGCCAGTTTGCTTAGTTTTTGCTAATGTTGTTGTTTTTGTTGTCGTTGTGTTGTTGTCGTTGTCGTTGTTGTTGTTCTTGTCTCTTCTTCTGACTTCTACCCAGTTTTGGCCTGACCATAGAAAATGTCTATATTATACAAAAAACCCGATACTTGCTTATGTATTCCCTCTGACGTATAATGACTTTTGTGGTGGGCTTTTAATTATAGGCAACAGCAGCTGCAGGATTGACCTCAATTTGCCTTCATTTGCAATGGATATTTAGCCTGATATTGTCCGCAATTTAGTATATATGGAACCTAAGTAATATATATATTATTATGGGCTTAAAGATAGCTGAAAACTCAAAAATGATTATATTTTGCAAAAAGTAATAAATAAATAAAAAATAACAAATGAATAAAATTTACCTAAGCTCTTGTCAGCAGATGAATAAAAACTACACCAAAAAAAAAGACCAACTTCTAAAATCAAGAACATTCATCTTAAATATTTTGATCTTAAAATAAGACTATTTTAAGACAAAATTACTAAAACTAAGATTATAAATTTAAAAAATCTTAAGCTCTTAATATAAGAATAAAAATCTTAAATTGTTAGAAAAGTATAAATATGTACTATTTCGCATCAAATAAATGGTGGCACCGCGACGACTTCAGTTGTGAAGCAGTAGGCGGCGGTTCGAGTCCCACTCGCAAGAAATAATAAATACAATAATAAAATTATTAAAGCAGAGTAAAATGTGAATAAACCAAAATTTAAAAATAAAAAAAATTATGGATATAACAAATTAATTATTTATTTTTTTATTTATTTTTTGATTTTCATTTTAAGAACATTTATTCTTAAAATAAGAACTTGATCTTATTTAAAACGTTCTTAAAACAATAATGTGTTCTTTTAATTTCAGAATTTTATGTTCTCGACGCATTTTTTAGACCAAAAATCTTAGTTTTAAGACCAAAATCTTGATTTAAGAACATTTTGTTTATCAGTGTATGCTCTTTATGTTATGTTTTCTGATTTAAATAAATAAAAATGCTATGCTTTCTTAAAGACTTTTTATTTTTGTAAAGTCCTGCGTGTTTTGAAATCTTGATTTAAGAACATTTTGTTTATCAGTGTATGCTCTTTATGTTATGTTTTCTGATTTAAATAAATAAAAATGCTATGCTTTCTTAAAGACTTTTTATTTTTGTAAAGTCCTGTTTTGTTTACATATATCCGAAAAGTTATATGCTATTTTATATTTAACTAGTGGGCCGGTGCTACAGTCGAGCATTCTCGACAGTCGGAGACCCCGTACTTGCTATGGAAAAGCTTATAATGAAAAAAATTAAAAAAAAATTAAGTTCACCTAAATGCATATTCTATTAGGTTGATTACGATGTCTCATGAAACATAAAAGATTTTTATACTAAGACTTGATATAGCTATATGATATTGTGGTGATTTGAATCAACTTTGAACAGGATATATAAAACCAAGTTTTATGTATATTCTATAGGTTTGGTTACGATATCTCATAAAACAAAAAAGTTTTTCATACTAAAACTTGATTTTCGACCGATTGTTCCTATGGGCGCTAAATGATATAGTGGTCAGATTCAAAATAGAAACAAACTTAATTTGCCTGCAATATAGAAGAATCTATATACCAAATTTGGTGTCACTAGCTTTTAAATTGCTCTTATAATTTGGATATGAAATTTGTTTTCCGATTTGTGGGCGATATAGGAGGCGTGGCCGAATTTTGAAACAAACTTGATCTGCCGGCGGCATAGAGGAACTATCATACAAGTTTAGTGTCTCTAGCTCTTATAGTCTCTGAGATCTAGGTGTTCATACAGACAGGCAGACAGACGGACAGACGGACATTGCTATATCGACCGGCTATTGATGCTGATCAAGAATATATATACTTTATGGGGTCTGCCGCGCCTCCTTCTGCCTGTTACGCACATATTCGGTAAAACAAACCCAATAGACCCCTGTACTTTTTTTAAGTACGGGGTCTATAAAAATGTAGCTGTTTATTTTAGTGTACTAATTTTAATTACAGATTTTGGCTTAATGTATACTTAACACTGGTATAGGTCGCACAATTCTGCATAGTTTAAAGCCATCTATGCATTCTTAGATATGTTATTGAATTTCTCACACCAAATTTTGATTTTCGACCGACTTTTTATGATATAATGATCCGACGGACCTTTAAAAGAAGCGCACACGGACATTAAAATGTCGACTCAGCGTTTCGACCTGTTCAAGGATATACATAAGTACTTTAAGTTATCTGAAAAACAGAATATCCTCTACAGGAATATGCAAATATCAAGTAAATAATAAATATTAAATTCATGTAAACAGTAAACCTTTAAAATTACTAGAGGGTAGAGAGTGTGATCCTTCGATTGCCTGTAGCATACGTATTATTAAAGTGAATGTCACACAAATAAATTATAATCGTATATATAAGTCAAGGGAATCATAATTTAAAATAAACCTTGAATATAAATTCAATAAGATTTTAAGTATAAGCACTAAGCTGTTACGGTTGCTTATCATAAAATCCCTGGTTAATGCTTATTTTGTTAATGTTTTTTAGTGTCTCAGTTGTTGTCGTGTAGTTGTTGTTGTTGTTGCCATACTTGTATTTTCTTGGCTGACCTTTAGTCTTAATTTGGTTTGTCCTTTTTGTCGCGTCTTTGTATTTGTGGTATTTTCTCTTTCTGTTTCACTCGACGCTCACACTTAAATTGGTTGACCAAAATGTGAGTCTTGGGCCCAAAGACCAGCTGAGAGGGCTAAGAGAGCTGAGAAGGCTCAGAGACTACAAGTATAGCCTGCTTGTTAATTAGCTGCTTTGCAAAACTTTTGCGATTATTTCCCATGCGTCCATTATTATAATTTTTACTCTTTCCATCTATGTGTGTGTGTGTGTGTGTGTGTGTGTGTTTGTTTTCGCCAGCTTTAATTAATGATTTGCTAAGCTGACTCGTTCGGTTCGGTTAGGTTCGGTCTCATCGCGCTATTTGCCGAGGTTAATTGGGTGTCAGGGGCATTAGAAATTTGGCGAACATTGGCCCATCCCATTCATTCGACATAGTTAGTGTATTTGGCAAACCTAACCACAGTTTCAGCTTCAGCTTCCCCTTCAACCCTCGTTTCCCTTGCCAAAATGCATGTGTCCAATTGTGGCCATCAAAAGCAGCGCATGTTGCCTGTTGTTGATGTGGCCCGCATGTGTTGCCAACACGTGGCAGCAGCAACAGCAACAGAAACAGTGGCAGCAACAAGAACAACAACAGCAACAACAGCAACAACTATGTGGTGCTTTGTTGGCTGCCCGCTGTGCGTCCGTTTTGCAACAGATTTCAAGACTTGGGGCAACCTTTCCCCACCCCTTTTGAGCTACCGTGTTGCACATTCAACGCTTGTATTTGCCGTTTTTCTCTGCAACTGACTCGCAACACACATACACATACACACACACATACACAGAAGCCTATGCAATACTTATAACATCAACATTAGCTGTTATAATTTTTATTATACTCTACATAAGGTTATATGATTTCAATTGAACTCAGCATGCAACTGAAAATTATCTTATATATTCACAAATAATGATAAGATTAGATTGAATAAGTGGTTTGATTATAAATTCCCAGGGTATGACTGTGGCGGTCAATCAAATCCCACAAATCCCCCCCTAATCAAGCAGTTTTCCTTTTTCTTTATTCTCTGTGTAACTTCCATGTGCATTTGCATGTGACCGATTGAGGTTTATGAATATAAATTGTTTGTTAATTAAATGCAACATTAGCAACATCAACATGAGCAGCAACAACAACAGCAACAACAACAGCATGAATAACAACAATGCTGAATGATTGTCTACGCTTTAATACCGGAAATTGATTAAAAGCTCATTTCATTTGCCTGCCCCTTTGTTGTTGTTGTTGCTGTTGTTGTTGCTGTTGTTGTTGTTGTTGCAATTGCTGGTGTGAGATTGTTGGTGCTGTTGGTCCCCACTCGCCGTCATAATTTGCCATTTGAAACGATTATGGGCCTAATACACAGACACATATGCATTTTGTAATTGCAATTTCAGTTGCATCGTTGATGTTGTAAAGGAAATGTGTACAACATGCATATAGATAGTTATTGCAATTGTTGTTGATGTTGCTGCTGTTGTTGTTGACTCTGTTGACTCTGGTTGATTTTGTTGTTTGTCGCTTAGCTTGTTAATATCAGGTTTTGAGGTAGTATGACAGCGACACAGTTGCCTATCAACGAATTATTTATGAATTACAATGCAAATTCAGTTGACGAGATGGCTTAAAATGAATATGGCTAAATGAGAGATGCAGATGCAATAAAATTCTATACAATGTTGATTGTTTGAATCAAATCCATTAGCTTTCAAATATACGTACAATAAATATATATTTGACAGGAACGATTAAGTGAATTGTTTTTCATCAGATTGTCGTTAAATCCCAATGATGTTGCAAATTTCAACTACTGGTCCAAGTTATATTTATTTTTCTCAGCTATAAATCTTCACAAAACTTTAATCAATAAGTTTAACTAAGAAGTACACGAGCAATGCTGAGTTACATCAACAAATATAGTACATATAATAAGATCAGCTTGTCTAAGTTATACAATCCCTAATATGCAGCGAGAGCCTTATTTGCCATTTCTTTAGAAAACTTGAAAACACATTTATTTCCAAAACATTTGCCAGAATTTGGCCATGTAATAACTAACTTGAACTTTAACTGGCTGTCAAGTTTTCCAACGTTAGTCGTTAGTCCTCTCCGTCCTTGCTTCTTCGATCCCCTCCTAACTACCCAACATCATTTGCGTCTGTTACAATTTTTCTCATCTTTCTTTTGCTGTTTGCCATAATTTTACTGCCAATTTTAGTCGGCGAGAAAGTTGGCCGACTGTGGCGTCCCCGTCTCCGTTTCCCTTCTCCTATCCGGCTTCTCCTATCGCCTCTGAGTCCGCCTCTGTGTCCGTGTCTGGGTCTGGGTCTGACTTTGGCTTTTGTTAGAGCTTTGAGCTCTCCTGCACTTACACGTATTTACGTTGCGATTTTTATTTCCTGTAATTTTTACGATATTACTTATTTTTATGCACCGCACGGCGCACCATTCAGTGGGGCTTTTGGTTGGTTGGGTGGTTGGGCGGTGTGTTTGGTTTTTTGGGTCGGGCACTTTGGATTGGAACGTGGGTCAAGGGAGCTGCCAAGCTTCGTTTAGCTTTCATTTTGAATTTAATGCCATTTTTATGGTCCATTTTGTGTTTTGTTGTTGCTGTTGCCAAGGCGCATTATTGGTTTTTTCAAAATTCGAGTTGCGTCATAAAAGAAATTAAAATAAAACTGGAAAACTGAAAACACGTTAGAACAACAATAATAAAATCTGTTCTCAATGAGTATTAGAAAATTTCTAGAACAACCTTTTAACAAGGCGAAAGCAATAACTATAACTTTAACTACAACTATACTATTGAAAAGAAATAAGGAAAAATAGAAACACACACATAAAATATATATATTCAGTTGGAATTTATCGTATTGAGTGTGTTATTTGAAGTATTGCTGTTATTACGTATTATTTTTACAGTTGGTTGGCTTATTTATTCTCTAGCATTTGTTATTATTTAATTTCAATATTTATGCAGCTTGTCTGGCGTGACTATGGCACATTATAATTACCCTAACACATACACGTACAAACAGACCCGAACGTGGCCCAAAACCAAAACCAAACCACAGACCCACTTCAAATTCAAACGATCCTCTGTCCCTCCCATAACATATAGTAGACACCAGCCCAATCGAGTGAACGGGCCTCATAAGTGAGGCTTGAATAATGCTAAAAGTCTACTTAATATTTTGTTATGGTTACGGGGCCTGTTGTAATGTTAATGTTGTTGTTGCTGTTGTTGTTGCTGTTGCTGTTGTTGCTGAGAGAGTTGTATATGGTTTATGGTGGTATGAAATACGTGCTGCTATGGTGCGACCTCGTTGCCATGAGCTATTGTCATTGATGGACTCATAGCATAACTGACGATCTATTGCATATGTAAATTGAGTTCAGATTGTAGTAAAATATTCAATTTGTAGAGTTACATTTCGGTCGCTTATTCAGTTTGTATGACTCTCAGCTTGGCCTGGTCAATTGATTTTCGTACCATGAAATTATTTCCTCCTTTACCTTGTAATTTAAATGTAAAGATCGTATATTGCATTGAAACAAATTTGAATTTAAAAACGTTTCAATTTAAGTCGATTATCAACGCTCTAAAATGAGCTCATCATATTATTGCCTTTGAAACTGGTATCAATTTATTTATTATTAATCGATATTTCATCATGCTTTTTTAGAGGCCCATGTGTTCATAAAATATTTAAATATACTTGAATTTCAACTACGATTATATTCATTTGCCTAACAAATCAGAACTTCGATTTGTATAATCTTGATATACTATAAACTCATCATCGTTAGCACATTTATCGGATCTTAACTTAAGTGCTCAACTAATTAACCAGTTTAGTTGCAAACTTTAATACATAATATTTACATCATTTTGTATACCCTGTAAAATTGATAATCAAATTAATTACCAATTATTTCATTTGACTTGTTCGTTGTTTACCAATGTGTCTGGCATTTTTTGATTTATTTTTTCCATCTAAGCACTCAACGGTTCTTTTGCTGTTATTCAAACTCAAACCAGTTGGTAACTAGACCATTTCCAGGGTGCAAACATAGATATAGACACAGATGCAGATACATTTTTCAGAGGCAAAGGAAACACTTTGTCATGCAATCGTCAGACCTCATTGAACAGGAGATGTTTAATGTTTGTTTTTTTTCCAATTTATTTTTATGCACCACTTTGGCGACAGTTCAGCTCTGAGGTTTGAGTATTCAGCTCGAGTTTGAGTTGGAGTCTCCGTTTTAGTTTTTGAACTTTTAGCTGTAGTTTCATTTCAATTTTGTGCAATTAAATTAAGTTCTCGGAGTTTTGTCTATTCAAAGTCTGTTCTGCGTGACTTTTGTATATACAATCGTCTGCCTGTCTGTCAGTCAGTCAGTCAGTTAGTCAGTCAGTCAGTCTGTCTGGCAGTCAGCGCTTCAAATTAAATTGGCCTTTGTGTGGCGGCTATTGGCAGTCTAATGTATGGCATACACATGTTCAATGGTTTCTATTGGTTTCATTGGTTTCTCATTGGTTCACTTGTCCATCTGTCCATCTGTCCACTTGTCCGATGGACATGCATACAATAAAAGCCAACGGCAAACGTTCATTGAATAAATAATCAAAATGAAATACTCGTACGTTGCCGCTGTCCCTATTGATGTCCCTGTTTCCCCTGTTGCTGCTGCTGTTGCTGCTGCTGATGTTGCTGCTGTTGCTGCTGTTGTTGCCACCGCTGCTGTTGCTTCTATCGCCGCTGTGTGACTTCGTTTTATTCGCTCTTTTCATTGCAAAAATATCCAATTTCCAATTTCAAATTCCAATTATATTGCTCTACGCTTTTTTTATTTTTATTATTATTATTATTATTATTGTTGTTGTAGATGCTGTTGCTCTGACTGCTACTGCTGCTGCCAACAAAATGAAATCAATGAAAAATCAATATTGACATGAATGTTGCAAACGTTACACAATGGAATCATCTGTTTTTTTTGTTTCAAAAATAATTAAATTGTTGTTAATTTAATAATTAAATTTTAAAAAAAATTAATCAGATTTGAACTAAATTTCTAGGATTAATTACACTAGGCAACAAAATCGCACTTTTAGCGAGTAACAGAAACCAAACCCACTTTTTTGGATAGATTTGGGGCCAAAACCGACGAAAAACATTTTTTTTTTTTTTTATGGTGAGATTTCTTTTTTAGAATTTTTCAAAATTTGGCTTTTTTTAAATACTTTTTTTCAGAGGTGCGCCCACATTTGTCATCATTGCATGAAAATGCCGAAACCGATTTATCAAATCTTTACTTTATCTAAAAGCTAATAAATATATCTATATTTCATTTATACACAGTCTTAGATTTAAACTAGTAGTTTAAGAGATATTAATTTTTGAATTAAGAAAATGATGATTTTTTCTTAGCTTTTTTCTTAGCTTTTTTCACTAAAAAATTCGAGGAAAATTCGAAACAACTTTTTTACATTTTATTAACTATTTTATTTGCGTAGCTGTTGTAATTACGCGTTGTTTAAGATATGATTCATTAAAATCTATGGTGAGACGGCGATATGATATTATGTTGAGTCGAGGCATGTTTTTGTCGACTTTTTTGACATTGTTGTGGTGCGGCATGAACTTTAGTATCAAAATTTTTTGTGTTTTTTGAGATATCCCAACCAAACTTACACAATATCAATTTGTTGTTATTTTACACATTATGACCAAAGATATATAGATATATTCAATAGCTTTTAGATAAAGTAAAGCTTTGATAAATCGGTTTCGGCATTTTCATGCAATGATGACAAATGTGGGCGCACCTCTAAAAAAAAGGAATAAAAAAAAGCCAGATTTTTGAAAAATTCTAAAAAAAAAATCTCACCATAAAAAAAAAAAAAAAAATGTTTTTCGTCGGTTTTGGCACCAAATCTATCCAAAAAAGTGGTTTTGGTTCTTGTAACTTTTGGGCTGTTGCCTAGTGTTATTGATAGTAAAAAGAGTTTTCTTATAATAATTTGTCTGCTAATTAACCATGAAATTAAGGAGAACAAATTTTGAAGAATTTTTAATAAGTTCCCAATTATTTAAATAAATTTTGTTCAATTAATGTAATGATATACATTTTTTAAATAATTTGTATAGCAAACAAAAAAATTTTGAAATTAAAAAGAGCCAAATAATGGCATTATTATATATTAGAGTAGTTTTATTATACATAATAGTATAATTTTTTTTATGATCAATATAATAATTAAGAGGTTTATTTATTTTTAGTATGGTTTAAATTTTCCAAAATGCCGTCTTATCTCCCAAAGAAATTATCATAGTTTTTTTGTTCCAAAACTTCATACTTAAAGCTTAAGCCGTTTGGCCTGTACAATGATGAGTGAATGAATAATTGATTTAATAAATGTATAGGACAAAGAATTTGATATATATAGGTTATATTACTTTACCCAATAGATTTTTGCGGTTTGATTTAAGAATTAACTCACAATGAATTTTCACAGTTTTAAAATAAGTTTACAACTAATTATTAGTTTATTTTAGTAAATGCATTATTTACAGTAAGAAATACATATTAAAAAAATAAAATTAAATTGAAAGAAATATATGAAAATATATTATTTACATTTTAGATTGTGCAACTCATCTTGGTTCAGACTCCACAGTGCACGTCTTTGCAACTTGCTAGTCACATCAGCTAATGCGTTGAACATGATGCTGAAAAGTCTCAATAAGGACACAAAAGTTATGACAAATGAAATCATACGAATTGATCATAAAATGCACATACATATAAGTACCTAGGAAACTTAAGTGTATATATGTATACAAAAGCAGCTCACAGTCATCTTATGTAGTTAAAGTTGCAACATTGCGCATACGCCATGTGTGAAAGTACGGTGAAAGAACTTTGTCGCGAACTTTGTCGAAGAAGGTCCGCCTGCCACTCAACACTAATTGCTACTGGATGTTGCATGTATGCTTGCATGCAGTTGTTGCAACACCAAAATGGACACATCCGTTACAAGAGCACAGGCTCTTCAATCAATTGCCCAGCGGAAATGTTGCGTTGCCATTCAAACAAATTGCTTAATTACAAATATTGTAAAGTTGCCGCCGTCGCCCTGTCGACAATTTCAGGAAGTTCTAGGAAAGCAACAGCGAATGTGAATGCGAATGCGAATGCGAATGTGAATTTGAATGTGAATGTGAATGCGTGTTCGAATGCGAGTCTCTTATTCAAATAAGCAAGAAAAATTGCATGCCAAATGTTGTTGCCGCAGCAGCTAGTCAAATGTCTATAATTTAAGCAAAAACAAGCGACAGATACAAACAGCAACAACAATTGCAGCGACAGCAACAACAACAACAACAACAACAGCCGCAACAGCAGCAGGCAAATCATTTGAAGTTGCAGTTGCCATTACTCGTTGTTGTTGTTGTTGTGGTTGTTGTTGTTGTTGTGTTTGTTCTTTTTGTTGCGATGTTGCTGCTGTTGCAAAACTTATGCACGCGGCCGCTGCAAAAAAAAAAAAAATGTTGTTGCCGCTGTTGCAGTTGTTGTTGCTTGGCTAATTTGCTGCAGCAACCAGTGGAAATTGTTGATGTGCAAAAATGTTGTTGTTGTCGTCTTGTAAATGCCATAAATTAGTTGCTGCCAGCAGACGAAAAGCGGAATTTACAAACTTTGTTTTTATCGTACTCTTTTTTTTTTTTGTTGTTGTTTGTTATTAATATATTTTTATAAATTTTCATTCACATTTTTTATTGCTTCTTTTAATTCAATTTATTATGTTGGCTTCAGTTGGCTGTTGGTTGTTGCCTGTGTCTCTGTGGGTTGCTGCTGTTGTTGTTGTTGTTGTTGTGGTTGTTGCTGTCGCTTGCATATTTTGGCATTGCCATGCACACTAAATTATTGGACAACCACACACACACTTATACACAGCCAGGCGCACATATATACACATATACAAATTTATTTTCCTGCTGGCGAAGGTCGTGTGGGTGTCGCTCTCTCCCTCCCACTGTTTCATAGACCATGGGCCAAGAGGGAGGGAGGAGCACATACATTTGCCAACGGCATAAAATATGCATAAAGCCAAAATCAATGCTAGTCTGTGTCTGTGTGTGTGTGTGTCTGTCTATCTGTGTGTGTGTAGAGCAGTAAAAGATTGGAAAATTTTGATAAATGGCATTTGGTAAATGTTTTGTAATGTTCAATGCTAAATAAAAGCAAATTGAATTATTCAATCGGGAAATAGTTGTAAATAGTTTAGAGTGCATTCCTAATATTCAAATTGATTTCTCTGCATATATCAAAAGACATTTAGAGTTTTGTGCTATAATAAAAGTAGCAATTTAAAATATAGACATGTTAATTTAATATAAAACCAAGTCAGCCATTACTTTAAATTACACCATTTAAATGTATCTAATTATGTTAGTTAAATTGAATCAAATTCGAGGTACCTAAGAAAAACAGTTTCTATTTTCCCCTTCACATATGTATGTCTTAGAAATATTCTGTAAGATCTTAATATATAAGTAAGCTAATTTATCAACATTTCCGTTTCTGCTACATTTCTGTCACCATTATTTTGAATGACGATGGCAATTACTTCAGAAGTTGGCAGAGTGTGTGCGGAACTCATAAATAAAAATATAAATTCCTAATTGTAAAAGTTTTTTAATTTTATGACAAAATTATAACAATTTATTAGATCCACACCCCCACAAAGAAAAAGGCAACGAAACAAGACGTCCAAATTCCCAAAATGGTCATGGTCAGAGCGCACTTTGTTGGCTCGTTAGTGCAACAACAACAATAACAATAACAATAACAAAAACAATAAAAGCAAGAAGAACATAAGTCTAACTGAAATCAATGGTAGGGCAATTGCTGTGGTAGAGCAGCATCAAAATGCTGTGAAGAATTTTCAGCAACAATGAGAAAACCGTAGAAAAGCAAAAGCAAAAGCAACAGCAGCAGCTAAAGGAAATCCCACAATTCCCAAACAACAATGGCAAATAAATTAAATTAGTCACAAGCATATTTCAAAAATACACACATACACGCACACATTCATATATATATTATATATGTATTGTTTATGTACATAAAAACGTTTTATGTGCAAAAGGGATGGCAACAGCCGTTGCCGTTGCCGTTGGGCCAAGGATTCAAGCCAACAACAATAAAACAGGCAGCAGTAAAAAACAGACAGACGAACATTTTATATATATTTGATTTTATGAGCAAAAAGGACTGTTACATAAAACCCGCTTAAGGCAAGGGTTGGATCACATCGGCAAGGACGGGACGGACGGGAGAAGGGGAGGGAATTTGGGCAACGGCCCAGTTTACGACACAGTCTTGGCTGTGGCAATACTTAGTTGCAAGTATTTGCTGTGGGTGGCAGCCTAACTGCAACTTCTGCTCCAAACTCACTCGAACGACACACTGGCTGCCAAATTGCTACAGTTGCTACAGTTGCCCCACCCTTGCCTACGAACAGTGACAAAAAATAGATAAAAAAGTTAGGGCAGCGCCACAACTGGGCTAACATAAAGGCTAGAAAGATGAGGGGAAATGAAGGAGACGGCTTTAAAAACGTCTCATCGGCTCAAACACGAAGCAAATGCTCCAGCAACCAGACGGAGCCAGACGGTCGAAGGACACGCAGAGGCAGAGACACACCCACAGCACACACACCCAAACCCCACACACACACACACACACACACACACACACACACACACACACAGACACACCGATACTTATACAACAAGCAAACGACATAATAAAACCGGCATTTTTATGCATGTCTGAGTAACTTCATGAGCCAGAGAACCAAGAGACAGAGAGCCAAAAACCAGACTCGAGAGGGAGTTGAGAGGTTTTTTATCTTTTTTGTTGCTGCTGCTGTTTCCAGTGCAGCTTGACGTCTGTTTCAGGTTCATTGGAAAAGCATCTAAACAGCTCCCGTGGGTTCAACTGGGAGCAGAGCGGAGTCTGCGCATTTCCACACATGCTCTTTATTCAGCCGCCTGAATTTCGGATTTCGGAACCTGCGCACTCGACGGGCGTGTCACAGGAACAGGCCACAGTGAAATAACAACAAAAGAAAAGTATAATAACAACAATAACAACAACAACAACAAGCAGCAGCATTTTGGGAAGGTCGTTGCGAACAGTTGTAAAACGGCACAGCGCACAGCTGGACCAACAACAACAACATATACGCAGACAGAGAGACTCACAGATACAGATACACAGATACAGATACAGAGACATTGAGACACAACTACAGATACTCGTATATAGGGTCACATTTATGCAACGAGGCGTCGACCGGCATGTAATTAACTTAAGCCCGAGTAACTGTCGATGAAGAGAACGGGAACGAGGACGGGAACGAGAACGAGGACGAAGACGAGGACGAAGACGAGGACATAAACGAGGACGTGAACGATTCTGATGTCGATTTCGATGGTGATGTTGATGTTGATGTCGATGCCGAGACAAATGCCGGGTCCATGGACTCGGCTTATACGGCGAGACTCGGCCTCAGACCGTTAGCCGGCTAACGGGCCACTTTCACGTTGCAGTCATTTGAAAAATGCGCTATATACCGAAAGAGTAGGTGTGTTCGTGTGTGTGTGTGTGTGTGTGTGTGTGTTTAAGTCATGCCAATGTCGTTTGCCGGCACTTGTTTAAACATGGCTGGAACGCACATATGCTCATATTACTTATGTTCCTATATACGACTGAGACATATGTGAGACTTGAGTTAACAAAAGATCCAGCACATTTGCTTATGTTGTTGTTGACAATATAAGAGTAACATATATGCAGCATATGGCATACATAGATTGCGCAAGTGAATTCCAAAAAATAATTCAAAAGAAAATATGTTGAAAAACACAGGAAACACTTGCGACAATAATGATAAAGAAAATAAAGAAGGATAGAGAATGTGAGAGTGAGTCAAAAATAATAGGTAGTCTAGAGACATTAGTTATAACCCAACAATTATCCTATAATTAAATTAAATAAAAACTTAAAATGAAGCATAATATCGAACTAAATTAGAAACACATTGGGCGTAGCACAATAAATCAATAACAACCATTAATATTAATTTTTAAATGAAGAACCAGCGAGCTTACACAACTTATAGATAATGACAACTAAAAAGAACTGTGACTTAAAAAACAGTTGCATTAACAATTTATTTAAAAAAAATAAAACTAAAACGAATATTATAAATTGACAAAATGCATTAAAAAAGGGCATGCCAGACATTCACTCTAAAATGATGAACTTATTTTGCTATATTCATTTTGTATGAATATGATTAAATATTTCATTCAAATTTTTATTGCGCCGTTCTTGCCACTGTTATTGTTATTATTGGAATTCCATATTATATTATTTTGTGCACTTAAAGTATTGTGCAAGTGTTTACTCTTATGCTCATATTATTTTTTATATACTCAATATATATTTTTTGGGGTACTCTGTTAGAATTTGACAGCACTCATGACATTCACTAAATATGAACATACTAAAATTTAAGTACCCACTTAATATGATTGAGTACACTACATTTTGAGTACCTTTAGTGGGTACTATTTTTGTTTTTTAATTCATGTATTTATGCAGGTCTCTAGTTGACAGTTAAATTACTGCATACACTATCTTTAAAATAGAATAGAAATCTAGAAAAATTCAATCTGATCAATTAAAAAAAATACTTTTAAAAACAAATCATTAAGGATCTCCAATCTAAGATAGTTGAAGCATATGTGAATCATGCTGAAATTAAGTTTATCTTCAAAAAAATTCATCTAGCATTCATATGTATTTTGCGATTTGGAAACAATCAAGCGAGAGTTCTAGAACTCTGCGTAGGGATCGCACCTCTTGGAGGTATAACTTAGGCAACGTGGAACATTTTTAATTGAAAATTGCTGTCGTGAAGAATAGACATAAACAAGAATTCTAAGAAATATCGCAGACAATCAAATGTATTGTGTGCGATCCATACGAGTATCTAATACTCACATAACAATTGTACAATATGCATAACAATGAAGAGCGCTTCAGTCGCCGCCTCGTTTCCCATTCTCGTTCCCTTTCCCGTTCTCCCTTTCTGTATTTTTTTCCAGAAAGAGGGATAGGGGAGAGACAAGTGTTCCGGCTGCCGAGCTGACAAAAAGTCTTAGGAGAATGGAAAAACTATTGTCTGAGCCATTTTGAAGAGTCGTGCACGAAAACTTATGTATAAATCAAAATTTATGAATTTCGTATTCGAAATGAAGAGCTGAGCTGAGACTCAAGTGTTTGAAGAATTTTAAGAGCCTTTGCCTGCTGGCTGGCTGACTGACTGGCTGACTGACTGGCTGGCACTTCAGTCCGCTCTGGGTCGAGACCTCGACGTATTCAACTAAAACAAACAATATAAACTTCAAAAAAACGCTTCGTTGCATATCAAATTAATTACACAGAGGCCCCAAAAAGCAGCCAAGGAACTTGTAAGGCCAGAGAGACCATTCCCTAACAGCCCCGAATGTGAGGCATACAGGCCAGTCTATCAGTCAGTCAGTCAGTCAGTCTATCAGTCTGTCAGTCTGTCAGTTTACCAGCCCCTCAGCCAGTCGGTGAGTCAGTGAGTCAGTCAGTTGGTTGGTCGGCCAGACTTGTTGTCAGACAACCCTTGAAGATTGTTTTCTTATGCCAAGGGGCTGCAGCCCAAAAAAAAAAACTTATTGCACAAAGAGTCGAGTTAAGCTCACTTCGGGCGGAAAGAGGGAGTTGAGAGGTAAGCAGAGCCAAGCTGGGCGACAAACTGACAGCAGAACACAACTCATGCACTGTTGAAACTGAAGGCATAATTTATGCCTTCAAAGTGAATTGTTGTTCAAAGAAAACTTGGAACATTTCTACCTTACCCTCCCTTCGTCTCCTGCTGCACAGTGTGCATTCAGAACAATAACATCCACAACCGACCAGGAAAAAACTAAGCGAATATTGAATGCCCTTTACTCATAATCAATGTGTACTGTTGATTGCAGGGACAATGAAAGCATTGATCTGGAACGCTTTAATTTAATAGACAAGGTAACCATATAGATAACATCCCTTAAATATAGAATAAAGCTATACAATCTAAAAAATATATATAAAGGTATTAGGATTATTTTGTTAAAGTTGAATTTAACTAAATTTCATTTATTTTTATCCCCGTCGAGTTATACATAAACTAGGCGTTAAAGAATTGATCTGAATTATAAGTATTGTAAAAATATCTGAATTAAATTATATGTCCAAATTATACTGCTAGGTAATCTCGTAAACTCTCTGAAAATTACAAGAACTCAGTACAAAATTCTATTAGTTATTTCAAATCAAGTTGCAAACTAGCCCATGTTATTATTTAAATGTAAAATTACTTTTGTCAATTAGATTTTTAAACAACAATTTTATTATAATGTAAAAGTCCACTCTCATTCAAAATTTTAAATAAATAGCCTGACTATTTCCACAAAGACTCTCAAATAAATAAATTGCTGAAGAATATTAATTGTTTTTAAGCCAGTTAAAATTCTCGCTTATAAGAAACATTTTTGTATACTTAGATTGAAATTGAATAGCCTGAAACTTTTTTGCATATAATTCGACACCTTGACACACTTCATAAAGCTGGAAAGTACTTGAAAATCTGGACAGTTTTTTTTTATAATAGCCACACAAATTTTGGGCGGTTTCAGTTTATCAGATTTAACTTCAGTGCGGTTTTTGTGTGGGTCTCTGTGTATCGGTCATGACAAAGCTGAAACTGAAGCTCTGAAACAAAACAAAGTCAGGGGACAACGACTGGCCACAAAAATAGAAAGGAAACTTAAGTCAGAGCCCACAGAACGAGCTCACATGGTGTCCAAGTGAAATGGCAACATAATTGAAATGCACACGACCAAGAGACCAAGAGATTCTCTGGAATTGGTCAACAGCTGGAACTGGAGACGTGAAGGACAGTAAAACACTCCCTAGCATGAATGGCCGAAACTCACGCACAGACAGAAAGAGACAGACTCTCAGACTCTCAGACTCCAAGAGGTTTCAACCTCTGGCCAAAAACCGAACAGACCCCAAAATGCTATTTTAACTACATTTGGCATTTTTATGGCCCATCTTCATTTCATTTCGTTATATATTTTTTTGTATTTTTTGTGAGGTTTGTGTTTTGTTTTATGCCGAAATATTGTACATTTATTAATACATAATCATCTCTGACAGCAACATGAGAACTGGCCACATGGCTGCCGTCCCAGCGGACAACTTTTTTAAGCATTGAAAATAAAGCAGTAAAATTGTAAAAGATACAAAGATACATATACACACAGATACAGATACAAAATATGAGATTCGGTGTGTGCATGGGTATGGGTATGGGTATGAATTTGGGTCTGTGGCCATCTATTGTTGTTGTACGTGTTTGTGCGACATGTTCTTCGGATAGAGGTTCTAGGAAATTCAACCTAGCTTGCGAGTTGTCCAAAATTTTGTATTTTTCTTGTTTTTTTTCCTATTCTGTTGTCTTCTATTCTATTTATTTCATTTGAGTTCAGTTTATGTTTCAGTTGCTTAGTTGTGCAGAAAGGCAGATAACTCGAAATACTGCTGTTGTTGTTGTTATTACCAGAAAACTTATCATTGTCGTTGTTGTTACTGTTGTTGTTGTTGCTCACTGGCCTGAACCAGGTTTCTGCGAAAAGTTGAGCACTTGATAAATATTTTCATATGAACGATTACGACAGAGCTGAGTTCAGAGACAGTTAAAAACAATCTGAAACTTCAATGGATTGCTTTTAGCATTTTGTAATTTGTCAGCATTGCCAAAAGTTAAAATAAAAAATAAGAACCGTCAATGATTTTCATTATTCAATTTTACAATATTTATAAAATTAATTAAATAATATTACGAAAATATCTTTAAATTAAAATAAAAATAATAAAATAATTAATTTAAGTATTTAAATAATTTAATTAAAAGATATAAATATATATATAAATAAAAATATATCTTGAATTATAAAAAAATTAAAAGTATAAAATTATAAAAATATTTGAATTAAAATCTTAAGTTAATTTATCTTATAACTTCGTAAAGCCAATTTTTATTATTGCCAAATATGATTTATTGAATTATTTTTCTTTTTTAATTTTCCATTCATTTTAAGCATTAAATGCACAGTTTCCCGACATCAAACATTTTATAGTAAGTTACATTTCCATATCAATCCGGAATATGAGAGATAATCCACTTAAGCTGATTAGACTTTTAAATTTACAGACTATGCTGACGTATAATTACCACTTTGAAGTTGTCATTATGCAAAACGGCAATGAATCCAAGCCAAAAAGAAAGACAAAGTGGAATCTTAATGAGCTGAAACAGGAAAATTCGTTGAAAATTGTCGCAAAGTGAACATGAATGGAAACTCGCAAGGACCGAGACTGAAGGCATTTTCAATCGAAACTGTTAACTGGACATGCTGCCGGACTGTTTAATCGCAGAAGCTAGAAGAGAACAGAACAGAGGAAAAGTAAAAAAGTAGCCAGATTGGCAGATTGCTGGGTAAGTAAAGGAGCTGAGGAAGCAACGAGCCTTGTCGGAGCTGACTTGCCTTTCAAATTGATGAACAATAACAAAAGCCTTGGCCATACAAAGGAAAATGCTGTATAGGAAAAGACTTACTTTCAAAGTTTCAAGCAAACAAATACATTTGTATGTATTACACACATACTCACATACACGTATGCACATATATATAAGCAAAGTATTTTTCTTTCTTTAGCGAAATTAATGAACTATTCAAATGTCAAAGGATCTGTGAAACGCGCCGTGTAGATAAAGCGACCGTCGTGACGGACAAAACAGTTGGTGACAACAGCAACAGCAGCAGCAACAACAACAACAACTACAATATGGGTATGAGTAAAACGGGGCAACAATAAAAACGAGTCCGGTAAAGAAATCCATAAAAGATTTTGTAGCTGCAACGCGTCGCTTTATGAGTCTCGTCTCTTTGTGTGCTCGCTTTTACAAAATTCAAAAAGCAATTTACAAAAGACAACGTGAAAGGCGATACGCTTCCCAACACACACACACACACACACACACACATACACACACACGTTGATAGAGACACACATAAGAGCCGTGGCATGGCCGGAACCCAGATTTGAGCCCGGGGCCAGAGTTGCAGCTCTAAGTGCCACTAAAGGACAACGACGGAGAATAAAAACAACGAAGGCGCTGAGGCGCAACGAATGCCTTGGAAACCCTCCCATCCCAGCCAGCTTCCATCTCGAGAATGATGATGATGATGAGAGGAGTCGAGTCGAGTCGAGTCGAGTCGAGTCCACTTGTCCACCGGGATCGCTTTTCAGTTTTCAGTCAGACAGAAACATATTTGGCCTGCTTTATACGTAAATGAGTCGTCGTCGTCGTCGTTGTCGTCGTCGGCCTACAAAAATTCAACGTTGGTCGACTGATTTTTTTATTATCATTGCATTTTATAGACAGTTTTACGAGCTAACGAAAGTGGTTCTGCCAGACGAGGCCAGGCCAGAGCTTGTCCAGATAACACACAAGATATACGTATATACTATATGCTATATATGTTTAGTAGGGTGCATCGATTTTTTCGAATGAAAAAAAATGGTAGCCCAAATTCGTAATCTACAGTCAATTCTAAGATGATTTACCAAGAAACCATAGTTCTAAAATCCATTCCTAATCACCGCATTTTGAGTTGAAAAGTTTTGTGTTTAGATTCCTTGCATGGACGATAATTATGTTTTAAGAACAATTAGTCCGTGATTTTGAAAGTCCTGGCCCTAACAAGAGTATTGATATCATGATCAGACTGAAAATACGAAAAATATGCTAATAATGCGTTCTAAAAATGTTAAAAACACAATTTTGTGAACACATAAATGGGGGATTGATTTTAGAACTATGATTCCTTTATGAAAACACCTTAGAATTGACAGTAGATTACGAATTTGGGTTAACATTATTTTTTTTTTTTTTTTTTTGTTTTTTTTTTGAAAAAATCGATGCACCCTAATGTATATGTTGATGCCGACATATTTTGGTTTTACGATCTCCTTGCATGCCTTTGCATCGTCATCGTCTTAACTAAGTACCAATGTGAATTGAGTAAATTGTAAATCAAACGTGCTAACAGCCGAAGATGTTGCATGCCCCACATACATGCAACCCCTCAAATGTGCCTCGTCGAGTAATGCGAGTATGTTTCCAGATACTATACAATGCATATTAGCGGGGCTCTTAAATTGTTTTTAGTTTTCCGACGCGTCTGCAAATGACCCATTGTCTGTTTTACGAGTCGAAATAAAGGGGCATATGTGGGGCTAGAGAGCAAGAGGAAGCTGTTTAGTGTTGGTATTAAAGTGTTTAAGATGTTGCATTTCCCAATCTACAAATCTGCACCACACAAAATGCAATTGAACGAGCGAGACAGCGGCAAAGAGTGAAAGAGCGAAAGTATCTGACTTTGCGAAAGTGTTAGCTGACTTAATCATCAATCTTTTAACTCACTTGCATCCATCAAGCAGCCAACATTGTGGCATGCCATAAGTCTAGATAAAGTGCTGCAAGATCTGCTTTTTCTTAAGCAGCTAGATCATAAATAAACCGGAAAGTCTTATAAGATAAAAGATTCTGTTAGTAATTTCTTTCAGCTAAAGCATAAGATATAAATAATGATATAAGCTGAATCAAATATAATATCAAAGACAGACTTAACACTTGTTTTATTTTTAAGCATATTTGAAATTTATTTTCTGATCAAGTTGCATATCAATTTTAAATCAAAAATCACTTCTAATTAATCAAAAGTAAAACTAGTTTGCCCCAAAAAAAAATATCATTTAAATACTGCTAAAATTATTCATTCTCAAAATTTGTGTCAATATATTTTTAATTCAATAACAGAAGAAATTGCTTAAAATCTAGAGAAAACGTTTCTCAACCAACTCTCAATTGTGTAGCATTTATGAATGTTTATACAAATTTTGAATGTCATTTGCCTTTTGAATTGTTTTGACCTGGACGATTTCTAATTAAAATGCACATGGCAAGAGTCAAGTGCTGTTTCTATGGGAACACTTCATTATCAACAAGTTTGAAATAGTCGTCAAAGCGGCAGCCACTTTCAAAATTAATTGCTGACTGACTCTGGGTCGAACTCTCGACTCTCTTGAGTCTGAGTCTGACTCTGAATGTGACTCTGACTCATATGCCACTTGGCTCCCACACCAGCCACTGGGACACTGAGACACTGAGACACCGAGACATTCAACACTCGACACGTTAATGTAATAAAAATAAAACTCATTACGACGCAAAATGCAAAAAATGAAAATAAAAATAAAAATAAAAATAAAATTCAAATGAAATTTTCACAAGTTATTTTTAATTAGGAATCACATCGATGGTCGCATTAACTTGAATTTCGAAACAGTCTGAGCTGAATTTTCATTAGAAGTTCAGTCGCAATTCTAATTTCAATTCTTGTTTTGAATTCCCGTCTTGTGTCGTTGTTTCTGTGATTGAGCAAATAAAACACTAAACAAATAACTTGAATTCGAATTCAAGTTGAATTTGTGCAATTGCCTCAGCTGTGGTTCGTTTCAAGTGGGTCGGGTTTGCAAATTTCTTTGGCATGAATGAGAAAACCAACTGGGCCCATAAATTCTGAAAAGAGTCGCAACTGTCGCAACTGTCGCAACTACCCCTCGGACCCCTTTGGACCAATCGACCGGCACGCCGACGGACCGTCACTCCGACAGACCGACAGACCAGCCGACCTTCCGTTCATTATTTGAAACTTTTTCATGTTGTTTGCATAATTTACAATTTATTATTTTGCGTTATTTATTGTACGTGCCGCAATTTATGCATAAAATGCTGAACAAAACGCTCCATTAATCAGACTACAGTCCATGTATTCCCACAGACTCGCACACAGACCTCGACCCTCGACCCCTCGACCCCCCCCCCCCCCTACCCAATCTCCGTCCGTCAATCCCCTCTCATCCTTCGACCATTCAGATTTTAAAATACTAATTAAGTTTAATGTAATGCACATATGCGATAAGTCGTCGGCTTACTCAAGATTATATCGAAGCAGCTCCTCCATATAATACCATAGTAGATTCGCATAATGTATTTGGGTGCCTTGTCAGTCGACCTCACTTTTTGTTTCTCCCTCTCTCGCTCACTCTCTCTCTGCCTCTTTTTCTTCCTCTGCCGCAGTCTCTGATTGATGTGGCGGCTTTGGCATACACACACACACACATACACACGGCTTTATGCCATATTTGGTGAGCACAAAAAACCAACTGAGTTGATGCTGCTTGTAGTAGCCACAGACAAAGCCAAATCTAACTCATCGACTATAAAATACCCTGTGATAAATCATTTTGAACATTAAACATGTAGTTTTTTAAATCGCTAATATTAATGCAGGATTTTACAATGATGACTTTCTCTTTTTATTATTAAAATACAGCAATTAAATTTACTTGATATTCAAAATGTGTATTTAAAAAAATCAATAAAAAAAGATATTCAAAGATGTATTAATAGTCTCTGGAATAAATAATAAAAAGTATTTATTAAGTATATTGCCTTAACTTATGTTGACATCCCTTGTATACATTTCATAGCTACAGGGTATCACAAATCTGATAAATTAATGGCTAAACTACGAGTTAAAACTGGGAAAGCGTTGCAAATTGTATCGTAAAATTAAAAATTTACAAAAAAAAAAACAATTCGAGAGTTACTAATTACCACTTAAATTTTTATGCAGTGTAGCTAAATAGATATATCCTGTGGTGTTAGACAGAATTATTTAAGTCTCTGACAAAATCAGGTCACTCACATAACAAACGAAACTTTCAGCTTCTAATATCTAGTAAGTAATTGCAACGTTTTTCCTTGACTACTTGATATTCCACGCGTGCATATCTTTCACCAGCCCTCATAATAATTTTGACTCACAGTTTATTATTATGTTTGTTTTCAAAACATACACAAAAAAAAGACAACCGAAAAGGGGAAGAAAAAACAATGATAACAACTTTGTATGGGTGATCGAATGTCAAGCCCCCAACTAAGCAATTTTTTTTTTTTAAATTTATTTTTTCATTTCCCAAATAAACATGAACATGGGCGCAATGAAAATAAGCCAAGAACTGCGTTGAAATATTTACGACAAGATCTATTGGCCAAATGTTTGTGCAAAAGTTTGTTTCAGTTGAGAAAAAGTTGCAAAACAAATGGGGAAAGTGATTCAATTAAATTTTCAGAAGCATTCTCAGAGCATGAGACACTCACAACGATGATGATGATTTAACCATCTCCCAAAGGTCGTAGGCAGGGCGGGGGATGCAGGGGGCAAGTGCCCCTACCTACACTCTGGCTAACACAATTTTAGTTTCCAAAATCCATTCAGATTGGTATCACATAAAATAACAAAATAAAATTGACACTCTGTATCGTTCATTGATTGAAAGTTGTCAAGTATGAGTAACAAAAAATGGAGTAACAAAAAATGAATTTTATTTCATAAGCTCTATTTTGATTTTAGACCGATGGTTTATTGGGCAAACCTTAGACCCACTCTACTGTATATTTTTTTTTAGGATCTGTGCACAAGAAAGGTTAGTTAGACCCCGTACTTAAAAAAAGTACAGGGGTCTATTGGGTTTGTTTTACCGAATATGTGCGTAACAGGCAGAAGGAGGCGTGGCAGACCCCATAAAGTATATATATTCTTGATCAGCATCAATAGCCGAGTCGATATAGCAATGTCCGTCTGTCTGTCTGTCCGTCTGTCCGTCTGTCCGTCTGTCCGTCTGTCTGTCTGTCTGTATGAACACCTAGATCTCAGAGACTATAAGAGCTAGAGACACCAAACTTGGTATGTAGGTTCCTCTATACTGCAGGCAGATCAAGTTTGTTTCAAAATTCGACCACGCCCCCTATATCGCCCACAAATTGGAAACAAAAATTTCATATCCAAATTATAAGAGCAATTTAAAAGCTAGTGACACCAAATTTGGTATGTAGATTCCCGTATACTGCAGGCACGTTAAGTTTGTTTCTTTTTTAAATCGGACCACTATATCATATAGCGCCCATAGGAACAATCGGTCGAAAATCAAGTTCTAGTATGAAAAACTTTTTTGTTGTATGAGATATCGTAACCAAACTTACAGAATGTACATAAAACATGGTCTTATACATCCTGTCCAAAGTTGGTTTAAATCGGACGACTATAACATATAGCTGTCATAGGACCGATCGGTCGAAAATCAAGTCTAAGTATGAAAAACTTTTTTGTTTTTTGAGATATCGTAACCAAACGTATAGAATGTACATAACACATGGTCTTATACATCCTGTCCAAAGTTGGTTTAAATCGGACGACTATAACATATAGCTGTCATAGGACCGATCGGGCAAAAATCGACTCTTAGTATGAAAAACTTTTTTGTTTAATGAGATGTCGTAACCAAACTAAAACAAAAAGCATTCATCTTAGTTATATATATTCTGTCCGAAGTTGGTTCAAATCGGACCACTATATCATATAGCCGTCATAGGACCGATCGGGTGAAAATCAAGTCTTAGCATGAAAAACTTTTTTGTTTTCGGGTGAAAATTAAGTATGAATTTTTGGCAGTCTTAGCTTTTGACATAGTAAGTACGGGGTCTCCGACAGTCGAGAATGCTCGACTGTAGCTCCGTCCGACTAGTTTTTGATATAATTTTAACTCATATAAAGTTTAAAATGACTACAAAGACTAACTTAACTGCGAAGCTATATTGCTCATAGGAATGTGTGTTTTAAAAATCTCTAAAAGTAACCCAAAAGGCGGTGTTTCTGAAAGTATGCAAGCAATGCTTTCAAATAACAAAAATATTTTGGAGAGGTTAAGGTATTAAGGTATTTTTTAAAATTGAATTAAATGTATTTGGAATTAACTTATTAATTATATACAACATACCTAATATAACACATATAACTCGTAAATTTTTAAACAGTTTGTTTAAACATCTCTAGAGGTTTTAGGCAGAATTTGTGGTGATATTATAAAAAAAAAATTGTTTTGGGTCCCCCCTTCGCTCAAAGCTGCCTACGCCCTTGTATCTCCCTTGGTTATTTGACAGACTTTGACTTGCCTGCCTTGACAGTCAGTCAGCTCCCCAAGCGCTTTAAATTTTATCTATTAAAATACTCAAAAATTTCATGGATGTGGGTGCTCAAAAAAAAGGAGGAGTAAAGGGGGCGTCACTTTTGTCACCCTTGTCACTTCACAGGGCCTGTTGCACAGCATTTAATGACGTGCGAGTGAGTGAGATAGGCTGCTCAGCTATTTCATGACAATTTAAAATTGATTTTTCAGTCGTTTTTTCTCTTTTTTTTAGTATTTCATTCAGTACGTTCAACAAAAGCCACATCAGCGCAGGTGCAGACATTCTCACACCGTCTAATTAAAGGGACAGAGTTGACAGCTTATCCGACTACCCCCCACTCCCCTACCCTAAACACCCCACACAAATTGGCTTAATCAGTGAGAATTTTTAGTCATTTACTTACAAGTAAATTTTTTATAATTTCTAGTAATTAAAAGTTCCTGTGCAACCAAATGAATTTATCGATTGATCGATGGTTAAAAAGTGAGGATGAGGGGGTAACGGGGATATCGGAGCTTTGTTTGTTTTTTTTTTTTTTGTTTTAAACTGTGTGTTGGGTGCGGCTGCTGTCTACAAATTGCAAATTGATTTTTATCGATTTCCCATAATCAGAATTATTGCCATTCTACTCGTACACGGGAGTACACAAAATATCACTCTTTGGGCTTGTTTACTTATTGCTCACGTTTCTGATTTCAGATTTCTTGTCTCTTGTTTTGTGTTTCATGTTGCCTTGCTCACATGCAGGCGACAAGAATTGAAAGTTGATTTTACAATTTGATAAGCATCCGCAAATTACATGAGAGACCTGCCCCGGGACCCATAGACTTTGATGTGTTGGCATACGCCTATAAATTTCATGATTATCAACATTTTTTTTTATTTTATATAATGAATTTGGTGGGGCCGCACCCCGTCCAAGTGCCGTCTGTTTGTATCTGTTTCCCCAAAACACGCACGCAACAACCTACCAATTTCAGCGATAGACTTTGACTGGTGTTTTGCGAGTTTTAAGGGGCGTTTTATGTGCAGTTTGCATGTGGGAATTTTCATTAGGTTCGAACTGCGAACAGTTTGGATGGAGTTCGACAGAAAAGGCCAGAGGAAGTCCATTAAATTAAGAAAATGTATTCTTGTATATGGATAAACCAAAAATGTTGTAGCTATTCTACAAATCAATCTTAAATCCAACAAGGGTGTTCTTAGAAGCATAACATTTTATTTCTTCGCACGAATGCAACCCTTAATTAATCGCATTAAATTTAATTCATTTAGATAACTTGTATGCTTAAAGCAATATAAATTTAAGAATAGTTTTTGGAAAATGATTTAACTATTATATATTACTTTACGTATTTTATGTATTTATTAATTCTCATAATTATAATAATAATATAATATAAAGATTTCAAATCTTTGTAATAATTTTTTTATTCGAACAGTCTTTGTTTACAATAGGACTTTGGTTCGTGCAGATAAAAAGCCTATATATAAAAAAATACTAAAGAAAAATACCTAAAAATAATCTGCAATTGGAATTTCCAAGACAATGCTACATAAATGTATCTAATCATTATCTCTATATATAATGCATTTCAAATGCTTTGCTTCAAAAAAAATCCAGTTCGATGAGAAAGACCAGTAAAATAATCCAGGCTCATATTTAAAGAGGCTTTTCTTAACTCTTACGTGCGCTTGAATAATTCGTTGAGAGTTCTTTGAACCGATCAGAAGCTTTTCGTTTATTTTTTTATCAAAATTTTTTATGCTGAGCTGCTTTTAGTTGGGAGTGCTTTAGAGGGTCTGACATCAGCCAATGTCCTTTGTGTGGAACAAATGTCATTGAGAGCTGATACTCGTATACCTTCTTTACGTACCTACTCTATAGGTATGTAAGTAGTTCATGCTTACTTCCTCTTGACTGCCTCGGGGTTCGTGTTCGGTGCTGGCCTTTTCATGTACATATGTACATATGTATGTATGTCAACCCTCGACCAGGACATGCTCTTAAGTCCCTTCTAATTGCTTGCGTAACCTGAAGCGCTGCGGGCCAACGTCTTCCGTTTCCAATTCACATTTCCCTTTCCTTCTCATTTCATCTTAAAGAGACGATGGCTCCACTAAAATGTTCATATTTCAAAAATCGTGCTCAATAAATATTTGCAATGTGTCAGGGACGGTTTTCGGAGTCCGTGGTCTCAGCTCTGGGGTCTGGAGTCTGGGATCCGCGTCCTCTTTTGTGCGCAAATATTCGTATAAAAAAAACGTGCTTACCAACGACATTTGCCAAAGATTTCTGAAGTTGAGTAAAAAAGGAAACCAATTCGAGTGCAAACTGTAGGAATGGGAATGAGAATCGACTTGGTTTCCATCTCACTGTCTCTATCTCTCTCTGTCTCTGTCTCTCTGTCTCTCGACAGTTGACAGTTGTTGTTGAGCTGCTCGTTGGCAAAATGAATGCATGCCACTTACGAGTGTGTCGCCATTCATTTGAGGAAACGCAACTTGAAATTCTCGCATGGGGCCACAAGAGGCGCCACGATGCATGATTGAGCATGATTGAGGAGTCTACAACTGGTATAGGGACTGAGACTGAGACTGGGACTGAGACTGAGACTGAGACTGGTCTGAAAATTGCACAAGACGAGTGAGTGTATACAAATACAGTCGTATATACTTATATAGTATACCCACATAAACCCACTCGCATGCGATTCACAGTTTGCCGCTGAATGGCTTCGTTTATTTTCAACACGTTACTCAAACAATGTTTTTGGTTTATTTAAATTTCTTTCTTATAACAACAGCAGTAACAACAACAACTACAACAACAACAACGACGACAAGGCAAGCCATGCAAATGCCGGCCCGCTTGTTGTATAAGTTATCCCCTCCTCCCTCCCCCCCCCCTTTCCCTTAACGCCAACAAGCCCCCCTTGTTGCCTTGGCCAACAACCTTGCCCTCAGTGCGTTGAGGAAGCCCGCGCGTCAAGTAAACATTTGAATTTTACATTAAAGGCGGGCGGCAAAAACAACAACAGCAACAACAACAGTGTAAAAGCAAAGCAAAAGCAAAAAAAAAGTATTCGCATTATTCTTATTTAAACAAAACGGCGGCACTGTGCACAACAAACAACAATTCGCATTCACAGTCTGTGCGATGTTTACTCTTTAAAGCGCCAATGCCACCAATGAGACAGCCTGGAGGGTGAGTCCAGGGGTGAGGGTGAGGGTGAGGGTGAGAGTTGAGCTGACTTTTGGGGGCACAGATAAAGATGCAAAGAACCAAATGAAGTTGGCGGTTTTTGCATCGAGTTCAAACTGTATGCCAAAGACAAACAAAAAATAACAAAAAAAAAAACAAAATACAAAATAAATGAGATATTCGAAATTTAAAACTTTATTTTGCTTGGCTTGGCAAACAGTCGGCCCTTTAACTTTACAGTTATGTTGCGAATGCAGCCAGTCAGTATTTTGTATTTGATCAGTGCAGAATGCGAGAAATATGCTTGTACACTGAAAAAAGAAACCAACTTCTAATATCAAGAACATTTCTTAAAAGTTGGGTTCTTAAAATAGTCGTATTTTCAGACCATATTAATAATACTGAGAAAACTAAATTCATATAAAACAAATAGTGGACCCGTAGCGCTCTGGAGACGCCGCTACAGTTGATGAAAGCCCGCAGGCGCCGGTTCAAATCCTACTTGAACAAGGTTAAATAACATATTTAACTAGTGGGCCGGTGCTACAGTCGAGCATACTCGACAGTCGGAGACCCCGTACTTACGAAGGAAAAAACTTATAATGGAAAAAAATTAAAAATAATTTAGTTAACTTAAATGCATATTCTATCAGGTTGATTACGATGTCTCATGAAACATACTAAGACTTAATTTTCGCCCGATCGGTTCTATGAGAGCTATATGATATAGTGGTCCGATTAGAACCAACTTTGGACAGAATATATAAAACCAAGTTTTTTGCATATTCTATAAGTTTGGTTACGATATCCCAAAAAACAAAAAAGTTTTTCATACTATGGCTTGATTTTCGCCCGATCGGTCCTATGACAGCTATATGATATAGTGGACCGATTTGAACCAACTTTGGTAAGGATATATAAGACTAACTCAAATGCATATTCTATAAGTTTCGTTACGATATCTCATAAAACAAAAAAGTTTTTCATACTAAAACTTGATTTTAGACCGATTGTTCCTATGGGCGCTATATGATATAGTGTTCCGATTCAAAAAAGAAACAAACTTAACCTGCCTGCAATATAGAGGAATCTACATACCAAATTTGGTGTCACTAACTTTTAAATTGCTCTTATAATTGGGATATGAAATTTTTTTTTTCGATTTGTGGGCGTTAAAAGGGGCGTGGCCGAATTTTAAAACAAACTTGATCTGCCTGCAGTATAGAGGAACCTACATACCAAGTTTGGTGTCTCTAGCTCTTATAGTCTCTGAGATCTAGGTGTTCATACAGACAGACAGACAGACAGACAGACAGACGGACAGACAGACAGACAGACGGACATTGCTATATCGACTCGGCTATTGATGCTGATCAAGAATATATATACTTTATGGGGTCTGCCACGCCTCCTTCTGCCTGTTACGCACATATTCGGTAAAACAAACCCAATAGACCCCTGTACTTTTTTTAAGTACGGGGTCTAAAAATACCAAGGCAGAATATAAAATATAGATAATAAAAATTAATATAGTAATAGCATTATAAAATTCACAATTAATTTTAAATTTTTTTATTTTTGACTTAAAGTTAAGAACATTTATTCTTAAAATTCGAACTTGGTTTTATTCTAAATGTTCTTAAAATCGATATGTGTTTTTCTTCTTTAAGAATTGTATGTTCTCGACGCATTTTTAAGACCAAAATTCTTAGGTTTGAGACAAAAATCATGAAATTATAACATTTTTTTATCAGTGTATGTATGCTCAGCCCGAGGGTCTCGAGGTTCTCGTGGAGCAAAAGGATGGGAGGTTCGAGCAAACAGTACAAAATTTCACGCAATACTCAAGCTCTGCCCTTTTCTTGTCTTGTCAAAACGTTTGACAAACGATAAGCGAAACGGTCGGTCGGAAACGGAATCGAGAATGGGAATGGGAAAGAGAAGGAGAAGGGGAAGGAGAATGGACCGGGAAGAGAACTTCACATTCAGGGCGTTGCCAGACGCAGCTGATTTTGATTTGTATCTAATTGTATGCAAACAGCGCGACAGCCAGCAACGTATATCCGAGATTGTGTATAGAATATGGATGACTAAACAGAGTTCCATACACACATATATGTACATAGGTGTATGCGTTTGTATATATGCGGGCGATTTGTTCGATTTTTGCCATTCAATTTTATGCATGAAGTTGATAGATTACTTATGAATGCCTTTTAGGCTTTTGTGCAGCGAACCAGTTTCTTATTTCTTTATTTTTTTTGGGGTGGATTTCGTCATGACGATAATGACGACGATGATGATAGATTCGGAACGAGAGCTGTGATTTCACTTTAAGTTGAAACTTAAAAATTTCTAATATTTAATATCGTACAATATGACAATGACTTCATTTATAAAATGATAATATTTCTATGCATAAAACATTTTGTGTTCATTGATTGATTGACTTTATGACTGAGTCATTTGTAATGGGTTTTCATTTTGCAAATATTAATTGTCCCCTTGAGTACAAAATGGGGAAGGGAGTAATTAATATCCCTAAAGCTTTAAATATTCCATATGTTAACATTGTAAAACGAGATTCAATATAAATATAATACAATACTGTTACTACTTGTTTAAATAGAAATTTAAATTAAGTTAAGTATTGTATCCCATTAATATAATAACTATTTGGAAAAATTTCGCAAATCTGAGAAAAAAAAATTAAATACCTTTTGTAAGATTTACAACCATAAAAACTACCTATTGGAGCACACAAGCGAATTTGAGTTTTGGTATATTCAAATTCAACAAATCCAGATTATTAACAAGAGACAGTGAGGAAATATCCGATTTTTACAATAAAGAATATATTTTGATGCGATTCGCTGTATCAGTAATCAGGTCGCATTCATTATATGAACCAATAATTAGAAAACCAACAGAGCTAAAGTGCCAGTCAATTATATCGTTTGAATTTGGGCACATTTCAATTTGCACATTTTGCATTATTTATCCGATTTATCAGGCCGACTTTTATTTGTACCATATAATTTGCACACTCATTTAGCATGCGGCACAGTTCGAGAGTTTATCGTCCCGTAATTAGAGACTGCGCTGAGTAACTCATTTTCATTTCCCTAGAAATATACCCCTATATAGAGAGATATATAAATAAACTTGGACTCTGTCAACTATGCAAGTACATGAGAATGAGTTTCTAAATTACAGAGCTAAATCGTCATGAGGTCGAGTAATTAAGTGGTTGGACTGACACGTCAGGGTTTAACATAGTACGAATCCAAGTCCAAGTCGAAGTCGTAGTCAAAGTCCAAGTTTAAGCAGCAGCCGTTGAATTTCCCAAGCCCCCTAGGGTGTGTTTGTATTTCCGTTTTCAGGGAGGGTGCGTTGTGTTGACCCTTTTTGACATGACGGTTACGTGGCCATTTGAAGAGGGCCATAAATACGCAATCGAGGTCATTAAGCAATTTAATATTTTAACAAACTGATAATAATCGAATTGATCGCACTCTGACTAAGGCTTCTCGACTCAATTTTATTTTTTTTTAGGTTAAAGGAGAAGGTTGGTTTGGGATTGGGATTGGGTTACGCGTTCAGTGGCACGAAGTGCTCGAAGTTAAAGTGAATTTTTTATGACGTTTGCACGAAATATTAAGGTGTAATGGGTATTAAGCCAGAGAGACTTGGTATGGGAAAGCTGACAGCGGTCAACGAGAGTGGTGGTAACAGTAGAAGGAGAGGGGATAGGGGAGTGGACATAGAAACCTACAAGTGCGGCTTAGTGACACGTTGTTCTTCGGTATCAGCTGTTGGCCAGGACAGGGGACAGGGAACAGGGGACCGCTAAGTATTGCCAGTTTAACGAGAGTCTGAGACACGGACTCGACGTAATCTTCTGCGCACCAAATAGCAAAGTCATTCAGACAGAGGCAGAGGAACAGGCAAAGTAAGAGGAGAAGATGGAGGTGTTAGTGGCTTGGCCTGCGGTGTAGGTTTCTTGCTGTACTTAGTGCTCAGGCACAGTGGTGTAAGAGCGATTGAAAATTAAATCTATAGTGATTTAGATAATCTAACCATTTCTTTATATGAATATCATTTTGATCTTAAACAATGTACATTTAAAAGGGAAGTCTGCTAAGGTACGATCCGTATTTGGGAACGATCCTAAAGCAAATTTATTGCCTCTTTGACAGTGTTCTCTAAAAGTGCCTGTTGTAATCTATTTGGCTGTGATCTTAGGCACACCTTAAAAGGTTGCACAGGTAAACACGAAATACGAAATTTCACCACGAATTAAAATGGTTTCCTCGACAATGTCACACTGTGACCTCAAAATGTTTGTCAGGCCCGCACATGGCACAAAGGGACAGACTTGAAGCAAATAGTAATGGCAAATAGCACAAACAACATGTGTGCCAGCCTGTGAGTGTGTGTGCGTGTGTGTGTAGTATATGCTGGTAATTAAAAACAACAACAAGAGAACATGCAGTCAACCTGTATATTTATTTTTATATGGCAAACTCTACGAGTACAAGCACAACTACTCACACTCACCCGACCCGTCTCAGCTCTTAAAGTCTCTGAGTCTCCTTGGACTTAATTACACGGATTAAATATTATACGGCTTTAATGCTTAGTGTTGTTGCTGTTGTTATTCGTGTTGTTGGTGTTGTTGTTGTCGCTGTTTCAGGCACGTTATTTCCTGGGGCCCCGCCCAAGTTGTAAAATGAAAAAAAAATATGCTGCGTCTGTCATCTGCCTTATCGCACAAATTGCACTTTTATAATGATCCGCCCCCGTCCATAAGTGAAAATTTCTTGAATACTTCATAGCCCATAGTTGTTGGTCTGGTCCGTCACTTTTGGTGTTTGTCGTCGATGCGAAACGACTGTTTTCTGTGTTAATTGCACATTTATGTTGTTTTAGCCATTACAGGTTTTTGGTCTAAGGAAATTGTCCATAATCTTAAACCTAAAGACGGTAATACTCAGTCTCTGTCTCAGGCCCACATGTAAAATTGGCCAAGCTAAAAATGTTCATAGATAATTGTCTCTGCTTTTGGTAAGACTCGAAGTGAAAATTGCCTGGTTGTACACTTACAAGTCTTACCGGCTGTAATATGTTGTGTGTGTTATTGTTGTTGCGTCTTTATAACGCATGTTTTTTGTTTTTTTTTTGTTTTTTTTTTTTATTTATGGTGCGACATTCGCACAGTGCGACTGCCGCCCATTTCCATTTGTCGTGTTTGCTTCGAGATAAGCGCCAAATTCATATAATTAGAGGCGTCATATTTTGCCGCAAATTACATTAGCAACGTCTGGGAAAAATGTCGAGGGGCTGTTAGAATTAAAGAATACTCTCAACTAAATATAACTGCAAGTGTTAAATAAATAAAAATATATATTTATATATCTTTATTAGATAACACTTTAAAAAAGAACGAAAACAAAAAATGTTAAGCATTATTACTGCTGACGGCAGTTCGCGCTAGTGACGAAAGCAGCACGAAGGGTGCGAAAGGCGACTAACAACTATATACAGCTAATTTGGAAAAGGTTTATATTTATATTTTTATTTAAAATTGTTATATTAAACTCAATATTGTTCGTCACAAAATTGGATATCAGAACTTTTGGGGCTAGAAATTGCATTCGTCACTAGACTCTTACCTCGTATGTAGGTTTTTTTGTGGGACTTAGATTATCTAGAGAATTATCAAAATTTAAATGTTTATTAATTTAACTATAAATTTAAATTTAATAAATTCACTAAACCGGTTTGTTTCGAACTGATATTTTAACTGCGTTAACCCAAACCTGAAGCAAGCTAATTATTTTAATAAAAGATTTGGCTTAAAAAAAAATAGTAACATACTTTTTATAAGTGATTTAAAATAACAAACTAATTTAAACTTTTATAAGAAGGAAAATTATATACAATAAACATTATTTGTTTTAAAAAAATTTAACCAAATTTTAAGCTCAAACCTTGGGTTCATGAAGTTTATAAACCGGATTGCAAACCGAATCTACGTTTTGCTTTATGGTTTGAACCACCAAACCCAGCTATTACCAAGATTTTAATGATTTGTAGCCTTGTTAACAGATGAAATGACATTTTTGGAGACAAACTGGAACTGTAAGCTTACTAATATATAAAGAAAATCTAATTACATTTTAATAATTCATCTCTGTTACTGACAAAAACTATTTGCAACTATTTTAAGAATTCTTATAATTAATATTAAATAAGTATACAACAGTTAGCACTCTGTCCGAGAAAAGTTAAGAATAGCTGAGTAATTAAATAAACAAACTATGCGAAAAATCCGAAAAATTTCAACTTCAAGCTCCTTCTGAATAGCCTGTCTTTTTTGTATATTTCTGGCTAACTTAAAATTTTGTTATTTTTGTTATGCCACGCCCATTTCCGCCTGTAGCATAGCAGCTTGATTTGTTAATATGCCCAATTCCCAAGTTATTTTAATGACTTGCAGTCCATAAAAAAAATAAAGCTGATTATTATGAGTGTATATACACAATTAATGCGAATACACACACTCGGCTCTGATTATTTATAGGTATAATTAAACAAACGTTTTCAAACGCGAACACAATGCTCAGTCTGACAACAAACTAACAAACCAACTAACCAACTATCTGACTACATACAGATACAGATACTGATACATAGATATCTTCAAAGAAGTATCACGCATACGCCCATTTGTCCATGGTACGTGTAAACAAATATTGGGCGTCACTCACTTTGAATGAACGTTGAGCCATTGAAATTTGGCATTTAATTGAGGTTCATTAATCAAAAACCAAACAAATACAACAACAACAAAGTGGATTGCCATTTCTAATGGGCGCCCCAAAAGTCATGACATTTCATTCCAGTTCCCCCTTTTTCCACTAAAGGCAATCAAAGTTTTTCCATGCAATTTTATTTTTTTTTTTCCTCTTTACAATTCTTTTTCCTTTTACCTTCCACGTTTTCGGCCTTATCGCATCATAACAATCATTTGCTTTATTGATGTCATTATTATGCCAACTTTACTTTTTTTTTCTTATTGTAAATATCAAGTCATTTGCTTTACCTCATTTCATTGTTGTTTTTATCTTTTGACCCTCGAATCATGTTATCGACACAGTATTTTTAATATATATTTCATTTTCACTTAGTTTTGGTGTGTGAAGGTTACCTTTAACTAAGGAAATATAATATACACAATTAATATATTTGTTAATTGTTCAATTTTCGTTTTGCCATTTGTTTTAAGGTTTTTCCGCATTCAAAAAGCGAGACAAGACTATGCATAGCTTGTTTAAAATTTATATCAATTCTATGGATATTTGAATGTTAACTTGTTGTTTTTAATTGCTTGACATCTGTATGTGTGGGCCTTCATTATACTATTGTAACAAGGGCTGGGCTTTGAATAGCATATGCTAATATTGATATGGGTTTTTTTTTATTTTTAAATTTTTGAATGAGTTTCAAAACGCCTTTTGTTTGCTTTTATGGCTGTTATAGTTATTTCGTTTTATAAAGCTGCTTGTAATACGATCTTAACTATGGATATTGTATTTCATATGGCACAAGGGTTGTCTGCTTTTGGAAGTCAAGATGAGATCACCGTACATATATACTATATCTATATTTCACTTTAATTTCTTTGTGAGTTTATGTTTGCTCTAATCGATCTTCAATAATTTAAGCAATGTCATCGCTTGTTTATATAAAACACAAACCAAGTGACTTGTCAACTTTTCATTAATTTTAAGCTTCCACCCTGTCAATTCTTCTTGTCCTTTTCTAACAATCTGTGGGGTACATTAAGTTCAGCTGCTGTCAGACATTGCCACATCACGTTGCCCATTAATGTTGCATGGCGCAGCACAAAAGCGTCCATTCAATGCACTCACTTGATTATCAGAGCCGCAAACGACATCATCGACGCCCTCTCTAACCGCAAACTTTCCCCTATTTTCCCCATTTTCTCTCCTTGGTTCCCCCCATTCAACAATGCTGTATTAGTTGAGGGGATGCTCGCGTTACTTGCTCTCTTAAAAACATGTTTTTGCACTTATGTATGTGTCTTCATTCCAGATCTCCATCTCCGTCAAACTATGAACCAAACAATTGTCAAATGAAATTAGCTGGATTGTTGTTGGGCATTTCCATGGTACATATATACTATATATACGATACAAGGCCACCAGCTCATTGGCTTATGATGTTCTTATTGTCTTGTTTTTTTTTTTTTTTTGTTTTTTTTTTGCTACATGTGTCTGTGGCTTATGGCCTCAGGGCTTCCGTCTGTCGTCTCTTTCGCATTTTTTATGTCTTCTGTGTGACAAATGTCAAATGACCGACCGCTTGGATTTAACTGGGAAAACTATTGCTATTCTCAGGGATATTATCAATATCTCTCAGCATGCAGCACGTGTCGCTGTCAGGGGCGTTCCCAAAGATACTTTTGTGCAGCATATAAAATTAATTGCATGCTCGTCTCAGTAAATGCGGACAGAAATTCTTGAGGTCTTATCAAAGCTGCGTATAATGTGATTGGCCACACATTCAACAGCTGCCCCGGTAATTGCACAAAAAAAAAAAAATAAATGTAAATAAATGTATTCCCCCTGCAGCTAACGATTTTCCCCCTTCCTCATGCGCAAACTTTAGATACTCATTGCTAGTCGCATCCGCAAGATGCAACTACACAGATAACATGGCCAGCAAACAAACAACGCCAAACATGCAAGTTCCGACCGTCGGTCCATAGATAGAGCTAACACACACACACACAGAGCTGGCAATCATTTATTTGAAGCGTCAAACTCGTTTGTCTTATCTGATTATTTATATGTGGACTTTTTATACACTATCCACGTCGCTATCACTTGCATAACATTAAAACCAGAAAACTTTTCCACAATTTGCATATTAATAAATTAATTATTAGGAATTAGTATAAGCTGAGTATAACAGTTTGATTATTAAAAGCAAAGAATATTTATGGATTTAATTAACAACAATAAAATGTATTTTTATTTTGTGTATAGAAAATAATGATAATGCGAATCGGCTTAGTTTTCGTAATGCATAACAATTGTATAATTATCTCTAAGTAATGACCGAGTTTTTAAAAATAAATTAAGTTCTATGAACTGGTTAAGATATCATATACTGTATAACTAGTGGTTTGAATAGTTTTCATTTAGGCTTATAGAAACAAATAAATTAATATTGAATATACAACAGTGTCAGTTCTTATGACCTATATTATATAAGTCCATTATTGGATATGTTTTTTATTTGAACAAATGTTAAACTTTTAATTACTCTAGTTTACATAGGAAATTAATATTAATTTATTTAAATAAAGTATTTTCTAAAAGATTTAACTGATGTATGGTTATTTGGTTACATTAATAAAACTTAAAACGTATTCAAGAAGCAGCGCCAGAAGAACTTTGCTGTGGTGGCTATACCTATATTGTAATTTATTTTTAATTTCTTAGATACAATTATATAAATAAATAAATAATAAATAATATTCAAGAAGTTTTCTATTTATTTACAAATTAAATTTACATATTTGAAACAATTATTTTTTATGAATACTTATTTCAATTAATTACAAAGTTATTAAAAAAGAGTATTTAATGTGCGACTTGTTCAATAGTTTTATCTTAGCTGCACGACGACGACGATGACACGACAAGCTGTGCTGACGTTGTTGTTGTTGTTGTACTTGTTGTTTTGGCTGTAGCCGATGTTGTTGTTGTTGTTGTAGTTGTAGCGCGCCAACGCTGTTAGTCATGCGCCGGGGCCAGCGCTTAACTTGGCTTTTTACTTGGCCAAAACACACGCAGACGAGCAGGCCAGGAAAGCAGGCAGGCAGTCAGGCAGGCAGACTAAGAGACAGACAGAGAGACAGACAGACAGAGAGAGAGACGGTAAGACAGACGAATCATTCATTGCACGCTGTTTTGTTGTTGGCCCCACTCTTTCTCCTCAACTCACTCACAGCTCACTCATTCATACAGGTAGTCAGCGCCAGAGTCGCCGTCGTTGTTGTTGTTGTTGTTTTTGTTGTTGTTGTTGTCGTCGTCATTATCATTTTGTCGTCATCAGCGACGTCGGCGCAAATGAAACATAAAATGAAACGCCCCTTAATAGTCACCGCCGTCGTTGTCGTTGTTTTTGGTCGTTGTTGTTGTTGTTGTTGTCCAGCCTTATGCGTATATTTGAGATACAAATACATTCACACACACACTGAGAACGTAACGCAATGGCTCCGACTTGGCATAGTAACCGTATCGGGTCGGATATCTTTGTAGCTATAGCTGTATCTGTATCTGTATCTGTCAGTGGCCGTTGTTTGCATTTTTAGCACACATTTTCTGCTGCTCTTGTTGTCGCTTGCGGTTGTCCTCGTCTTTTAGTTCACATTTCTCAGTGTTTGCTGTACCCCAAAAACATAAAAAAAATAAAGAAATGAAAACAAAACAAAACCGCAACTGACTAACGTAATCTTCTAGATACGCATGCCATATGTGCGGTTACTTGCGTCCTCAACAGCAAACGTATCTGCATCTGCAACTGCGTATCTGTATCTGTATCTCAGCATGCGTTGGTTCGGTTGTATATCTGACTCTGACTCTTGTGCCAGTTACGCGCCCGTTTTTGGCTTGAATTTCAGATTTGGGCGCTTGCACAACATTTGGATGCAAATGCAGAATACAAAATACAAAATGCAAATGCAAGTTAAAGTTTCAACTGCGACAAGTAAATGTATCTCAAATGTCGTTGCCTTTAGTTTCATATTTTTTTTTGGTGTCAGTGCTTGACGTTGCTTTATATCACAAAGTGCTTGAATTAATATTAATTTCATGTTACTTACGCCTGCCATTATAATTTAATTAGGCGCTTTAATTAAAAGCTAATTAGATTTTAATTGTATTTCGTTGTCGTCGTTGTTGTTGTCGTTGTTGTTGTTGTCGTTTGTTGCGTGCGTCGCACACATTTCTGCTTCAACTTTTTATTTAATATGAAAATATGTACGATATACAAGCAGGCTGTGGCACATTCGATACCCTCCTGCTTCTTATCCTGCCAGCAACATGGACAACATTTTGTGGCGTTTATTTATGAGTCCCTTTTCATGGATTATTTGCCCGTTTTAGAGGGTGGCTTTATTGCCAGTCAGCCCTGGCCTGGCTTGGCCAGGTTGGCGTCTGCCATTGATAATAAATTGTATTATTGGATTTGCTTGTTGCCTTTTGTGCCGTCGACATTTGGTATCGGATCGACGGATCGAGTGTGGCATTGTTGTTTACCCAGTCCTTTTGGGGGGCGTTATGCAGCGGCAGATGGGGGCTTACCTCTTCCCCACTCCCTTCAGTCTTGTGCTAAAATGTTGCCAATCAGACGACCATAAGTGCTGTTTGTTGTCCACACACTAATTGATTAATACTGCAGACATATGTACTTTGACGTCATTCAGCCAAATGAATGTATTCCTATCATTTCTGTTAGGGAATTGCATATTTAAATCTCGCTTTGATAATGTGTCATTCGCATTTAATAAAAATAATTCAACTCCATTGATTTGTTCAATCAATCGCAGTTAAGATATTAAAAGACTTTTCAAATCAATTGTCAAATATGTCAGCATTTCAAAGCCCTTATCAAGTCGACCCACTGAATTGCATGAGATGAGATGCTGTCTAAATCCATTCAGGCCAACAACAAAAAGGTGGCCTATTGTTCGCTTTTATTGCCATTATTGTTTCTTTCTCCTCACCAGTTTTCTTCTTGTTGCTAACGGGCATTGGAAACTGTGTTAGAATTGCCGTTTTTAAAAAATAAAAAAAAGTGAAGAGAATGTTTGTATTTCTGAATTTCCACTTATTTGGTTTTCGGTTTGATTTTGCTCTACATTTCCAGGCCAATAACTGTACAACAGCAACAGCATCAACAACAACAACAACAACAATTGCTTTAGCTACGATGACAGCGCAGTTATCGTGAGTCTCTTTCAGTCTGTTGGCTTCACGTATGAAGTGTTGCAGTTTGTGGTTGTCTCTTTATTTATTTAAAAGTGAACCGTGAACCGGCCCGACCTTTAAGCTCTGAAATGAATTAAGCGAAACATGACGCCCACTGCCACCGACAGCACCACTAACACCACCGAGTATAGCCTTCGTTTGTGGCACTGCAAATGAAACTGCCACTGCAACTGCCACTGCAACTGCAACTGCATCTGTCTGCTGCGACCTCAAACAATGTAATTCCATCATTTATACCAATTTCGCCATTTATCCGCAAACAATTCGCAAAAAAGCAACAACAACTACAAGTACGACAATAGCCCAACCCAAAACCCAACTCAGTTCAACGGAAAATCGTCCCTGACTCTGTGGCTTCAACTCTGTCTGTGGCTCTGGCCGTTGCAGCATTGTGTGCAGCTCGTTTCCGCCTTGCTTTCCCGCCTCGCATTTTACCCTCGTTTACCCTGCAGCGGGTATTATCATTTGACAACGTTGTATGTAACGCACAGCAGGCTGGCATCTTTCCTTTGATAATGCAGGCACATAAATCGACTATACCTGAATACTTGCAATTTGACAGGTGGCAGCAACTTATAGTCAAGCTATTTTCCATTATTCCAACTACTCTGAAATTAATAAACAGATGAAAGTAAAACTTATTATAAAGCCTTCTTTATTAAAAATAAATTAAGGCTTATGAAATAACACGTACATTTTAAGTAAAACAATATTTTAAATATATTTGCATTTATCATAATCCATATTATTTCTTTTTCAAAAATGTATTAATACTATTGTATTCACTTCAAGCACTAACGATATTAAGTTAAATTATTTGGTAGGATAAAGAAAAGAAGAAAAATCTTTTGTCGAGATTACATTTGCTTGTTTCAGCTTAATTTTAAAAAGTGAAACATAATAATATAATCCAGGAACTATAACTTAACTAACTAACAAACTAAATCCTTAATGTCCATAAAGGACATGTGATGTATCATATGAAAGGTATTAAAACATAGAATATGAATATATATAAATTTCGGGAATACACCACTTGGTTTAAAAGATAATCATCTAACTTTGTTTTTAGATATATTGTAAATTTTAAATAAAAATATTTATTAAATAATTATTTTGCACTTTAAAAAAAAATTTGGAAAAGGAATTAAAAATGATTTTTAATATATAATCGGAAATATAAATATTGGCTAATATCGCTAATTTGAAAATAGGAATTTTGGTGTATTCCATGTTATCCCAACATATTTCTTTCACTTTGATTTATTCAGTTAAAATTTGCATTTATAACTCTTATATGAGATCCTTGATAATCTTATGATAAATCTCATATGTATATCTTAAAGCTTAAAATACACAAAAGAAAAGGAAAACAATTAAGAGAATATAATATTTGTTTGTTATCAATCAATATATTGATTGCTTATAGCCATACACACACAGTACATATATGTATATGTTTAGTTTAAGTAATAAATAATATTTCTAGGGTATCCTGATCTGTGTACCAACACTGGCAATTCAGTCTGGGCGCATTGTATGGAAACGTGCGTTACGTTCTGCTTACAAAACGGATTAAAAGGTTACACAAGAGCGTGCAGCATCGGCAGTCGGCAGATCGGCAGTCGTCATTATTGTGTTGCGGGGAATCGGGGAATCGTTGAAACGGACACGGATGCGAATACCGTGCCACATACGTGTACATTTCAATGCGATAGACACACACTGTGAAACCAGAGGCGCAGTCACAGTCACAGTCACTTTATTTGCAAACAGTACTCCGCCTTCATCTCTGTACCCGTTATCGTTACCATTCCCGTCTCCGTTCCCCTTTCCGTCTCCATTTCCATTTCCATTTTCATCTGCAGTCGAGTCTTAGTTACTTCCCATCTGCCTCGCTTGTCACGCACATGTTGGTCACGTTATACGGAGTATTGCTGGGGGAGATTGGGGGATTGCGGATTGTGGACTGAGTCTGTGAATTGCCACGACTAACAACTCGTCTTGTGGTTTCATACTTTACTGGCACGACATTGCTCCACTTGCGAACCAACGTTAATGTTTTTACGTATTCTTTTATACATTTTTTTTCAGCATTATGACATTTACTGTCATTTCTCTTGCAAATGCGGTAAATGGCAAAATAATCAGCATTAAAATAAAATTATGAAAAGCCAAAAGGTATTAAAGCACGCAATGACCAAGTAAAATCCATTAAGACAGTTTGCACTTCATCATCATCATCGTCATCGTCATCTGCCTCAACTTTGTTTCATCTCTCTTTATCCCACAGTCTTCAGTCTTCATCTCCATCTCCATCTTCGTCTCCGTCTACATAATTAATTAATTACGCGGCCTGTCGTCGCCTTTCCTCTTTTTTTTATAGCATACCACAGGGCGCCGGGCAGAGGCGAAGGTCAATTAAAAATGTTGCGCTGCAATTAGTGAAGATGGACGACAAGGGTTCTTGGGGGAATAAGTGGAGGATTGAATAGTTGGAGTACTGCTTGATATAGACAAGCTCAATCTAGATATTTTATTTATTTTCATTTGGGTCAATTAATAGTATTGACATTGCACTCAGACGTGGGTTTTTTTCTTTTTTTATTCTTACATTTCACATTTAATTGATAATACTTGTTCAATTTACTGATAACGAATATAGGCTAGCCTCATCAATCTATCTATCCATCTAGTGAATATTCTCAGCTTGAATGGATGCAGCAAACATGAAATAAAAGAAACAGAAATTGTTTTTCGTTTCGACTTCGTTCTTATCGCAAACATCACATATATTTTCAGGTGAAGAGGATTATGGATTCGGGACATGCAATCGACAATCGACGCGTTGGACTCTGTTATTAGCCCTTGGCAAGGGGCAACTTTATTTAAGGCATCTTACTTTCAATTTTTGTTGTATTCCATTTGGTTTATTTCTTTTAATTTTGTAGCAAGCTTTGTGCCATTTTTCATGATGTCGACATTAAGCTTTGTCCATACCTTGAAGCTATCAATTGTGGTTGCGTGGTTGAGAGGTTGAGTGGTGCCTGGTATATCAGTTTGTATGTATGTATGTATATATTTCTCCGACTACTTATGAGTATTTTCAGCTTAAATGCTGACTCAACTCTGTGGCAGATTAGAAGCCATCATTTTATTTCTCCTCCATCCACTTGATCTTCTCAATCATCTGTTAACACACTTTAGCCTTGACAAATAACCACACCCACACACTGAACATTCATTTAAACAGAGCAATACACAAGTAATTTATGCGCTACTTATTTTTTGATGAAATAATTCCTATAGATACTATAACAACACTTAATTTCGCACATTAAATATACCATTATATCGCTCACAAAATCATTGCTATACTAGAGGGGGGAAGTCGTTGGAAGGGTTCGCAGATATGGAACATTCTCACTCAATGGCCTGTCATTTATCAACAAAATGAAAATGAGGCAGAGCGGCCAAATACACAAAAAACTTAATGGCTCATGCAAAAATGCTGTAAGCCCTGCGACCAGGCATTTGTATATGTATTTGTTGGCAGAAATATTTCTTTTATAGTCATATACATCTGTCTATATACGAAAACAGATTTTTATGTTTGCTGTTTTCAGCTGAAAAATGAGTTTATAAGTAATTCAGCGAAATTACTTTCTATATCATTTTAAAAAGTTTTTTTTTGTATATAGGTCATTTTAGAAATCTTAAGAAATTACACGAAAAGTGATCATAAAGAGATTTGCCTTTATCTAAAATTCTGATTTTTCTTATTATTAAGTAATATTTAAGAACTAACACTCTAATAATAACTAAAACAAATTACTAACAAGTTTTTGTTTTTATTTTCCTTATAAATAAATTTATTTGTATTTTTAATGCCTAATTGAGCAATATCTTAAGCTAACCTGGCGAATATACTTTTAATTATTTAAGTTTAACACAAAGCACGTCGTAAAAAGATCTATTATATTTACTACAATTATTTCTAACAAATGAAAATATCTATTTATATCTTTGACATTTATTATTAATTAAAGACATTGTTTAAGCAAACGATCTCCAAAATTAGCTAGTTCTTTTTGCCCAGATTGTTATGCACAGCTAACTTTCGATACTAATAAAATGTCTAAAAATACATTTTGTAGCTATTCATACAATAATTTTGTATAAATAAAAATGTTAATTTACGATCTTGCGCCAGTCGATTTTATTAGACCTTTTTATGCTTATTGAAAACGATGAATATGCGCGAATTTAATGATTTTTTTACCTGAACAAAAACAGAAGGTGCTTTCAATTTTCAAGAAAAAAAGAGTAAGTGGGTCAGAATATTGAATATATGTAGTTTTGTTTCATGAATAAACTAAAGTTGTATCTATTTAACCAATCAGCATTGCTTCTGTTCCAGAAATTGTGCCGCCAGCATATTACACATACTGGAGCTTTATTCACCGGATCTACAGTCATTATAATAAATGCGAATTTAACAAAATTATGCGTGTAACTAAATTGTACCGCACTGCACACATACTGGGCACAGATACAAAGCTACATAATGTATCTATATATAGTTATATTCATATAAGAACGAGTATATCAGCTGCCTGTTTAATATCTTCATTGTGCTTTGAGCGCGTAACAAATGCGCCGGTTCTGGAATTCAGAATCAAAGGGAATGAGAAAATAATCGGGAGGGGAGCAATGCGGAGTGAAGCTTATGAAGAGCAGATGACGCACACAGACTGTGACCGAGTGGAAATACTCGTAAAGTAATTTAAATATGGGATGGTAGCATATAAAAAATGAAAAATGAAAAAAAAAAATGAAAAGTTGCTTTGAATTACAGCGACGGCGACTTTTGCACAATGGCCACAATTGTCGAGAATTTGAAACTGGAGAATGGCAGAGGAAATAGGTAGCAGAGATGAAATTCACAGCTGATTGGCAGTTATTCAAAATATGCTAATGGATAGGGGCTGAGAGGCAGGCAATGTGAGGCAGGCTTTGAGCTCACAGCTTGTCTCAACTGAGCTGGAAAATCAGGTAGTTTTCACACGAAAAAAACTACAAATGATATGAAATTGCACTGGCAATGTGTCGCGCGTATCTTGCAGATACAAAAATACAAAGATACTTGCAACAAAGCGACGAGGCAACGAGGCGTTGGCATTGTCTCAACGCCCTGAGCACGTTATGCTGCCATCGGAGCATTATCAATCACCTATGTATGTAAGTGTATGTAAGTGTAGCACAGGTAAATCGGCAGCTCGGTCTATATTCCTAATGTGCCGGCATGATGCATGGCATCTTTCTTATTAAATCTCTTTCAAATGCTATCTTTGTCTTGAGTATTTCTATACATTATACTTTTTTTGTTTATATACAGATATACACAGTTTTGTGTGGGTTTACTTCCTTTTGCTTTAACTTTGCCAGCGGCCTTTTGATGGTTTTTAGAAATTACTCATGAAAAACTTGTTGGCCAAAATGTCTGGCTGAAAATGCTTCAAATTGTTTTAGTGTGTGAAAGCAGCGCAACAAAAATAATATAAAAAAAACTTGAGCTTATCTGGCAGATGCTTATTTTTTAGAGAGTGAGCAAGAGAATGCAGACGTGTGATAAATACATCCGCATTACGGCCAAGTATCTGCAAGATACGACAACGACGAGCACAGTCATGTAAGCATTCTTATGTAAAGAATTAAGCAACTCGGAATCGGAAAAGAACGTGTATTGCAAAAAAGGCCAAAAAAAGAAAGAATGAAAAACTGAAGAAGTGACCGAAGAGATAAGCAGACTTTTTACTCGTAGAGAATGCATTGCACAACTGCAGAATACGTTGCCCAATAAATACAGAGGCAGGGGTAAAAAATTATAGTGAATTTCAAAGACGCATCGATTGTCGATTGTCGAGGGAGGAACTGTGAGGGCGCCGCAGGAAGCCGAAAACCCAGACCAAGAAGTTTGCAGTCAAATGAACAAGCAGCAAAAGAACAGGAGGAAGATATAGAGAAGAAGAAAGAGTAAAGAGTAAAGTAATTTACTTGCCGTAACTAATTGAGCCGCACAGCAAAACCGGACGAACATAAATCGAACAATGCGGCAGCCAAACAGCTGCAGATACAGTTGCTCAGATACTTAGATACTTGTACTTGTTACTTTCAGATGCAGACAAAGCGAGCGTCAATAACTGGCTGGCAATTTATTGAAGCATAGTAAGTACCTAACGGAACAAACGGACAAAAGATGAATGACTTTCACAGGGCCAAGCTGCAAACAACAACAACCACAACAACAACAACAACATAAAGTTAAGACAAAAGTCAAAGGCTAATGGTAAATTAAGCGCAGTGCAATTAAAAGCGCCAACTTTTCTACGCTACTGTATTTGTATTTGTAATTGTAGCTGAATCTGAGTCTGTGTATCTCAGTTGCTGTTGGGTGTGTCAGACAGTTTAATGAATTGTGGCAAAAGGAGGAGCAAAAACGGAAAATTTATTTTTTCGCACGCATTTGTCTGAAATACCAAAGACCATAGACCATAGTCCGGGCCTGTCGACCCACGCTCCTCCTGTCGCGACGACTTCAGCTTATCAGCTTCAGCTCTGGCTGGAAGATGAAATGAAATTGTGCTAACAACAAACAAGATTTTGTGCTGCTCCTCTGGCTACGGCTACTCTGTGTGGGCAGCAGCCGGAATGACAACGGCTGCCTCTCATTCGGAATTCATTTGGGAATTCAGTAGGGGGGATACCGATCCAGTCCAGTCATACACAAGAAGACACACGGAGCAAATACGCCCACACGTCGCTTTCATTGTCCGGCAATGGCCCGCAGTGCTTGATCAGTCCGTCAGTCTGTCGGTCCGTCCGTCAGTCTGTCGGGCCATCTGACCGTCAGTCCATCGGTTCGCCAGTAGGTACAACAGCTATTCGGACAGCCAACAACATTTGCCGCCGCCACAAATCATTTCCAAGTGTCAAAAAAAAACTAAAAGATAGAAAAAACACAAGAAAACCAAACAAGAAAATCAGCAGCACGACATTAGAGCACACGCAACGCTCTGTCCGCGTCAAATAAAAATTATTCGTGTTTTCCTAATATAAATACGTACTCTCATATTCTAGCAAAAATAAATATTGAAATACCTTTTATTTTATATTAATACAGAGTACAGAATTCCAACATAATTGAAATATTTTCCTACTTAAATATATAAAGCCAAAGAGATATTTTAAATATACACAATACTGAGTTGGAATTTTAAATGAAAAGAAAGTTAAATTTATATACACAATTATTAATAAAAACACTATAAATTAACTTTAATATTCGACAGAGAAAAATCATTACTAACAATAAACGAAGGCAATATAATATTGAAGCACCAAATTATTTATATTGCTAACAAAACTTCATCTGAATAATTAATATCAACTTTTTATTAAGTAGCTGTCATATTTTATTCACTTTTTTTTAATAGAACGTTAAAAGTTTAAAAGATTAATGTATAATTATATCTGTAAATCGAGCAGATATAAAATAAGCTCCAAAGTACGTGTATAAATTTATCCCTGAAATTTAATGTTGATGGTATTTAACTATTGTCTTATTATGGCTTGAGCATGGTCTAAGCTCTATTTTAAGATCAATAAAAAAAAAATATTAATAATCCATTATCAGAATATTTAAAAAACGGTCACTCATAAATATTTAGTTGAATAATTATGTGTAAGATATTTAAACTCGATATTATCTTAACTATAATTATTAAAATATTAGGACTGTTTCAGAGAATAGTATAAATGATTGGATTAAATTTTAATTAATATGCAATTATAAATACGCTCATTTCATTACCTCTTGTCAAATAAGAGAAGACATTTACTTGGGACCATGGTTTACCAGTTCTAATTAATTAAGATGTATTTTTTTTTTTAATTTGAAATGTATTAATAAGTTAGTGATAAATTATGCAAGCCAGTATTTAGTCTAACAACTAACATTCCATTCCAATTGTTAATTACAACCTTCAATAAAGATATCACATCAAAAGCACTTGTAAGAGCAATTCATTAATTACAATTTATGGTGAAGCATTGCCAGATACATAGACTGAGAGACAGACAATTTTCCAATAAATTAAATTTTAATTTGCTTCTCATTGGGCAACTTGAAATGCACACTTTACATTCCTGTAGAGGTATTACCCAATGCATTGATCGCTACATGCTGAAAGACAAAAAACATAATAATATTAATAAAACTCAATTGAGTATTTAAATTACAGCCAGACGATTTTACAAAATACTTTCAAAATACATACATACATATTTGCATATGCATGTGGCAGGTTGGAAATTGTGTGTGGTGTGTGGCATGTGGCGAAAAATTGTATAATAATTTCATATAAAAATGCGCTTAAGCCAGCTTTTAATGAAATGTAAACCACATGCAAACACACACAATCGATTTGAATTTCAGAGTTTCACCTTCATGGCGCATGAGACCTTCCAAGAGCGACAACCAACGTAAATGATTTATAATTAAATATTTTATAATTATTGACAGCAATAGCAACAACAATATTCAAAAGGTAAATGAAATATTTAAATACACAGCAATAAAAGAATGATCAAAATTTATGCTGACCAAAAAAAAAATACACAAAAATATATTTAATGATTCAACAGTTTCGTATAAACTTACTTTGTTATTATTATTTTTTTATATTGTTTTTGCTTTAATTACAAAACACTTAAGCTTATAATTAGGAAGGTTTTTGCGTCCTGGTGCTAATAAAAGTTGTTAATTAAATCGGGCAACAAATGAAAACAATTAATACGAGTGCAATGCGCAAATAATTTGTATTATTTATTGTTGAAATTATAGGCCATAAACTGAGTAAAAAAACGTGGCGGGCAAAAATGTCACACAATGACGAGATAAACATGCTGAAAGTATTTCAAGTCACATTTCATTTGGACTTGAATGAATTTTTAGATCGAATCGTCATGGCTAAATCATTTTGGTATCGCACAGCAATCATAATGATATTTGACATAAATGGCATAAACTGAGACTTATACCAATACCAATACTATAACGAAGACCCAGACCCTGTCCCAGGTCGTGCTTGGCTTAAATAAAGAAAACTCATGGCCCTCTGGCCTCTACCTGGCTAAAGATTTCTGTTTACTCGTTTTAGTATTTGATTTTCAAATTTGTATTCAGTCGTTAATTGGCTTTGCTCATTAGCGCGTTTTTTCTCTCTCTCTCTCTCTTCACTTTAATGCTATTAACTTTATTTGCTGTTTATTTTATTAGTAACATGGCGTTGTATTTCCTGCGGCGGCAAAAGGCCCTCTGCCCGGTCGACTAATGCGATTATTATGCCTCAAGTCACCTGAAGCTGCCTATGAAGCATGCCAAACGCATGATTGATAAACAGCTGCTCTCTACACTCATTTCCAAGCCAAGCACACACACAGTCACACACACACCACATTTGGGACATTCGATCTGATCATTTGTATCTGCGAGTAGGTCTGTTGCTGTTGCTCACTCTACTCATTTCCATTTCCATAGCCACAGCAATGAATTCCAAGTAAGTTGCATTAATCACTGGCAAAAGCGGAGCGTACCAGTTGGAGTCATTACCAAAGTCAACTTGGTAGCCAAACCCGTCACACGCCATTTCTATTTCGGACATTTATTCAATTGAAAAATGCTTAAATTTAACATATGCCTTTTAATTCAAGTCATAAATTCTTAAGTCATTTAAATGCCGAATTCTTTAGACTTGAATTCGCAATACTCAATCAGAATGTCAACATTCAATTGCAATTCTTATTCTGATTAATTTTTAAATAAGCAACGACATTTTTCAACCACTTAAAATGTCAGTTTTCAATCAACTTAACTTTCTTAATATTTTTTTTGTCTTCATTTCAAATTTTATATATATTAATTTGGATTGTAACTAAGTATACATCTATACATTTTGATAATTTTATTTTTAAATTTTCTAATAGTTATCAATCTGGCTATTCTAACTATACGATACCACAATCCTTAAATATCATACTCCAATCAACCACTTTAAAGTGCAATTTATAATCCCCTTCTAGCATTTAATCGCATTCAATTTCAATCTCCATTCAATTTCCTTCTTTTAGTTACCAAATACTGTGAATCCTTATTTGATTTTCTAGTTCACTTCATACTTATCATATTACAGCACCATTACTACCTGCGATTCATAAATCAATCGTTGCTAAATCCAATCACATTGGTCATCGTATTCCAATTTTGGACTTTAGTTCAATTTCTTGACTCTGCCACAACTGACCTGTACCTGTGCAGCTCATCAAGTGCCTTTCAATTTTTCAATATCGAATAACCAATTCAACACAGCTCTCAACTTTCCAATGTGCCTAGTGGAATTCTCAGCTGCATGAAGATTTGTCAAGTCAGTTAAAGGGAAACCGGTGGCAAACTGTAAGCATAAGCATTACTAAGCCGCCTCTTCCTGCCCAGAAACGGTTTCAACTTGCAGTCCATAGTTCGTGCTCCCAACAATCGCATATGGGGTGTGCTGCAACAACTTACAACAACAACAACAACAGTTGTTGGTGTTGTGCATGTTGCTGCCTCTGACTATGTATGTGTGTTTGGTGTGTGTTTGGTGTGTGTTTCTGTGCCCCGGTCGCATGCATGTCGAAAGTAATAATTTTATATATGGCACGACAAACATATCGTACTTCTACTTATCGGCGACGTGCGTGCGTAGTGTCGTTGCACAGTGGAATCATCATACAAACAAACTTTTCAAAATCCCTTACAAGGGGTTTTTTTAATTAAGGAAATAAATATAGTGTAGAGTTTGTTAGAATGACATATGTATGGGGAACATTATTCATTTAGGGAATGCAATATGGCGGCAGAAATAGGGCTCTACATGAATATTATTGAAGAGAAAATATGTTGTTCACTATAAAATTACTATAGTTTTGTGCTGTTTTGATCTTCAAATGTAAATTTTATTATCATGTTATTTTTAATTTTAATATAAAATATACCTGACTCCAGCAGACCAGGAAATAAAAATTACTGTCAAACTTCATATAAAAAAACTGCAGGAATTTTTTTCGTTTATTTTTTAATTTTTATATAAAACTCAATTCACAAAACGTCATATTAAAAACAAATTTACTCATAAAACTAATAAAATAATTATTGAAAAAGTATTATAGTTTTCACGAAATGAAGTTAATAGTATAATAGTTTTCACATTTCGTGAAAGTGATAAGAAATAAAGTAATAAAATAATAATAATAAAAAGAAAAAAAATATTTATTTACTGTTTGTTTAATTTATTTGTTAAAAAAAACATTTATCTAAGGGCTGATTTTGAAGACTTTCTATGCCATAAAATATAATTAATTGAATATCTCTTAAGCACATTAAAAAAAAATACATATATTCAAGAAAAATACTAAAATTTTATTTGTTGAAGTTAAAGTTAATAAATAACTTGTATTATTTGTTATATTAAGCCAATCTCTCTGTTTTCATTGACATGCTTAATTATTTTACAATGAATATACACATCTATTATTCAAGATCCCTTTTTCTTTGTTTGGAACACCAACTCCTTCAGTTTTATTAGCCAACTACTCGTAATAAAAATAAATTGCATATCTTATTTTGTTTCTCTAGTGATTTACTTAAACTTTTCAATTTTTTGCTGGATGCATTTTTTTATAATATTACGTTTGTTTTTTTTTAAAGCAATAAGAATTTACTATTTGCGTAATGTTTTGCAATGCACCCCATAGTGCGTCTTCGTCGTTGTCGTCTCTGTGTGTTCCTTTTGAAGTGCACAGCATGTTAAATTCGTAAAATTCATTAAGATTCCGTTGCCGATGCGAGGCAGCAGCGTCGCTGATGTTAAAAACTGCCAAGAGCAGAGGCCCAGTGCAAACCCACAGAAAGAGAGGGAGACACAGCGAGAGAGAGAGAGAGAGAGAGAAAACGACAGACGATGTCGAAGGCGACAATGTTGTTTTTGCAGCAATTGTTGTTGCTGCGGTAGTTTCCACAATTATTGTCGTTGTTGCTGTTGCTGTTGTTGTTTCTGGTCGTGCTACGTAAAAAGCATTTGAAACAAACTCAATTATGCCCGGTGCAATGCGCACACACACACACACACACGCACAAGTCACACTTACACCTCCACTTACCAACAACAGTCACTGAGTGTGACTGTGACTAAAATGCGGTCACATTGTTTGCCAGCGCACGTCGTAGTCTCATCCTCCAAGCGACAGACTTCCTCCTCCTCCTCTGCAACTCCCTCAATTCCCCACACACACAGCAACTCCTTAAAGTGATACGTACGATGATATTTTGTGCAATTTCGTTTACCCGCATGTGTCACAGCATTTTACAGCAGCCACGCCCCCAATGATGAGGGCGTGTGGGTGTTGGCAACGCTTGACTAGACCAGACACTGACAGAGCTGTTCTAATGAGGAGAGCTTACTCTGCCTCTGCCCACAGCTAAGGTAACTTGAATGTAGTCGGTAGGCTCACATTGACAGTCAATTTACCTGCTAACAAGCATTTCCTGCCTCTTTCTGGCATTTCCTGGCAGCATTTCCATAGGCAGCAACAGGAGCTGTAGAAACTGTAGGAACTGTAGGAGCGAGCAGCTGCCAGGTCGCATCTCATAAATTCCAATTCGGCTGATTTATAAAAATGAACAACGCCCCAAAATATCAAAAGCGAGTAACTAATAAATATTCATGGGCAACAAATCGACAACAACTCTCCTCTCGATTCCTTGAACGTCACTCCAACGAGAAAAAAAAACTATTGATTAAAACCAAAAAAGAAAAATTCATTGGTATCGCAAGCGAAATGAATGCCGCCAGCTAAAGTAAGAGATTGGGATCGGGTTGGATGGGACGGGACGGGGAATTGGATTGGAAATAAGGTAAGGGGAATTCAGGCGGAAAGTGGTTCGACGTTTCTTTGGGTTCGCCACGGCAGATTGTACAAAGCAATTTTCAACAACAAAAGCGCCTTAATGATTTTTTTCCTTTTTTTATTTTTTTTTTATTATTTTAGTTTTTTTTTTTTTTTGAAGCACGACCCGAGAACATGGTTAAGCGAAGCGACGGCCATAATAATAATAATACAATTACCATTGGGAAAATTGAGCGGCCCGAGGCCGTATACCGTTGCCGAAAGGTGTGACCAGGCACTAATTAGATTGAAATCGAACGGCCGACAGTCATTCTAGAACCTCTCCCTCATCCACTTCCATTTCCACTGCCTGTCTCTGTCTCTGTCACCCTCTGACTACCTACTTTCGGTCATAAATTAAGCATAATTAAAGTATTTTAAGGCTTTAACTATTTTATGACTTAAAATAAACATTGGCAAATATTCAGGGCCAGGCAAACTCAGCAGCTACAACTATAATTGGAGCCCGTTATCAGCAGCGATTCCCCACTTGGGAAAATGTGTCATAAACAGTGGAACTTATCAAATGATACGCTGCTGGCCTGCTAAATACCCTGCATGCACTTTGACGGGGTTATATGTTAAGATTACATTATCATGATGAAGTACAATGTTAAAATAAAAACAAATGCTACAATTAGAATTAGTTTGCTTTAAGTAAAAGTATTATTAAAAGCACTATATAATAATTTCTACTTATTTATTAATTATTGCTTGTCTAATTTATTTATTATTATAATATAATGTAGAATTATACAATAATAATATTTTTTCAGTTTCATAAAAAGAAAATTGTGTTCTTTTCCATGTATTATTAGATTAACAGAAAAAGTAAAGAAATGGAATAGTTCTTGTTAAAAAATATAGTAATATATTAATCATAAAAATTTAATATTTTATGAAGAATCAATCCAAAAAAGATCATCTCGTAATCTTTTTACTATTTCTTGTGTAAAAAATTATTAGATTTGCTAAAAATTGAAGATTTAGTATTAAAAGACTTGTTATTTCTCAAAATATATTAACCAAACTGAATTTTAAAAAAAATTTTGAAACTAATCACATTTATGTAGCTTACATAAGTTTAACATAAGTATCGCAGGACTCCACAAATCACTTTAATTTTCTTAAAGAGAGATCTAGTAGATAAGCCTAGAATATGATAACAATTATTAAAAAAAATTTTGAAAATTAGTAATATAATAAATTTAAATTGTAAATTAAGATTAACAGCAATAATGTTGAAAGTACTTTTCATTATTATATCTATAAATAGAGCACGTTATCAAGCATGATGTGCCCAATGCTCGATGCTGTTAATATACGGAGTAGCCTACATGGAACTGATTAGGAACTAAAAATATAACTATTAGTTGGCCTATGATAACAGCAATTTTATAACATTATGTCATGTGCTCCTCCCCCGTCACATATGTTGTCATAAAACAAGATACCCTTTTTTTTGTGGCGTTCCGTACAAAATGTGTGGCTCAAGTAGGTAAACAAGTTTATGTTTGCGTTTAGCTTCGCTTTTTGATAAGCAGCCCAAATGAAATTTTAATGCAAATAGCTCAACTGGTCAGCGGCTCAGCAGCGGTGCTATTTGGAACTGGGAGCGGGTGGAAAGGGTAGAACGGATGGTGCAGATTGTGTTGCATAAATCATCATGGCCAAGCCTTTTGTTCTAATGAAACCTCAATAGCCAAGAGCTGGCCTATGCATAGTCTATTTTCGTGACCAAGCCGAGGCACAGGGCACAGTTCCCGCAGGCATCGGCCTCAGTCTCGGTCTCGGCAGGAAACTTTTATTTATGTTCTGGTAATGCGCAGGGCCATTGTCGACCAGTCCCTGAAACGCTATAGAATGGAAGTGAAGGGAATGGAATGAGGGGCGCATTAATTTTCATTAAAAGCGCTTAAACGTCGCGCCAACTTATTTGCTTGTTTTATTTTTAATTAACAGTCTCAGCAGTCGTCGGGGCGGATGATTTATGAAAGGCCCCAAAAGAACGAGGGACAGGAGAGGACAGTGGAGGACAGAGGAGGAGTCTCTAAAGCTCCTGAGCATGACACAAAACACAAAAACTACGTTGAAATAGAAGAGCGAACCAAGTAAGCACTTTAATTAATAAAACACTCAACCCAAAACAAATTGACTGGCCAAATGTCTGACTATCTGACAGTCTAAATGTCTGACTGTCTGATGGGGCTGACAAGCAGCGCCTTCATTTCATACCCACCATAAACAACTACCTGTCGACAGACAAAAAATACAAAATCGAAATGAATATGAACAAAAATTGAAACTCAAAAGTCAAGACACAATGACTCTCCATAGTCTCGAGTGGGCTTTGGCAATCTTTACGATGCCCACTAAATGATATTGACAAAAGTTTTTTTCGAGTGGCAAAACAACAACTGCAATTATAAAGAGTCTCAAGACTCAAGTGTCTGGTACAATCATCAGTCATGGCATTAACATCAGACACAACATTAATAGATTTCCTAGCCAACGATGCGTAATCGCCACGAATTCGGGACTCTATCTCTCTCTCTGTCTCTCTCTCTCTCTCTGTCTCTTTCTACAAAATATACTTATATTAGCTTAAATTTATTACCTCAACTACGCACCTGCTAAAAGTCTTTTGTTTTTTTTTTATTTGGTTACGACTTCGGGTTCGGTTTTCCGGGCTCTGCACTAAACATTATGGTTATAGCCATGACGCGTGAGAGTCAGAGTTTTTATGACTATATGGAGAGTCGTTGAGTTGTGGATTGCCTGGTCGAGGAGGATGTGATGGCCTTGCTCAGGTAATTGCAGATTAGTTTGGTATATATAAAAATGTGTCTAGAGTTATTTAAGTAGCACTCAAAGGCTTGTGTATTCCACATATATGCTAAGATAGAATCTAAGTGAACCTAATTGCAGATTATTTTCAAAATTCTAGAAATAAAATCCAATAAAATGCATTTATAAGAATTTCAATAAACGATTTTAAGAGGTGGTAAATTAAAGTCAAACTCTTGAAAATGTCGCCAAGAGCTGTGATAAGCTATCGCCTAATACTCAGAATATGCCAAATAAACTTAAGCTTAACAGTTTCTAACTGTGGAACTACGTGTATTAGCTAAGCAGGTGTCTTAGAGCAGGGTATTAGCTTGTTCATTGACAAATAAAAATAATTGTGAATTATCTATTTCAACTAAAATTGTAACTCATAGTTATCTAAAGCATTTTTTATACCCAGTGCTTATTGAAATGGGTTGAAAAGTGTATAAAACCTTAGTTAAAGAGTATGTAAAAGGCAGAAGTAAAAATTTCGACCCCATATTCCTAATTAGTATCACATTTCGAGGTTATATAGCATAACATTTAACGCTTAAACTAAATATGTATTAATGAATACTAGTAAGTAGACCGAACTTATTCAAGAAACTGCTTTCCATAGTGTCGAGCAGAAACTGCTGAGCTGGCGTCATCTGTCGGCCATTATTGATGTTGTTTTAAGGTATATTATTAGAGGGGTTTATTTGCGTAAGCTTTTAGGCATGTTTTTGTGTGTATGTAGATCTTAGGGTGTATTAGAGTTAGTCCCAGGGTATTTCGTAGTCCAGCACTGTCGACTTAAACAAAAGTTTGTGCTCGATTCGACCAGCCCACACCTTTTACTATCAATCGAATCGTGACGAAACCAGGTCCGACTATTCAACTGTTCAACTGTTAAACTGTCCGACTGTCGGTCCGTCAACGATTGTAGCGTCGGCATCGGCATTTCCACTTGACCAGTTATCAGCGTCATAAATCCCCAAACAATCCACTCGAAATTGAAATGCCCCAGCAAACTGGCAGCAGAGAGCGTAGAACCCCAAGTGAAACAAATGAGTTGCAAGACCAAAAAAAAAGAAAAATAACAAAACATAGACGATAACAAGACTGAAAATACTCGAACTCGCAATCATCATAAGAAATAGTATAAAACAGAAATCAGTGGGGAGAAGGAGAGCGCTAAAGAGTGAAGAGGGGAGAGGGAAGAGGGGAGCCAAGAGGGAGTTCCACTTAATCACACTTAATCACAATTGCGGCATTTGACCGATATTACGAGGCACTCAGGCCCAGTTGCCACTCACCTGCTATCAGTTGTTTTATTATTATTATTTTTCTTTTTTTTTTTTTTGTATTTTGTATTTTAATCAGTAATTAATTAAGATACTTTGCATTAGATAATTTTTAGACAGGCAACTGAGAGACTTAGCGAGACTTTGCATTGCATTTGCTTTGATTTATATTTAAATTGTCTACAATTTACGAGCCGACTTAATTGTATTTGCTTGTCAGCCGTCAATGCTTTGGGGGCAATCCCCCACAGACTAAAGATAATGATAGTGAAATTATTTATAGCAATGCGGGGCCTACACATTAGTCACACAACCAGACCCACAGCCAAAAGCAAGACTCAGACTCAGATTCACAGACAGATCCAAAAGTATATACGCCTATTTCAACTCAAGTCAACAAAGTGCGGTTATTGCGGAAAGAGGTTGCATGTGCGCACTTGGATTTTGACTTTTGGCATCAAATTTATAAACGGATGTCTGTGAAAACAAGCCGTAAATCCCAACAGATTATATATATTTATTTATATAGGTATACTCAACTCATATGCCTTTCGGATTAGCGGGTATTTTCACAATCTTATCAAGCAAGGGAGCTGAAACATAAGTTCGTGAATCCCACCACGTGTGAAATTAAATAAAATTAATATTTGCTTACACTGTAAGATCGCGATTAGTTCAGCTTTCATTCTGAAAACCCAAGACTTTGTCTTTGAGCCTATTGAGGATAAATAAATAAAATGTAGAACATAGAATAATATATCATATAAATGAATCGCTCAGCCCAAGGTATTAGTTTAAATTTTCTAGTCAGCATAATTATAAATAAATATATATATTTTTTTTAATTAGTATTATTTCACTGTTTCAAAATCATGTTAGATTAACACCTTATTGAAATTAAAGGTATGGTTCATGATCAAAATCTTCTTTAATTTTTAAATAAATTTTTTCTAGTGTATTGTTATATTATAAACTCAATCTTTAAGGAGGATCAGGGAATTTATAGACGCTGTAATTCTTCAATGGTTTTAATTAGTCGGAAAAATATAGATGTATGATCGCTTATAAAACGAGATTTTAATCTCCCTCCAAGGTATTAGTTTAAATTTTCTAGTCAGCTTAATTATAAATAAATATATTCATTTACTAGTATTATTTCACTGTTTCAAAATCAAGTTAGATTAACACTTTATGGAATTTAAAGGTATGGTTCATGATCAAAATCATCTTTAATTTTCAAATAAATTTTTTCTAGTGTATTGTTATATTATAAACTCAATCTTTAAGGAGGATCAGGGAATTTATAGACGCTGTAATTCTTCAATGGTTTTAATTAGTCGGAAAAATATAGATGTATAATCGCTTATAAAACGAGATCTTAATCTCCCTGCAACAAAGTTCACGTTAGCGTCGTAGTTGGGAACCCGCGTCAGCGTCAGCGACGTCGCGACGTCGAAGTCGAAGTCAGCGTTGCTGCAATCGGTATCATTGATACTAATATCAACAGAGCGCAGATATGACATATCGATCGATATGCATTTAGGCCCAGGCCCACAGGCCACAGACCCACTCCACAACAACACAACAGCACAACAACACAACAACAATAACAACTCGATACCCAAATCAGCAGCCTTTATGCTTAATCACTCGGTTGCCTTTGATGTGGCCGTTTGGAGCCGTTGCCGTCGTCGTCGCTGCCGTCGTTGCCGTCGCTGCTGCCGCGCAGTTGCCATTGACGTTGACGTTGACGTTGACGTTGCCGTTGCCGTTGCCGTCGCAGTTGCCGTGCTGTCTTTGGGTTAATTGCGGCCAGCTCTTTGGGTGGCAAATCAATTAAAAACTCTATATGTATATGACTACAAGTATTTCGTTTGGCATGTGGAAAACCCGAGAAATCCAACAAACGACAGCGAAATCCATTCCCAGAATATGTCAGCTTCAGTTTCAGCTTGGAGAATGGCTTTAAAATGCAATTCTTTGTTAACACTCCCCTAAACTAAGGAACTTAACACCTAGCGCATTAATTCTCATTAATTTTTTTATACTGAATACTTACGAGTCATAAACATAAGCAATAAAATAAAACAAAGAAGATCGAATTTGCCATACGCTTCAAAACTAAATTTCAATATTTGTTATTAAAGAAACAATAAAGTTTTGTATACTTCTCAAAGAAGTTACCTTAAATTGTGATAAGAATATGAATAAAATTAAAATTTAATATTAAACTTAGACCTTTCAAACTGAACAACAAAATCGTTATACCCTACACAAACTACACTCCACACTTTATGCCAAACAATACAAAATGGTTTTATTAATGATTATGATAATTTTTATGAATTTATAAGAATAATTTAACAATATTCAAACTGAATGGGATTTTCTACATTGGACTTTTGGCTTTGGCCACAAAGTGAAACTTGGTCGCATAATTACAAATACGAGTATATTTTTAGCATTGGATCATTGTACTGACTCAACAGTCTCTTGAAAAAGTGCCCAAAATATACATTTGTTTTGAAATTCAAATCAAATTCAAAGTCCAAAGTGGAACTTGTACTCAACTCAACTGAGTGGATCGCTTTGTATGCGGCAGGGCGACAACTCGAAAGGAAATAATAGAAAAGGAAAAAATAAAAAAAAAAAGCTTAATTAAAACAAACGTTTGGCCATCTAATTAACATAACAAAGCCACTGTCGAGTCTGTTAAGCAGACAGTCAAATCCAGTCGAGTTGAGTAGAGTTTGCGTTTTGCGTTTTGGGTTGATTCATTTAGGCTTAAAATCTGTGTAGGAAAAGAAAAGGTCGCCACATTGACTAGAACCGAATGACTTGAATAATTTTTGCGTTTACTTTTTTGTTTAACATTCATATATGAGATGTTTGTATGTAAATTTATTTACGCCTGGTATGCGTAATTTGATTGCCTACCCTTCTTCTTCTTCCCCCCTTAGATTCCACTAAAGGGGCGGAAATTGCAATTAGTTGTTAGAAAAAAATGCCATAAATTAGATTACCCAACAAACATACGGCGCAAACTTAGTGCGATTATCGCCCCGACTTTGAGTTCCATTGCCATTTGAATTTGAGTTTGAGTTTCAGTTCAGTTCAGTTCCTTCCCCCCGAACAGCGTCTTTACCGTCCATTTCAGTCCCAACCACGTAACTGTAGCAGCAAATAGCATGAACAATGAGGCCATAATTTAAGGCATTATGGCCGAAATCAGCTCCACTCTCAGCCTCAGTCTCAGGCCCATAACCATACCCTGTTTCAGTCCCCAAACCAAGTTGAGCCGCATCGAGGCAATTCAAAAAACGTTTTTGTAATTCAATAAATTATTTATGTACTCGTTTAATTCCCCCAGTCACTCGAAACACAATATACAAAGTTTCGTATTTATTATTATTATTTAAAAATTATATATATATATTATGATTACGAGTACGATACGAGTATCTGCAATTTCCATTTGTTCGATTCATTAGACTTCGATTGTTATACGCCTCGATTCATTATTAACGTATAGCAAATATGAACATTTATTTTCAAATTTACAAAAAATAATAAAAAATATTACTTTTATATTGTTGTTCTGCTGCGAAACGAGTTCCTCTAAGTAGGGTCTGTCGGGAGGCCTTTTGAAAGAGCACAAAACAAAAGTTGAGTTTTGGTTTCTGTTGTTTCTTTTTCTTTTTTGTGCGTTGTCGTTGCTGCGATAAAGCAAACAATAAACTTGCCATATAAAGCATTCATAATTTAATTATATAGCCCCTTTTCACCACACACACGCACACACACGCACTAGTACAAATATAAAAACAATTCTTTAGAAAATCTCAGCGTTAATTTTGTGTAATAATAAGTTGAATGCCTCCGCATTCATTTTTAAAAGGAGTAGTTAATTTGAATGCCATTTATGGCCATAGACACACAGCATTGAAAGCGAACTCGAAACTAAGCCAAGTTATTTTTATTATTCAATAAAGCCAAACAATAGACTCACTTCATAGATCAACTTTGCTTGGAAATTGCTTGAAAATTAACAAAGTTAAAGTCTTCAAGCGAAGATAGAAGAAATCTTCACTAATAAATATTTTATTTATCAACAAAGCTGCGTTCAAGTATTAACGAAAATATATAAATAAACGAGATTATCAGTTGGAATGATATGTGAATAATTATGCTTCACACTTGACTGATAGCATTGCATGGAATTTGTTGTTATATTAAAAGTACTTGTAATATCTGTAGAGTCCACAAATGCGGGCTCATATCACAAGGTGTACCCATATCATTTATCATGAGGGCATTCTCTGTATCATATCGCCGTCACGTCAGTCCCAGTTTCAGAGTCAATTTCAGTTCCATTTTCATTTCCAGTTCTCCAGCTCCACGTGCTTTGGCAATCGCGACCACTTCACGCTTTCAAGATTTCAACAAACAACATATAAGAAAAAAGAAGAAAATATCAAAATCAAAATAAATATTTATAGATTCATTCAGTTGGTTCATTCATTTATCAAGAGCCTGACATTTGTGCTAATTTCAGAGCTTAGGCGCAGCTAATTAGTTGCGTTGTCCCAATTCATTAGATGCCATTAGATTCACCATATTTGATCTAAATGCACTCAGATTGTGATTGTGCCTTGTGGTGCCATCCGAAAGAACGTGATTTTGGAAAAGCTACAAACACTTCAACTTATTTTTAATTATTATTATCATCGATCCAAATATCTTTAAGTCAGACGAGAACAACAAATCGTGTACGACAACTACAACAACAACAACAACAACAACAACAAAGACGGACATCAACTGACAACAACTGACAACAGACAACGCATACGTGCAAATTTTTGTTGATTTCGTGAAAGTCACAAATTGGCATTAAAATATTTTTATACACATGACAGCAACAGCGTTGTTGTAAATAACAAAATAATAAAATTCACCAAATTATATGCGGCTTAAAAGGCCCACAAAATGCGAATGGTTGGCCAGACTCGATCGACAGACCGCACGCCGAATTCAACAATTTAGTATATAAAATTCCTTCAGAAGAGAGAAAACAATAACAACAACAATAACAGCAACAACAACAACTGCAAATGGCAATCATCGCGTAATATTTGTTCATTGCAAAATCAATTAACAATTTCAGGCAAATTGATATTAACGAGTTCTCGCAATAACCAGAAACTTAAAGCCCCACAAAATGTATCGCAACGTTACCGATTCCAATTCGAATTCGATTCGATTCGATTCAAATCACAAAATTACAAACACTTGCAGCAGAGCATATACGAGGTTGGCTTTAACAGTTTACAAGCCGATGCAGAACCTATTATGCACTTATTTTTCTTATTTAATTGTATTACTTTACGTAGGTAATTTCATTTCAAAAATTTCTTTGAAGCAATTGTTTTTAATTTGGTACAAATGGTTTTTTCACTCTAAAAATAAATACATTTAATTTTATTAGTTTTCAATAAATTTAAAAAAAAACACTAATCATTGGAAGGCAAAATATACACTAAAAACTAATCAAAAATTTCTTACCTTTTTTCACTAAAATTATTATTACTGATTACTCTTTTTAATAGCCCTTAAAATATTGGACAATATTTGCAAATTGTCGATAACATTATTTGTAATTTATTTCATTGTTTTTATTAAATTTTTAATTTAATATAAAAGTATCATAATTTGTTCTACTCTCAATAAACCGATTTTGATATCAATTTTCAAGTCGAAAACTCACAAGCAGCAGTTCGACATTTGATTTTGATTTGTTTTATCCCACCTCGAAGATACATACATATGAGAGTTTAGGTTTACATATAAATCACGTATATATACCATATGCAACTGCACATTTATTAACATATGGGTATATATGTTTAAGTATATCTCGATACGAAGCCAGCACGATTTCTTTACGGTATGTGGAAGCAATCACGCAAATCCATAACCATATCCACAAACAGTGCAACAAATTTGTACAGATATTCGAGCGCAAATCGTTAAAGCAAATAATAAAATTGTTTAGTAAAAAAAAAAACAAATGGAAAAAAGACAACAACAAATTGCAACTGCTGTTAATAATAGCTAAAATGTTTTTAATTAAGTGCAAATGCCAGATTAACGATTACAAGAAAAACACGTTCCATTAAAAACGCCACAACGTTTTGGCTTTCGGATTTGTCCGTCAAGTGTGACTTTTTAGTCTCAGTCTCAGTCTGATTCGGATTCGGATTCAGAGTCTCCGTCTCCGAGTCGCATCGTGATTGAGATTGTGATGATTCCAAATTGGAAACGAGGATCGTGTCGTAATTTGTTGACGCCAAGCAAACTTGATTTGATTAAGTTTCAAAGTACAACAACAACAACAATAAAAATGGGAACAAAAATATCAAAAAACTTTAGTTGAGACTCGATTATGTCACCCCTATTATTATGAGATTATGGAATAAACCGAGCTCTAAATAAAGCCACTTTAATTGTTTATATGGTAATTTCAAACCAAAATATTAATTTCCTAAAATAAATGCAATGAAACTTAAAGCAAATCTAATCCAAACACTAATTGAAAAGGTTCTTAGAAAACACAATGCAATAATTATTATTTGAGAAGGCCAAAACCATTTTGCTTTGAGGCAACAAAAAAAACAACAGCAGCAGCTGCTTTTAACTTGACCAAATGAAAGAAATCTTAATTAACGCATAAACGATTCACGCTTATCTCGTTATGTGGACCATGACTGGCATCTGTATCTGAATCTCTATCTCTATCTGTATCTGTATCTATAGCTGTCTAACATGGCCATCACCTTTTGTAGTCATTAAAGCGCCTCAATTTTCATTTTCATCTTTTTTCATCGTTACTCGTATTACTTTTGTACCCGCAAGGGGCCAAATCGGTGGTTGGTTTTGTTAAGAAGTCATTCATAAATGATTAACGTTGTGTCCCTGATGGTCGGACCAAGAAAACGGCCAAAATAACCTTCAGACAAGACATCGGCAAACCGAGGCAGAGGATTTTCCCCATTTCCACTTTATCTGCACGTTGATCGAAATACAAGGAAAATAACTTGATGCCAAGTCATAAAAAACAACTTAACAAAATACAAAATAATACTTGTGCCCACATGGACTTATTTAATTTTTGTTTTTTTTTTTTTTGCTCTTTTTATATTTTTGTTTTTCATATGAGTGCGCGCTTAATTTGATTTCATTTTCTTTTTTTCCTTTTTTTCTGTTTATTTTCTTTAATTTTTTTTTTCAGATATTTTTTTACTATGTATTTGGGTATTGTGTGTGTGAGGCTCGGTAATTACGCTGAAAAACTCATTTGACGGCTCGCACTGTCACTATGTGTGTAATAAATCTTTCGATATGTATAATTTGGTGCCGGCGCGGCCAACGCACAGGCCAAATTGTATCTCATAGATACGAGGCGAGCTCGGTCTAACTGTCTATCTGTCTTTCTGTCTGTTTGTCTGTCTGTCTGTGCCTGTCTCCGTAAATGTGTGTACTTTGTATTTTGGTGCCTCCTCTCGCAACGGGCGATGTCGGAGCCGAACAGCTTAGCTGAGGATTGGTTTGGATTGCTTTCGGATCGAAACTCATCTCATCTCGTCTCATCTCGACTCATCAGTGTCGGCATCTGTATCTGTGTCTGTAAATGTGTCTGTGTGGTTGTTTGCCAGTTTTAAGCTGCCTGGGACAACAGTTGCTGCTGCTACGGCTACGGCTATTAAGAGTGGATTGACTATGCCTAGCCCTGCAATCATTACTCATCTGGCATTTTTCGGCTGAATGTTGAATGCAGCATGTTGCAAGCTGTGTGTTGCATGCCGCATTTCGTTTATTGTCAATGATGCTCAAAGAACGGGCATGAAACGAAAGAAAGAAGTATCTGCAGCCTACTCGATAACTCGCAGGGGGCAGTTATAAGATACATTTAAGTCAGACACATACACAAAGTATCTTTAAGTTTGTGGCACAATTTATTGCTTCCCACACACGCAGACAAAGCGTTAGCCTCAAAATATGACAAGTCATAAATGTCTCACAAATGCTCACTCATTTGCAGCATCTCCAACTATAGATACAACTATAAATACAGATACATCGCGAGCTACAGATACAGATACAACTACATCTACGGCAGCAGAATAAATGATGCTTTTGTTCTCGTAAAATCAATAAACGAAACGTACATTGAATGACATATCGCTCAATAAACATAAATTATAATTTATAAAACCTTTGCCTTGTTTTTTTATGCTCATTTTCATTTCAAATTCAATTCAATTCATTTGTTTACTCGTATTTCTACGCTTGGTTCTACTCCCTGCCAACTTGATCTTTGTTTAGTTTATTTGTTTAAAATTTAAATCGAAGCAACTTTCAGCGCCGTCATTTCTTTTCATTTTGGCAGCTATTACGAAAGGAAATAAAGAAATCAAATCTTTGCCTAGAAAATGATATAGGGCAAGTGTCTACAGTTAAACTGCGCTATAGCAAACTTCAATGGAAAATAAAAAAAATAAGCAAATATCTTATTAATAAAAATAAACTGTGTTTTTAATAATACAAAAATTAAAAGAATTTAAAATGTAATTGTAATATAATTGAAAGAAATGTATCTTAAAGAATTTGGATTAGCTAGAAAACAATTAAACAAGTTTCTATAACAAGAATTAACAGTTTTAAGTAGCACCTAAACTTAAATAATTTATTAACTTATTAATACACGACTAAATGCAGTCGGCAAAGAAAACATTAATTAGACTTAAAATTATATTAAGAATTAAAATTAATACTAAATATAAATAATAAACTGAAACGAAAAAAAAATTTAATTTAAAAAAGTTCACTTTAAGTCAACGCTAACTTTTAAATCTTTTCAGTTATAAATTGATGTTTCTTTATTTTTTTTTTCAAATTATATTTTAAATTCTTAATAATTTATTTCTGTTGACTGACTTAAGTCGCTGTTAAGTAAGTAAATACTTTGATGGGCATATAATTAAAACTCTACATGAAAATATCAAATATATTTAAATATAACTAATACAAATTCCGTGTAAAAACTTGAGATACAATCAATCTAAATGTCTTGTGCTTGATTGAGAAGGTGTGTCTTGTATCAAGCTTTGACTGTATTATGAAAAATACACAGAAATTGAAAACATTGGCTAGAAAATAAAGAATGAAATGCGAATGATATATGTTTAAAAGTATTTGCGTGTTGTGTGTTGGCCTTTTTTGATGCTTGCTCATTAAAAGACGCGGCGGGGAAACTATTTAAAATATTTTAATTATTTGCATATTCAAATGTTTATGGCATTTGAGTTGCTTGCCGCGTGGGCGTCAGCAGTTTTAAAGCGTTTTTAATTGCCGCCTTAGTCTGTTAATCGCAGCCAGACCAGCTGACGTCTATATACCCTGTAATGGTATTGGAATGGGGAAGGGAGCAGCAGCAGGAAGGGAACGAGACCTTCAAAAGTTGCACCATCATTTGGAACTAGAAAAAAAAAACAGAAACAGAATAATAAGTATGAGTACAACATGAATTTCGAGTATATGGCCGAGTCATGTGGCGTTCGACTTGATGGTTGTTGTAAATGTTGTTGTTGTTGTTGTTGTGCGGCGATTGTGAAAACACTTCACTTAACAGTGAACAGTGAACAGGAACAGGGAGCAGTGAACAGGAGGAGGCACTGAAAATTGAAGCCCACATTCGAATTCGAATACGAATACGAGTACAACAACTGCGGAGACGACAGAGTCAACCATTTGAAACATGAGCCTCGTGAGTGCTGATAATACTCGTGAATGTATGATGAATACGAATGTTTGTGCGGGCTGGGTTACGAATGAATGGTGTATGATTAGGGATGGTGCAGAGGGGGCAAGTGAGAGAGAAAGAGTGGGAGGGATTAACAAGTAGAAAGGCAAGGGCAGCCACAGGCATCGCATATGAGAACAATGACAAATACGTGAGCTGATATATCATATCATTATTTATCATCATCAACATCATTATTGTGCTGATTATTATAGATGAGAGTACAGGAAAAACGGGTTAATGCCTCATATCTGAACAACTTTGGCATGCCTTGTTTTATAAGATAAAAAAAAGCACTTTGTTTTTGTATTTTTTTTTTTTCAAATTAATTGTTTATTAATTTGCATATTTTATTTTATTATATTTAGGTTTAATTTATATCCCATGCATGCAGCCCAATAAATTTGTTTCAATAATACAATAATATTCGCTTCATATCATAATATTCTACAATTAATTAGATCTTTTATACATCAATCATAATCCTCATTTTCGTCTTTTTTGCTCTAAATAATTTACAAGAACTCTCTCTTAAGTTTGAAGGACCGTCAACTAATTAGATATATGATTTCCATATATATGTAGGTATCGTTATATATATTCATGTACATAGTTAAGCAGCTAAATGTTATAATAATGAAAAAAATAACCTATATGTGAAAAAATTAAGTTTATTTTACAGTTGAGTTTTTTCAATTGAAAATACAATGAACAATAATCATGAATAAAACTACTATCACATTTAAATAGATGTATGCACACACACACACACACACACACTTGTGTGCATATGCGTGTGTATCTGTATCTGTAGGTGTATCTATATCTGACTATGCAACACAAATGCCCAAAGCATGGCTAATTTTATTGAAAATAGCGACAGAAAACTGAAATTAATGATAAATATCACGCAAAGCAAATGTGAAAAATTGTCGCAATTTGTTTTTTCATTTTTGATTTAACAATTTTGTATTTGTTGCTTATTTTAAATTTTAATTGTGCCTTTCTACCTCATATTTCTTCTTTATTTTTAACTTTGGCAACTTTTGGGCAGCGTAAACTTTATAATGAGGTGTCGCTCTCCCTCTCTCTCTCGCACTAAAGAAAATTTAAATCAAAAATTCCAGTTTTTCAAAATGCTTATGCTCTACTTTTATTTTGATATATTTAGTTTTGTTTTTCGTATCTAGTTATAATCGACAAAAAAAAATGTTGAAATTAATGCATATTTAAGCATTAATCATTTTCACAGCAGAAATTGATAATAATTATTATTATTAAATATATATATACTGTTATTGTTTTTAATCTTCTTTTTGCATATACATATATTACTCCGAATATGTTTGTTTTTTCTGTTAATTCAGCGCTTAATCGTATATGGTTTATGTTTCGTATTCATAAGTACTTAATCGGGTTTTCGGTATGCATAATTTACGACAAACCCCCTCCATCACTGCTTTGTCTTCCTTTCTCATATCCCAAATCTGTCTAAATACATATTTTAGTATTTATATATAATTTGTTGATGGCCTAGTTAGTATAAGTATAAGGTTTGCTCAATGCTTTCTCTAGTTTTATTTTGTTTTTTTTTTGTTTTTGTTTTTGCTCTTGTTTTTGTTGATTTCAGCATAGGCGTAGTTGGTATATAGTCTAAATATATATAGTTAGTTGCATTATATCGTCGCCTATATAGGTATTTAATTTCATATGGTTTGATCTTCATTTTAATCTGCATCTTTTTTTTTGGTTGCTGTTGTTGTTGTAAGTCACAATATGGTTGGCTAATTTATGGGGTATGGTATCAATTATCATGAATATACGTATGTTAATGTTAGCTATAACTGTTTAGATGTTCGTATCCCTCCGATTCGTGCCAGTTAAGTGGTTTTTGATTACCTAACCCACAATAAATATTAAAAAAAAGTAACACAAAATTTGTATAATTTGCGTGTGGCTCTCTATAAATAAGTATATGTTATGTACTATTTATACAGAGAAATATATGTATATATATATGTATTTATATACTGCCCATATTTGTATCTGTGGCTTTATCTTTGATTTTAATCCTAAACATTTTTTGGCTGCCATCTGACACATAATTTAGTTTAGTTTCTGTTTATTATTGTTGTTTTTGTTGTGCTACTTACATACTTAAAGATACTCGTATATATGTCTATATATGTCTCGTATCGTATATATAACATGCTCCTCGACATGTACATACACGTATATATTGTTGGTATACCCCATACTGCACTTAGGCAGCTCTAAGCGTTAATGCTTTTTAATTGTTAATTGTTTTTTGTATTTCTCTTTTGTTTTTTCATTTTCATTTTCATTTCCATTTGTTGATTTGTTTTCTGCTAACTAGTTTTACACGTTGTCATGCTGTTTTTGTGTATTTTTATTTCGCTTTTGGCCAAGTCTAAAGTTTGTAGTTCAAGTTTTATTCGTAGGCCTTTTTGAAAGCGTTATTCATCCTCTCTTTCTCTCGCTCTCTCTTTCTCTCTCTGTTTCCATCTCTTTCTTTAAATTGTTTGCTATATTTTGTGTCAATTTGTGCTTTGACTTTGTTACTTTCAAGTTTTTGGGCCAACTCAAAACACAGCTCATTATTATTTCCTTTTTTAAGGTTTTTAGTTCAAGCAAAATGTCGTAATTTGAGCTTAGTTTGAGTATTTCAAAATTATACAATTTGCGGCATTAAAAAGAACTGAGAAAGAACTGAGAAATAAAAAAAGAACATTTAGTTTTTAACTTTGAACTGACTATAAATTAAAGATTTTTTCCCTGTTTTTTCCTAGTTAACTGTGACAAATCAGTTTTGACATCATCTTGGCCATAATAAAATCCACAAAAATTTCTATTTTATGCACAACTATTTACATCATTTTTTGGGCTTGTCTTTCGTATAATTTCGTATTAGGGGTTTTGTGGTATATATGAATTTATGGTCAATCTGTTGTCCTCATCTGGAAATTTAGAGAGTCCAATTAGCCGTGTTTTAATTAATAATAAATTTTTATAATTTATTTAAAGCTGCTTTAAATTTTTGAAATCGTTGCTGGTTTTTTCGCTCTTTACATTTTTCATTTCTCCTTGTGCATTCATGCATACAAATTATGTTTATGTTAATTAGTTAGCTAGTCATTAATTTCTTTTATCGTTTTGTTGCTTTGTTGTACATTTTAATTAAAGCTTATTAAAATCGTCGCTTGGAAACCAAATATAATGTTAGCATTGGCATAAATATTTATTTGCTATTTGATAATGCTGTACTTAATTTATGACTTTAATTACCATGAACGCACAAAATTTGCCCGTTTAAAATAACTGTCATTATCGGCACGTAACAGATAAATTATCGATAGACAACAAAAAAAAAGAGTCAAGAACTATTTTCAGCGAGACTCATAGAAAATATAAATATGTAAATCAAAGTGTAAATGAATTTTTAGTTCGGGCAAATGTTTTAATTAAGTCGCAAATTTTGTAGCGCTTGGGTTAAGCTGACCCCAAAGCAGCCACTTGAAAAAGTGCAAAAAATGAATGAATGAAAGGCAAAAACAAAAGCAAAAAGCAAACATAAACTGGTTGTCTGTTCACTCTCTCGCGAGTCTTGATGTGTATTTCTTTCTCTGTCTGTCGCGCTGTCGCACATTAACATGAGCTTTATGACCAGCCTCAATGCGAGGCGTCCCTGTCTAAAGCTCCAACTACTCCTCCCTCTCTTTCTGCTCTCCCACCCACACTCGGGCCGTTTGTTAGACAGCTTCCGCTGTCGCTGTCGTTGGCTTTGCAGTCGACGTCATTGTCGCATTTTTTGTCTTTGCTTTTCATTTTGCGCTCTACTTGAGTTTTTATCGCCTTTTTTTAAGTTTTTTTTTTATTTTGGCGGCGCTTGCTGTGACTTTATTTCATTTTTTTCATTTGGACTTTGTTTAATGCGCTTTGCGTCATTTCATTTTGAACAATTTTCGTGAGTTTTTTCTGTTTGCATTTTCAGCTTAAATTTAAAAATAACTAATCATCTGCGTCTGTGTGTGTGTGTGTGTGTGTGTTTCATTTGATTTTGTGTGCAGGCTTTTGGGTGTATTTGTTTTTTAATGCCGTTTTATTTGCATACTTTTTTTGTGTTTGTTTCGCATTTTATGTGTATTTTGCTGGCCCATTATTTAGTTTATTTATCTCTGTTGATGACTTTTAAATGGCACTTGCTCTTAGGCACAGCGGAATTGGGATTGCACAAGGGGGGACGAATGGGAATGGGGAATGGGAAGAAGTGAAATGAATGCCAATCGAAAGGCCAAACAGACACACACACACATTTACACATACATTAGTCAATTAGTGTTGGGCAGCAAACTTTGAAATTTAACGAAAAAAAAACAAATCGAAAGTTGTCATCAATAAAGTTTTGTTTTTTTTTTTTTGTATTTGCTGTAAACAAAGTTTTATATATACATACATATGTAGCATTTAGATTCTATTGATTCAGACCCCCAAAAATTTCTGAGCTCATTTCTATTTTTAAGCAATGAAAGAAAAAAATACTAAACACTTGAATTTTCGAGTGCAGCACTTGAAAAGCAGGCACCCATTATCTCTAAAGATTTTCCTCAAAAGCACAATCGGCAATTGAAACGAGTGCAGCCTTTGTCTCAGTGTAGCATTTCAGAGTTGCAACTCAAGCACCTGTCTGAGCTACAGTTAGTCAAAAAAATTTACATTTCTTTTTTCAATCAATTTGTTGCTAAAACCAAGCAACCATTACATTAAAATAATTGAATTAAATTATTTTTTGAATTGAAGATTAACGCATAAAACACATTTTAAATGAACTTGTTAGTTGAAAAAATATATCAAAACTTAACAATTTCGTTGAAACTGATAGTAAATTTGAAGCAATTTGAATGTTTGAAAAAATTAAATTTCTGACGTTTGCAAAAACACCGACATTTCGAACGGCTGTTTTAAAAGCAATTCTCTTTAAAAACTCTATACATCCTATACATTTTGTTAAGCTTTTTTTTAAAAAATCAGTGAGTTAAAACAAAAAAGGATTTATTTCCAAAAAAAACATATTATGGGAACTTTGTATTTTATCAGAACAGTTGCTTTACCAACAGCAAACATATAGGTTTTATTATAAAGGATATTAAATTAATATTTGTTTACCCTAATTATTGTTATTTGAAAATTATTTTGATTTGATAATTATTTGTTATTTTAAATAGTTTAAGTCAATAAATTTTTTCTTTATTGTGTTTTAATTTAAGAGATTAAATAAAAACCCAAGAAAACGTTTTCCTTCTGTAAAATAAGATAAGCGTATTATATATATTATCAAAACAATTACTTGAGCAACTGTGTGCTTGAATATTGTGTAGTATGCTTAGAGTGTATGACGACAACGACCTCGCATTGAATGGGTTATGAATGATTTTTGAATTATCAATTGAATTTAAAAAAGTACACAAAAAACACTCAGACTGAGACTCCGAGTCAGATTCAGACCTGTCTCGGAAAATACACATAAAGATAGTAGTAAATTTTAATTACTGCCAATTGGCAGTATTCTAATCTATGAGGGCCACTTTAATATATTGTATGAATTGAATAAATGAATATATATGAGTTTTTTGAATAGATTGCAATCAATTCCCAGAGCTAAATCAGCATACAAAACGAACGTTTTGCAATCCTGCTTTATACTAAACAAGATCTGTTGACGTTTTGCTTTCTACTAGTTAGTATAACAACATACATATGGACTTGTAACTTAATAGTACCATATAGAAACTATACTATATATACGTATACTCGATAAGTTCGCATGTGGTCTACATAAGCAGTTGGGGGCAGTTCCTGCCATGGCGCTGGTTTTGTTGTCTCGTCTTGTCTTGTCTTGACTTGTCTAGTCTTGTCGTATCGTGTTGTGTCGTGTCTTGTCTTGGCTATGGACTCGTTTCAATTTAGGGCAGACCAAAGTGAATCATGTGAATGAATTCAGCTTAACTCACTCACAAATCAAATGGGTAAACGAGTCCACTTTTGGTCAATGGGAAACGGATGTCGTTTTCTGCTCTACGCCTTTTAAGTTTTTTATTTTTTTCATTTTTGTTTTCGAATCTACAAACAAATTAATCCGAATGCGATTTTTTCTTGTTGTTGTTTTCTGATTAAATGTTGCGTAGCACTTTATTTTTTTTTACTGTTGATAAACAAATATGCACTCCTATGTGGTTTTATACAAATATACCGGATTTCCTATGAAGAAAATATACAATTTCTGGAGAAAGATTAGTTAAAATTTTTGAGAATTTCTTAACAATTGGCACCTAAAGAGAAGTAGATTATTTTTTTTTTAAGTTGAAATGATTGAAATGCTCTCAGCTTATTTAACCCAGTACATTTTATATTTAACATATTATAAATTTTCAATGCAGTTATCTTTTAATTAGATTAAAGCAGGTATTAAAACCGAAATCGAGGCCTTTAACCTTTAACCAGTATTAACCGAATGAAATTGGTAATCGTACTAAATACCTAACCAAAATAACATTTTTTACTATAGCGAAATCGAATTTATTAAAACCGAAATAGCCGATTAGTAACCGATTCATGTAAAACTGTTAGTTACGGTTAAATCAGGCACTAAATTCTATTATGTTAATGTGTTTTCGTCGTTTTTAAATAGTGCTTTTTTGAAATCAAAAAACTTTACTTTTTTAACTTTTTTATAACATTTTTACCACTTTTTGTCGAAATCATATCGGTATTTCCAAACCGAAAGCTACAAAAACACCGGTAACCGTTCTAAAGATCTTTTGATATAAACAAAAATCAAAATACAAACATAACCAAAACTCCTTATGAAAATCAATATTTTATACGATTTGACACCCCGATTTAAGGAATAAAATAAAATATTTTCATTCAATCTTAGTTAAAAATGTTGTGGGGGAAATAAGCTGTGGCCCACTGTAAGTCTTGCTCTGCTTGCATTACACATACCAACAAAATATGCATGTATGCGTGTAAGTATGTACATATGTATGTATGTGTAACACAATGCGATCATTATGTGGGCTCCTCATAATCAACGACTTTGACTGCGACCTCCCTTTTCTACTCCCATCTATGCACACACACACAGACACACACAGACTTACAATGTGTTTGTATATGTATGTGTGCATGTGCGAGGCAAAAGCTGAAAGTCTTCCATCAATGACAACAATCAATCACAGTGACTTGCGGGCGAATCGGAGCAAAGAGGGGGGAACTGAGAGAGAGAGACGCTGACACCAAAAGCAGCAAAGCAACGAAGCAAAGTGCGAGGCGAGCAAGAAATCAAATTAAAGCAGCTCGCAGCACAGTGACAGTGACAACAACAAAGTAAACTAAGGTAAAATATAATATAATATCAAACGACAGTGGAGTGAGGAGGAAAGGAAGGCAAAGGAGGCAAAAAATATAATCCACAGAAGATAAAAAGAAATGCCGACGGCAAATACTGTTACTGTTACTTTGGCTCTCTTTGGCAGTCAAATCAATTTGTACATTCTGCATTTTGTTCAATTGAAAACACAATTTTCTTAAATTTTTGCATTCTCGCATATTCGCATATTTTGCTTCAAATAACGTCGCATAATTTGGAATAATTTTTATTTGCATTTTCATCTTCATTTTAAATAGAGGGTGTGTTTAGTTGTTGTTGCTTGTGTATATAGGGTGTATCTTTTCATTTATTCAATTTGGCTGAAGAGATTTCCTTTTTTTCTTGCATTTCTATATAATTCTCGTTTTATCTCGATTTTTAAAAATAATAATTAAATAAGCATATGTTTGTTTAGTTTTTAGCATTTTTCATTTACTTGTTATTATTATTATTGTTGTTGTTGTTGTTGGTTTACACGCATTCTTGTTTGTTTTTTGTTGGTTTTGTTGTTGTTGTTGTTGTTTAATTTAAATTAAATTAATTACTAAAATTATTTTATAACAAATATCACTACAATAGTTTGCATTTTTTTGTTGTTTGTTTTGTTTTGTTGTTGGTTTGTTTTTTGTTTGTTTTTTTCTTTTTCGTTTATCTCTTTTTATCAAATTACTACAAGTTACTAAAAGAAAATGAAATTCAATTATTTTCATACTTTTCTTCTGGTTTTGGCAACAATTGTTCGCAGCTAATTTTACAAGTACATTTAATTAATTAATTATAAATCAAATCAAATCAAAAATAAAACAGGTCAATAATGGGTTAACAGTTTGCCCATGGGTTAAAAACAACAACACACATAAATTCAGGTTGTTCAGGTTGCATTTAATTCTTTTCGTATGACAATAAAATGCAAAACTGAATTCATTGCTCTAGTTTTTTTTTACAAATAAATCTCTTAGTCAAAAGATATCACAATTACAATGCTCAGTGTTCTCTTTAACTCACTTGAACTTTACTTTTGTACACACTCTTCTAACACACGCAAGCTGCGAGCTGCAAGCAAAGAGAGCACTGAGCTTTCTCATAATTACAGTGCTCGTCATATGTTTATTGTCATACCAAAAAAAAAAAAATGTTGCACGTATTGTTTCATTTTCAACTCAAGGCAAATGACATAAAATTGAATTTCAACTAAAACAAGACATTTTCCAATTTGTTTACTAAAATCAAAAGTTCTCTATATCTCAATTATTTCATTGACGTTTACTTGGTAAGCGTCTGTCTCAATTGTTGTTGTTGTTGTTGTTGCTGCTGCTGTCGATAGTTGTTGTTGTTGTTGTTGCTGTTGTTACTCTTGTTGCTGTTGTTGTTGTTGTTGTTGGATCACACGTTGTAGCAGGAGATTTGCTGCAGTTGCTGGAATGTTGGCGCTGTCGCTGCTGCTGCCGTCGCCGACGTCGCTGCCGAGCCGAAGGGCACAAACGAAGCCGGCCCCAAATTCGCTGCCGCTGCCAGCGACGCTGCCGCCGCCGCTGCTGCGTAGGGATGCATGCGATGCTGCGTGCGCAGATATTGACGGTACTTGCCGCTGAGCTTGTCCGTCGCCGTGGGCGGCAGGCGGTGCATGGGCGTGGCCTCAGGACCGGCCTGATAATTGCTAGGAACTGTTGCCATCGGCGACCGATCGATCAGCAGCGCTGCCGCCGCCGCTGCTGCCGTTGCATCCCACGGTGCAACTGGAGGTGGCAGGCAGTGTTGTTGTTGCTGCTGCTGCTGTTTGGCGGCAGCGCTGTTGGCGTAGCTGCCGCCGCCTGAAATTAACGCATCCCGTTTGCCAGCAGCGTTGACAGCGGAGCTAACAGCGGCGTTGGCAGCGACTGCAGCTGCGTTGCTGCTTTTGGCTGAATACAGCGCTGCCGCATGCTGCATGTGTTGTTGCTGTTGCTGTTGTTGTTGTTGTTGCTGGTGAGAGTGTGTGTGTGGGTGTGTGTGAGAATGTGCATGTGGATGTGTGTGTGCGTGGGCGTGTGTGTGAGAGTGTGAGTGCTGCTGCTGCTGCTGTTGATGCGGCGTCAGCGCAGCAGCCAACTGTTCCCATTGACCCGACGCCGACGTCACTGCTGCTGCTGCGGCTGCTGCAGCGGCGACTGCGGCTGCTGCTGAGGTGGCTGAGTGGCTTTGGCTTTGTTGACGACTTTGGTTGCGTTGTTGTTGTTGTTGCTGCTGCTGTTGTTGTTGCTGTCGCAGCTGTTGTTGTTGTTGCTGTTGTTGTTGCTGCTGCACTGGATACAGCGCCTGTTGCGACATTTGTGACATTTGCTGCTGCTGCTGCTGCTGACGCAGCTGCTGCTGATACGCTGCTTGTCGCTGCTGTTGTTGTTGCTGCTGCTGCTGTTGTTGCTGCTGTTGCTGTTGTTGCTGCTGCTGTTGTTGCTGCTGTTGTTGTTGCTGCATTTGTGTCTTGCGTCTGGCAGCGCTGCTTGGCGCCGCAGCAGCTGTTGCTCCTCCGCCGCCCACTGCCGCTGCGCTGCTGACTGCACTGCTGGCAGCGCTGCGCGCGGTCGCCGTCGCTTGCATGTTGTTCACAAACGGACTGCGACGCTGCGACTCCATTTTGCGAAAATAACAGGGATGGATCATCAGCAGCGGCTCGACACGTTGACCGGCGGGTGGCTTCGGCTGATTTGGCAGCTCGTATTCGACGCTGCAGTCGACGTGCAGCGGAATGCTGTAGTCCTTACCGCTGCTGACGCTGACGCCGACGCCGCTGCTGCTGCCGCCGCTGCTGACAGCGCTGCTCAAGGCAATTGCTGTGGAGGCGGCGCTGCTGCTGTTACTGCTGGCGTTGGCGTTGCTGTTGCTGCTGTGTTGACGCTGCTGCTGCTGATTGCTGGCAGCAACCTGCGTTGCAGCGTGACGTGTGTTATTGTTGTTGGCGGGCTGATGCTGGCGTTGTTGTTGTTGTTGCAGCAACTGTTGCTGATGTGCAGCAACTGCAGCATGATACATGTGTTGTTGCTGCTGTTGCTGTTGATGATGATGTTGCTGCTGCTGTTGTTGTTGCTGCTGTTGTTGCTGCAACTGCTGCTGTTGTTGTTGCATTGCGTGCGAGAGCGAGAGCGAAGACATGGACGACATGTCATAATTGGCATAACACGCAGCCATCGTCATTTTTAACTCTTGTTGTTGTTGTTGCTGTTGTCACACACAAAATTGTTGCTTTTTTCTTTTGCTTAGAATTTTCTCTTAAGTTTTGTTTAGCATTTCATTTTAATGAGATTTACAACTTTTGTTCACTTCACTTTTAAGAAATTGGCACTGGTAATCCAAATGAGAGAGCGAGAGAGAGCACAGCTTTTAACGGTATTTAAAGCTGCTCTTAATCCGTTTGTTTGTTGTGTGTGTAAGTGTGTGTGTGTGGGAGAGAGAGGAACCTTAATCCATATGTTGCTGTTGCTGCGTGCGTGTTGATTTTTTTTTGTCGCTTTGTCGCACCCGTATTTCAATTATTATTTTTTGCAGTTTATTGTAATGTTTAATCAGTCTTTAATTTATTTTTATGTTTCTATTTTAGCTGCAAATTGAGTTTTTGTATTGTTGCTTAATTTTGTTCAGTCTTAAATGCAAATACACGCGTGTAATTTACAGTTTCTGGTTTTTTTTTAATTGTTTTATATAGCGTTCGTTTAAGCTTTTAGCTCAAAACACGTCCGTTCCCGTTGAGCAGCGCAAGCGAAATGAAACGACAATTTAGTATTGTCGCTTTTGTGAGTTTTTCAGAATTCAGCGCGCAACGAGAGCGCAGTGCTGAATTGACGCGTCAGAGAGTAATGCTGAATGAAGAGAGACAGAGAGAGAGAGCGCAAAGTCAGCTGTTACGCGACGCCAACCTCGACGTCAACGTCAACGACTTTGTTTTTATTTTAGTTTTGTTGTTGTTGTCTCTCTATTTTTCTTGCACTTTGTATATTAGTTTGTGTGTACAATATTTTGTATGCAGTTCACTTTTCTGTCACTTTAATTTTTGTTAGCTAACTTGAAGAAATGTTATTAAATTTCTAGTAGCAATGTCAATTTTATATTTTGTATTTTGTTTCGTTCACGTTCTCGGAGTCGTCTGCACGCGTCGAACTCTCTCAAGCAACTGTCTCTCGAAGTGTGGCCCTTTTTTGAGGCCAGCAATTTACCTGCTGTTTTGTTGAAGCAGCCGCACAGCTGATTGCCGACTCGGCCGTGACGTCGACGCGTATTCAGCAAACACACACACACACACATATATTGCTTTGTTATCGTTGCTGCAAACGCTTAAGCCAATTGCATTCAGTGGCTGAAACTGAAACACATGCCGCATCCACATGGCTCGCTCTCACTCTATATCTCGCTCTCTCTCTTTGGTCGCTCTGTGTGCGTGTTGGTGTCGTTTACAAATTCAGCTATATAATAGCTACGGCGGCCATCTTTACAACTGCGTTTGTTGTTTGGCTACGAGAGAGAGCAACGTCTCTGCTGCTGCCGCTGCCACTGTCGCTGCTGCTGCCTTTTTATTTTGTAATCATATTTTTGCTGCCGTTCTCGCTCTTTTAAGCGTCTGTGTTAAGTGTTGCCCTGCTTTAATTTTTATGATTTCTTTTATGGCCTCTCCGTCTCTGCGCAGTTTCAGTTTTATGTGTTGCTTTGATCATACAAACTTACATATTCAAGTATGTATGTATGTACATATGCCACCAAACTGTTGTTAGCTCCGTTTTAATGGCATCGGCGACAAGCTCTTGAAAATTCTGAAATACATAATGTACAATGTGCAAACATACTTAAATATTTAAGTACCGTATGTCAAGTACTGAATTTGGACAAAAAAAAGAACACATATTATTATTAATGTTACATACAATGTACATAGTTCAATACAATTTGTTTAAGAATCATACACAAATTTAATTATTTAAAAGAAAGTAAAATGATTATTAAGAAGATATATATTTATTGCAATTAATTTGATAATTTTCTTGACGTTCTGTTAGTCAAGTAATTATTTTGACACTGTAAAAATTACTTTTATGTTTTATTATAGCAGCTAATAGTAATAATTGGAAAAGTAAGAACTAATAAAAATTATTAATACAATTTTTGTATTTGTCAAAATAATTACTTCTATTTCATTTTAATACAGTTATTAATCTTTTTTGAATTTCTCAATAATTTTTTTACTTTTCAATTTGTTTTCTTATCATTTTTAGTTTCAGTTTAAATTTAATTTTCAAGACAATTTTCATAATCTTATTTTAACTTGAATCAACTGATCTTTGTTGGTATAAATAAATAAGCAAATTAAAAAACTTAACAATTTTACTGATTAAAATAAAGGAAACTTAAGAATTAAAAAAAAAACAGACAAAACAATTACTTATGCTACATAGTATGTTTTACAAATTTAAATTTAAATTAAAATACAAATGAAGTAATTTAATTTAAATAAATATGCTCTAGTATTTTTCTATTCTCTTATGATTTAAAATTTTTTATTTCTCTGAAAATTGTTTGTACACACTTGCCAGTGCAATTTGGTTGCAATTTGCCGACATCTCTTCTTCTTTCTTCAAAGGTGCGGCACTAAAATAAGAAACCCAAAAAAAGCCTTACAGCTGCCCTATTACAAAGGCAACAACAAAAGCAACAACAACTAAAATAAGTTCAAACTAAGCCACACGGAAACTGCGCAATGAGCACAAAATGTTGAGTGCAAAAGCTGCCAGCAAATAATACACACCAAAGGAGATTACCCCTCCCACTTACCTCTCTCACCCACCATCACTCACCACTCACATTGTAGCAAAAACAAAACGAGCAAAGCATAAGAAGCGACAACAGCAGCAGAGCAAACAACAACAACAACAGTAACGAGCCCACATTAAACTTAAATGTTGCAGACATTTCTGCACTAAAAACTAAGCAATTTAAGTCAGCGCCCCTCTCTTCCTCCCGCACAACACCACTATCATCATCAGCATTGACAACAACAACAGCTTCGTCGTCGTCTGCAAGCACATATACATATGCGTTACTAACACACTTGTAGATAGCAGACACACTCACACACATACACACTCGGAGAAGACGATTACACACATTGTAATAAATAAGGAAGGTCGTTGCCATAGCAGCAGCAGCAGCAGCAGCCGACACGACGTTGGTGTAGTTGTTGTTTTTGGTATTTCTTTTTTGCGCTCTACCTTTGTTGTTAGTGTTGCTGCTGAGCGTGAGAATTCAGCTTGCTCTCTCGCTTGATTTGTTTTCGCTCTCGGTCTCTCTTGTTATTCAGCGCCGTTGATAACAAATCAGCTGTTTTGTGAATTACACATACAAACACACAAGTCGGCAATAATTTACGAGTGCCCGAGTACTATACGAAATGGGGAGGTGTGTCAGTGTCCATGTATCGAAATTGTTGTTCGTGTGTGTGTGTTTGGCCGTCTGGCCGTGTTTCTGTGAGTGAAGCTTTGGATTCAGCGTGCCCATTATAGTTTGCATTATTGTTGTTGTTGTTGCTGTTGCTGTTATTGTTGAAGCATATGTTTTGTGTTGTCGTTGTTGTTGCTGTTTACTGACTGCCTGCTGCTTGCGTGCTCAACTTCGAGTCGGCCGCATTACAGTTGATTATGGGGGGCTCCAATTTTTAAATTACCAAACTGCTCAAATTAAAGAAATAGGTACGGAACAACGGCGGCTACTACGACGACGTCTTCTGACAACAAAGTAAAGAGAAACAGGAAATTGCTTAAGAAAATAAGCTGCGAGCAAATTGAATCAACAATAATTAGCTTGGGCATTGTACAGAAACACAGATACACACACACTTACATACATACATATTTATTTATAAACAAATTATTAGTATAGAAAAGAGCTTTACAATCCATTGAAATGCCTATGTCTTACAATAGCACTGAACCCTGAACGAAATTCGATACCCTATATATGTAATTATGTACATACGTATTCCCTCTCTTCTTTGATTCGCCCAACAGTGTTGCCAAATCAGCCATTTTCCGGACAGATTTGTTCTTATTAAAAATTACTATAGAAATTTTCAAAAAATCTGTCCTTTCTGGACGTCTTTTTGATTTTAGTTTCCGTGAATTCCTTATCATCATTCAACTAAAATATAACAGATTTCATTAATAAACTCAAAATTAAAGCTTAAAACTTAAGCAATTAAAACTATTATTCAGCAAAGAAAAATAAAAAGCACCAGATAATGATAATTATAATAATATTAAAACTCAAATTGTAATTTTGACTTTTCACTGGCAAAATTTCTTCTTGGTAAGCCAAAAAGAAACTATATAAAAATGTTCAGATGTAATGAAATTTATGAAATAGTCAAAATTAAAATTTAAGTTTCATTTTTGAGCAATAATATTCATTATTACTCAGCAAAATAATAAAATTCAGGAATTATCATTATTTCATAAGTTTTTTTTAGCGAATTGTAAGTATAAGTAAAATTAAAATTAATAATTGTATTTGAAATATTAATAATAAAACATAAGTAACAAAATTTTAATAAGCCGTGATATTAATGATAGAAGTTAGGCTATAAAATTACTAAAGTCAAAAATAAAATATATGTTGATATGTTCGCGATCGCAATCAAGCTACGATCAGAATTTTTATTTTTATGAGATATGTATGCAGACCTGGAAATACTGACTAAAATTGGTCTTGATTAAATTATCATACTTAGTTAAAGCTTTTTTGCAAAAAGTATATATTAAATAAAGTTAGTGCAGTATTTCATTCAACAGCAAGTTACTTAAATATTTGTTTCAAATCTATCTCAACTATTTTTTGGATCAATTGTAATATTAGTTAAGTGGGACTGATTAAGAAATGTACTCAAAATTCCCAGCTCTGTATTTATGTGTATTTGCTGTTAGTATCATAAAATAAAAGAGTTAAAAACCGAACTTATTAATAATTTTGAATTTAAAGACTTTGTCCCTATTTTTAGTCCTTTTTTTGTATTTTTTTTTCTTTCATTTTTTCCAACCGATAGGTGGCAACCCTGTCGCTCGCTCCTTCATCCGTTTGCACGTTCATCAGACATCAGACATCAGACAATTCTAATCAGCCTGTCGCTCATTAAATCCAGCCCACATTTTTGGACTTCCTGTGCTGTCTCTAATCGCGCATTGTCATCGAGGAACAGCGAAGATAGAATAAAAATAAAAAGAAGCAAGCAGCATATCAATATCCATAATTTAACTCAAGCAAGACGTTTGCCTTTCTACTTGGCCAGTTCTCGGCACAATCCCTACAAAAGTAAGCACCTCTCACATCCTTAGATAAAATTGAACAGAGAACCGAATTGAGCCCGAAACCTGTTTGTATTATTAAGTAACCGCTCGGCTCAGCTCCGTTCTGCTCAGCTCGGGCTTAGTTCAGCTGAAAGAAGCAACCGGTTCGATCCATGGCTTCCTGTAATGCGCATTCTAAAGAAGAACCACAAGACAACAAAAAAAAGAGAAGAAAAAAGAAAAGATTTCATGAAACTTTCGTTTTTTATTTTCACAAGCATCAGCAACGTTGTGGTTGTTGTTCTTCTTCTTCTTTTTTTTCTTCTTGTTCTGCTGTTTTTCATGTTCGTCTCTCTGTCAGTCTGTCTGTCTCACTGTTTGCATGGGCCGCTTGTTAATTCGAAATAAAAACAGGAAAATTTACTTTACAATCTGTGCTAAAATCGTAAATTTTTAGCTGGCACTGCCACTCAGGGGAGCGGCTCAGTCGCAGTCGCCGTCGCAGTCACAGTCTGCGTCTCTGTCTCCGTCGCGGTACCTCGGGGCAGGTAAACTAATCCGCTTGCCATGGTCATGACGATGACTTGCCTATTTGTTCTCAACTCTACGCTATGTTGTGCTGTTGTTGTTCTGTTCTGTTGTTGGGTTTGTTTGCCGTTCCTTGTATTCTTTGGCCTGGGACCATTGAGCCTAGGTTGTTATCTTTTCTTATTTAATTTTTGGCTGCCATTGCGCCGCCTAATCTTTCCAGCAATATCATCACGCTGCGCTCTTCAACTCCACTGCAACTCTCTTGCACGCTCTCACTGTACGTGTGCTTGTGTGTGTGTGTGTGTGTGCTTGCGTGCCTGTCAAGCTTTCGGTGTTTATTATGCTCTCCTTCTTCAACTGCAGTCCTTACAAAACTCTCTGACACTTTGCTCTCTCTCATGAGTCTATCTGATGTAGTGTTGTCATTTTAGCAATTTTATTGCTAGCCTTAGCACTTTTTTAACGCAGAAGCTGGAAAATTTAATGAAATGCTATAAGATAAGAAAATCAATTTCTTTCAAATGAAAAAATAATTTTGATAACACAATGTTTTGGCCTGGAGCGGCTTGGTCGGAGATCTTAACTCGTTGGTTACAGTTATTTAATATTTTTTCAGTTATTTAATAAATTATTTTAAAAATGTTTCGGAATCCGAAATATATAAACATTTCGTCGAGGATGTCATGGACATTGTCAAAATCTCAGTGTTGCTTAAATACGTACATATAATTTCCCTATGGCTGGAATAGAGTAGACCAGAAATTTTCGCCAGCGAAGTTTTTTATGAAACAGTTGTCAAATTTTTCTGCTTCTCTTTACGGTACCTTTTTTATATTTAGTATAGACCTACCAAAACATTTTTTGATCTACTTGATACGAGTCTTTTAGTCCTCGTTCGGTTTAAACAATTGTAATTGAATAATTATCTATTTTTTTTTGGGACCATAAATTAATGTTTTTTTTAGCTGGAACTTTTACCAATATTTCTTGTCAACTTATCAATTTTAGTCCACAATATTCTAGGCTTTGTAGTGATTATGATGCGCTCTCTCTCTATCTATCTATCTCTCTCGGTCCGCATGCAATGCTTTGGGTTAGGTTAACTCATTCCATTCTCTTGCAGCTTGAGCTAAAACCGTTGATTGATGCGTTTCCCATTTGGAATTTATGCCATGGACTATTTGGGCGAGCGAGCGCTAAGCAATTCATTTTTCAAGGCACACACACATGTACACTCAATACTCTCGCATCATCCCCTCCAGCTGCGCAATCAGCAGCCAAGATCGAAGCGTGCGATACTCAGAAGAAAAAAAAAAGAACAGCCAACAACAACAACAAGCGACTTAAGAGACCTGAGGACCAGAAACCAAACACTCGAAGTCGAGTTGAAGTTGGAGTTGGAGTTCGCGTCCGTCTCTGGACACGACGTCGAATGCATCTAAATTGCTAAATACCTTTTTATGGTTAGCGCTGCGAGTGGCGAGCTGCGAGTAGCGAGTTGCCTGCATCAATTTAACATTTTAAAAATGTATCTTTGTATCTTGGTCTGGTCTTCGCAGAAGCCGTTCCATAGTTTTCTGTTGCTTCATGCTACTTATAATGTATTGTATACATTTAGCTGGGCTTGCTTTTCCTTTCCCAGTCACAGTCGCAGTCCCAATCACAAACATCGACATCGACATCGACTGCGACATCGACATCGACTCCTTACTGATTCATCATGGCCATTTTGGTGGCTGATTGCTGGGCACACATTGGCATCTTTTTAATAGCCCCCACAGGCCCATTGGGAATTATTCATTTTCATTGTATTCGCAACGTTCAGCACTCAGACTCCAATCGAGACCCGATCGAGTTATAAACAATTTCAAGAATTTCAGTGCTCTTTCCTTATGTTGAACTTCGAATTATGCAACTAATTGTCAGGCATGCGAGCTATTTAGCTTCCCAAAAACACATACATACACATACCCCTCACCTCCTCTATAACCGCCCCCTTTTAGAGTGTCAGCTGTCAAATGCATAATTAAACTGACCTTCGACGGACCAATCAAAAAAACGACGAGTGCGTCTCAAAAAACGGTCTGGGAAGGCCTTCGAAATTGCAGTTATACATACATAACTGACTAAATATTTGTCAGTGTGGTTATGTCGTTTCTGCTTCTTCTACCTCTTTCACCCTTTTTTCCCCATTTTTATTGCAAATGCTATTAAACGAATTCCGTTGAAATACTTTTGAGAACAAACCGTTGCCCGGCAATAACTCGGGCCTTTGGAATGTCGTTCGGCTTCGCTTTTTATTCATTCTTCATTTCCAATTTTTGAGCCAACCCTGAGATGAAATTATAGTTATAGCTTTCGGTATTTGTAGAATTTGTTTCATATTAAAATGCGTCGATATTTTGCGTTTTAGTGAGAAAGGGCTCTTATGATGTGCCGAATTTGAAAATAGTATGTAATCATTTCATCATTAACGCAAAAGCAACGGAATGAGTTTTGAAAATAATCTAGAAATAATCTTATTAAATGAAAATAATCATCAAACGCTTTCTCTTTTATATATGTACATACATACATGTATGTGCCTAATGATATCTATGCGGTTTACTCGAAATATTTCAGTTTCAATTGAAAACCAGAAACTTTTGTGTACATTACTTAATCTCGAGTCATAAACACTCCACGGCAGCAAAACTGTAATAAATACCCATCTTGTGGTACCATCTGATCGGAGAAAACACAGCGCATATATTTAAAATAATTTCAAAATAATAACAGTTTCACTGTCACGCCTCCAAAGGAAAGGCAACATCATTTTTACAACAATTATGCGAAAAATGGGGTAAATTAACTGGAAAATAAGGCAGAACATGACAATAATATGCTGGATGCGGTACATCGTGCCTTAAAGGGGCATCATAGGGGTTTAATAAGTAAAAGCTTTGCACATTTTATGATTACAGTAACATTTTGACATTCTTTCAAGAAGTATCTTTTTCTTTATTCGAAGCAATTGGAATTCATTAGCTGTGATTGACTTAAATATATTATTGATATTATTAAGTCTAAGCGGTATCATATTGAGTACTTATATACGGATACATATATTTGCAGGTTTTTAATTTTTTTTTCAAATATATAACATTTTTGTTTCTTAACATTTAAATATTAATATTTAATAATTAAATTTATAAAAATTATTTCAGTCTATGTTTCTTCGATGAAATTATTAATTTTCGAATTAAAATATATATATTATGTTATAATTTCAAATTCATGCATACATAACGTTATTTTTGAAACGTCAGATAAAATATATAAAGTATTACAATATCTCTGTTAAAAAAAGATAATAAAGAGGAATGCATTTTATACGTTACTAAAAAATGATAAAAAATAAGACATTTTATTTAGGGATATAACTGTTCCATAATAAAATGCATACAAAAGATGCAATTTATAAATTTTGAAGTATTATTTTCGAAAAGTCTTGAATTAAAACAAATTTGAACATTTAGTATTATAAAATCTAAATTTTATATGTTTTCGAGCATGTTTTATATTTCTAAAGAGTATCTTAGCATTCGATGTAGCCCTTTTAATCTCGATTGTCGTTCTGGCGACACATTTCAAAGACATACAAACAATATACCCGTAATGCCTGGCATACAGTTACGTTGAACGTTTTGATTGCAGTTTCAAATTGCAGTTATTAGGCGTTTACAATGTGTGGAATGAGTGTAAGGCACAAAAAAAAAAGGGGAACTCAATACTTCCCGTCCTCCTTCTGTTCCTCCATTTCCGTCCCTTTGCAAAAGTGTCACTTGCACTTGGGAAACGACGAACACTCGAAACGGGGGCCTCTTAATGGAGAAATGGGGGCTTTTAGTGATAACCGTTGTTGTTTTTTTCTCTTTTCTTGTTTTTATTATTGTTACCTCTTCTTCTTCTTTTTATGTTTATGTTCGTTATTTAGTGGCCGTGTTGTTGGTGCGGGCGCAATATTTTATACAAATTGTTGGCCGGCAGCTCGTTATAAGGGTCGCACCTGCCCGAGGGAGAAGCGCGTTTAGCAGACAACTGTTTTAAAAGGTTGAGGGCCACACATATGTGCACATGTATGTACACAGATACACACACACACACACACACACATGGATACTTTTGTATCCAAGGGATTGCAAAACGTGCAGCGTTTGCATACAGAGAACGCTGCTGTCACGCTATAATTTCGCATAAATTGTCCAAGCTGTCGAGATTAATGTATCTAATGACCTGATTTGCTGATTTACAGTAATTTCCAGCTTATAGACCGACAGACACGGACACACATGGCTTCTCTACCTGCAGATACAAGCACTTTTTGTTTGCCAGGCATTTCCAGGAAGTGTGCACAACATACACAAAAGATACAGATACATAAAAGACTATGAACCCAAGACCAGCAGAAGCAGACCCAGGCAACCGTCCGCGACGAGGCCGCTTCAAGAATCCGCCCAGCAATGGGCAAACACAAATCTTTATGAGCCAAGGTCCAGACCGAGCTTCGTTCCCGGTCGAAATCCCTCCTCCTTTCCTCATCTATGTTTCTCCCTGTCTCGTAATGTCGGTTGCTCGCTGGCGGAAATGAATTTGCAGTCATTAATCATGCGTCCAATAGGATTTTTCCCTCTTAGCATTTATATTTCTCTAGCAAGTTTTTCCACTCGACGAGTGTGTGTGTGTTTGTGTGTGTGTGTGAATTACTCGAGTGGTCGGCCAGGTTGCCCCAGGATCAGTTCCTAACGGCTGCAGGTCTGTAGGTATGTGTGCTATCAATGGGTAACCATTGTGGTCACCAATTGCCAAAGGAACCAAAGGAAACAATTTAAATATTTAACCATGTTCTTGTGGACTTTTCTAGACGAAAAGGCACCCTGTAAATATTGTTTTTTAAATATATATTTCACTCATTAAACATGGGTCATATTTCATTATACTTTTTTAATCAAACATTAACTTTAAGTATGCTGAAAAAATACACATGTTAACTACTGTGGTGGTCCCGTGACTTTAGCTCGACAACAACTGGGCTGGATTCCTAACCTCCCATGTTAGAATCTGCCGGAATCTCTTAAATCCTGCTTTAATAAAATAAATTAAAGTATCTGAAAATATGTACCAACTGTAATCTTCTGAACATTTTAGCTCATAACTTCTGCGTTTGGTATCAGGTTGTTATGATAGAAATCATGCTAAAAAAAATATATATACGATCATAGACATTCCCACATTAAGGTCATCAGTTTATTAACTTAAATCTTACAACAAGATAATCTAACCTAAATTCAAGGTAAAGACTACAATCTAGAATTAATTTATTCGATTCATAGACGATATTCAAAAATAAATATTTATTTTGAGAATAGTCCAGTAAAAGATATCCTTTACAAAGTTTACTCTAACACATTTGATCTCATATTTGTTGTGATTGCTTATATTATTAATCTTAATAATGATATTGTGATCAGATTTTGAGCAAATTTGATTAGAGTGTAAATATATAATTTGTGAGCTTGGTTGAGATAGCGCAATAAACAAAAGAGTTTTTCTTACTTAAGGTGAATTTGAACCCGATTGTTTCTATGGCAGCTATATGATATATATGATATGACCAAATTTGCTACGGCTGTAAAATATAGTTAAAATTAAAAAATATTAATAAAATTTAATTTAAAAACAAATAATATCTAGCCTGTGCTGAACCGGGTCTTGAGTCTGCGAACCCTTGCGTCTAACTCTAGCACACCATCCTCTACGCCACTTTGCCTAAATCCGCGACTTCGCTAAACACAAGACTTTGACCCCGAATTTAACGCACTTATCTCACGATGAAATTAACTTAGGTATATTTCGTACAAAATTCAAGGTTGCACGTCAAACCGTTTGCCCTGTTCAATGCTCATTCAGACAGTAAGTGAGTCAGCTATAAAAAAGGAATTTATGTACATATATAGATAGAATATGAGGAATTTCGTAAATTCTGCTATACTTAAAATGTGCTTAAAATAAAACCTACTGTTTAATTTTACTTACAGCTTTGAGTTTCAGATTAATACTTTACATACTTAAATCATTTATTTTTTGTATTGAAATTCCATTTGGAGTCTGCGCTATTGTATTTTCGTTGTATTGAAGCAACAATTTTCAATTGACAATCGTCTCACTGAGATTCAAAGGAGAGCTCATTTCAAAAGGGGGTTTCTGTTCAGTCACATGCTAAGTTCATCAGATATAAATTGGCATTCATTCGCACTCGGACGAGTCCTTTATGGCGCCCCTATAAACGAACCCAATCCCAATTTCAGTCTACGTTTCAGTTGCAAATCGAATCGAATTGAATGCTGAACTCATTTGGAAGCACTTGAGACATCCGTCGCCTGGCCTGGCTTTGACGTCGCGTCGGGTCGCAGCTCCAATAACAAATCGAATGGCGATGGTGATGGCAGCTGGCCGTAATATCCTGCATCTATTTATCTTGCCATCCAGTCACCCCTATAAGTATATCCACTACGTACTATAAATTAAACCCTTGAGTGCGATATTGCGGCTCAAGTGCGAAACCAACACAGAGCCTTAAGCTTGATTTTTATTTTTATTCTTCTTTTTTTTTTGCGCAACGGAAATAAAACATAAAAGTAACACTTGGATGTTTAATGATAAAGCTAAAGTTGTTCTCATTGTATGTGCGTGTGTGTTTGTGTGTGCCATTGTGTTAGTGCCACGCCCAGAGCACAGCCGCCCCTCGGGGCACTGGTTTCTTTATTTTTTTGCGTATATATTTTGCACGCTCAGCGCAAAAAATTCCCAAAACGACTGCGAAAGGAAAACGCATTAATTACGCTTTTCAGCATCATAAAAAACGAAGGAGAAGAATACAAAAACCTAAAAAAAAAAGAATGAAATAACAGCAGTTATCGAATGCCAGGACCATAACTGGATTTTGATAAATAGGGTGAGTTTAGGATCCGGTCCTGGGTACCGTTCTTCAACTATTTGTAATGGTTTACCGGTTGATTATGCGCATTCCATGGAAGGTATCCTTTTTTATTATTATTTTTTGAAATTTTTCAATTTTTCAATCGAGGCATTACTGGAACTAGTTCACTGGCTGGATCCAAATATAACCGGGCCATCGGGCAGCTGGCACGCTTCGTTGGCTGACAAGAAAGAAAACCGGAAGCAAATAAATGAAAATCGACAGTTTCCAAATTAACCGGTGCAATGATAAAACGACAAAAAAAAAAAAATACAAATAAACGAGACTAACCAACACAAATTGTCATTAAAAAAGCAAAAGAGAAGGAGAGGGAGAACGCAGTGAAGCGATGCAAAGGCAAAAAAAACCAAATACCACAAAAAAGACCTAGAGAGTGAAAGAGAAAGAAAAGGAACATAGAGTTATGTCCATGCTGCAACTGTCGCTAATTGTTGGGTCAGGGGTTGTGCTCTCCAAACGGGACGGGACGGAGATGGAATGGAATGGGATTGCTGTCGTTGCCCAGGAAGTCGTTCAAAATCAAGCGAAACGAAATTACTTGGCCCCGTTTCCCTTGCATTGCCCCAGACCCCTCTCCACCCCTCTCCACCCCTTAAGAAATGCTGACAGTTGGCCGTAGACCACAGAGAGACGAACTAGTCCGACTTTACGATAAAAGGGGCTGAGACGCAGGCTCATTAGCATTTTTTTTTTTTTTTTTTTTGCTGGCTGTTGCTTTATAATATACATTGTTGTTGCTGTTGTTTTTGTTGTTGTTACTTGTTTTTTTATTGATAAATTATGCAGTCGCACTTGCGGGCTGTAAATCGTTTGATAACACGCAACTTGGCTAACGGAAAGTGCCAAAAACAGCAAAAAGGCGCCCCAGGCTTGAGACCTCAACATATACGACTATGTAAATTAAATGTCTGCCAAAAATGTTATATATTGCATGCAGTTTTTTTATTATTGTGTTTTCCTCTTGTTTTTTTTTAAGGTTTAGGGATTGTCGGTTTGTCAGGGAGACGAGACAAAACACATGCAAGAAGGTTTTGATTAAAAATAACAGATTGAGACTGTATCTACAGTTGACATAATTAAAAGAAATTCATATTCGTTAGGAATATATATCTAAGGTACTTTAGACTGTATCTATAGTTAACATATTTGCAGGAAGTTGATATTTCTATAGTTCTTGCATTACTATTACATGTTCAAGGCCCCGTTCAATGTTGTCGGGCATCTTTAAGTTTTGAAAAGCTATCAAGTTTATTTGCCATAAAGTGAGATTATATTTATTATTGTGAAATCCGGTGGCTTCCTAGTTAAAAATAACTACAGTTACAGCTTGATTAACATGATTAAAATACATGTGTACTGAAAACAAATATTTTACTGTTGATTTAGTAACTAGATCTAGTTGCAGGAACTTCTAAGCCAGAGCTTCAGTTCTTATGTGGATGATTGTGAGTTTGAATTGGGGTTGCCTTTTTCAACATTTTTGGACGTGATTTTTTGCGTGAGCATTTCAAAATTGTTGTGCAATCTTTACACCAATTCTTTAAGTATTTGGATGTGCAATATGATTAGATATGGCACCAATGATATAAGCTGGTATAATAACATGTATCTATGATTAATCTTTTCATTTCTACTTCTGCAACTCTACTTTGATTAAGGTTGCCGCCAAATCTAATTCTGTATTAGTAATAAATATAGTGACAGGTATACCTTATCTCTCTTTTTAAGCAGAAGGATCTATATCCAGAAAACTCTACTATTAAAACTAAAACTGCATCATTTGTTGTTTGGCTTACGGCCGAATCTTAAAGCACACACAAATTTAAATATGCTTAAAGTTGTCGCCAATTCAGTAGTTAATCTTAAACAGAGAATAAAGCCTTGCTAAACCTTTGTTTTTTTTTTTAATTTTTAATGCAACGGAAATCTTAAAAATTTCAAAGACAATTAGCGATAATGAAAAGCAAAAAATGCAGGGTTGTGTTGAGTAAAAAAGAGTTGCGGCATAGATAACATGCTCACAAACAGACTGAAATAAAAAACAAAGGAATAATAAAAGATTTCACGGAAATAATCACAGTGACGGCGACAGTTCAAAAGACAAAAGCTGCTGCCAACTGATTCAACAACTGATTCGTTATAGCCTCAACCTCAATCCCAATCCCAATCCTTGCTCCATTCCTAACCTCAACTCTCGGCTCGTTTCCAGCTGCCTTGTAGACTTGTTTTATGCTTGTCCAATGTGTAGGTTGCTGTCTTTTAGCTTTGAATTTGGCTTCGACTTTTCATTAAGGCCCAAGTAACCGCCCTTTTGTAATTCAAACCAGTGCCACGTGCCATAAATTTGGCTTTAAATGGAGCATGCCCAAAGTGTATCCTGCTAGCAGGCTGCAACGTCTTGGCCATTTTACTCCTCATCCTTTCTTTCCATATACTTTCCAGCAACCATTTCATGAGCCGAGTTATCTTACAATAAATTGCTGTCTTAGTTTGTGGGTAGCTAGCGAAGTTACTCCACATTTTCCATCAGCACAGTTAAAGTTTTCCAACTGTATTTCTCCTTCTTCCAGTCTCCCTATTTCTCCCTGTCTGAAATTAATATTAATTTGGAGTGTGTATTATTATTTTGACGTTGCAGACGTCTTATTAAATATGCAGCAAACCAAACTCAAAGTTTAGAGAGCCGAAACCAGCTTGAGTTGGCCAGAATTACCAGAGTTGCCAGGCAATTCTCTTACTTTTACGACTTTGTTAGGTTTCGCATTTTCATAATAAAATGTAATTAAAATTTTAGCTGCCTGCCATTCTCAGACTTTTAGCGCTGCATTCCCCGGCCTGCATTCTGGGCCATGCTGCCTGCCAAATTTGGTAACAATAAAATACAATGGAAAAGGCAAATTGGCAAAGACGGTTCCCAAATATCTTTTGAACGACATTTAAGCAAGGGGTTTAACTTCTTAAAAGTAATTAAAATATTGTATAATCCACTTTAACTTTATTAATCAAAAATTTTATATTGAATTCATTTTCTTAATACAAAAATGACTTTTATTGTAATACCAAGAATATACATTTTACAAATAATTTAACTTAATTTTCGATTTAAAGACTTATAAAAGTCTAATTTAATTTTAAGTCTGAAATACGTGAAAAGTAAGATCTTTATAAATTTTTTATTTTTTTTTCAAACTGAACCTATAATTTTAAATATTGGTTTGGTTCGGGAGTAAATTATTTTAAAAGTCAAGTTCAATATCCGCATTTTAAAACATGAACCGAACCTTGCCTATATTTATTTAATATAAATCACTGTTAGCTTAAATTATAAAATATTTTATATTCTTGCCATGGTATTGCATAAATAGTTGTACATTATTTATGATATCATTTAAATAGTTTTTAAACAGGTGCTTAAAACTTATTTTTCAACAAAACAATCAATCACAAATAACTTTCCATAGTTCCATAGAAATTAAAAAAAATTTATATTTTTAATTTCACTTCAATTGAATGTTAAATATTCTATTATGATAACAAAAATTTATAACTTTTATTCTATGCTAAATATTATCTTAAGCTTTTACGAGGTTTGCTCAAATTCGGCATTACACTTTGCAACTGAGACCGATGGAAAAAAAAGAAAATAATAATAATCCCAATAAAAATTCATGCGGCCCCCACATGCCCCATTTAAAATGACCAGGCAAAGCTCATTTAAATAAGCCGCCGCCCGAGCACCGTAAAATTGTATAAATTTTGGCAACTGCCACCATTCGACGTGTCCAACGAAACCAGCTAACAAAATTTCAACCACGTAAATATTCTATAAATTTTTATGTCCAACTGTCTGTCCGACTCTGTGTCCGACTCTGTGTCTGGCTTTGGCCTTAGCTCTAGTATTGCTGTTGCCCTGCCATGTTCAATTGTCTGCCGTCTGTTCAAATACTCGAAACGCCTATGTGATCCGGTAGCACCAGCATTTTAGTTGAAGCAGGCACACATACCTTTTGCTTTTGGCTTTGCCGTTGCCTGCCAACTTTTGTATGTGCCCGATGTTTCACGTAGTAATTGCCGCTCTCATGTAGTCTCCATACTCTATACATATCTATATGCTCAAATAGGGTATAACATTTCTGTAAAAATATACCAAGCCAAAGCACTTATCTCAGACAAAATTTAAAAATGATTTTTAATGATTAATATCTTAAGCTCCATCTCATTAATTCAAATTTGTAAATACAACCAGAAAAATGTTCATTTGTAAATTTCCTAAATGGAAGCTCAAAGATCGTAAGATCGTAAAAATACTGCACAAGAAAACATAAATTTTTCACTTCAACAACTTGTATGATAAAATATTTTGCATTACATTAAAAATTATTATAAATAAATTATTACTTATATTGACCTTTATTTTTATCTAAATGCACAACTGATTACGCTTCACACGATTCGTTTCGTGTCTTATGCACTACCTATAATAGCCTCTTTCACTTTTCCTTGAGAGCTCTCTCTGCTTTCCTTAAACTTCGCACTTTTCCATTACCTTTCGTTTAATTCCTGACCTTAGTAACACTAATAACTTGTTTTATTACAATATATTAATTTAACATTCTTACAATTACTAAGAACAACACTAAACCTTATTGATCTGATTGGGTTTTTCTGGGTTTTCCCCAATCCTTGAAACAAATGTTGGATCAGTTATAATTTTTGCATACCCCAGATCTAATTCTAATTCTAATTTAAATCTTTTCTTTTCAGTTTAAATTTAGATTTAATTTATTCTTTATTTTTTAATCTTTAATTTAATTTCTATACATGGATTTTTAATGTTTTTTGCCGACTGCTTTTAGTCGTGCATAAATAAATAAATAAATAAAAATGTTCTACTTTGTTAAATCGATTGAGACATTTTCGAATATTGGACAAAATGAGTTATTAACTAAGAGGACTCATATGTTTCAAAATAGTGGCGTAGATAAAAGATTTTTTTCCAAGTTGTGATTCCAGAAACTGAAGGGTATTTAATAAGCGATCAACTTCAACTGCACCTGTACTAAAATTGGTGTACAGTGTACAGGGTATCCTTACATTGTTCACACTTAACTTCATCATTTACATTTGCTAGCAATTCTACAGTAATCACTTCTTTAGATTGATAGTCCAGTAATAGGAGTCCAGGATCTTTTCACCAGATTGCAGGGAATCTAAGAGTCGAGTATTTTGAACTTGCCCATTCATTCGTCGTTTCAATTGTAGTTTATGTACTCCTCTAAGCTCTCGTACCCTGTACTTTTGCCAGAAACTGACTGTTGCCAGGACAAGGTTCGTTTTTTGCCTGTTGGTATAAACAGGTATGTGTGTAAACACCTTGTCTGGGCCCGCTTGTCTTGTGGCTGTTTCATTTGCACAAATATTTCGCAATTTGGCTATGGACTTTGCTGCCGTCTGTGTGGCTTCTGCCTGCTGACTGTAACTTAGATCTTTTGGCTCGCTGTTTAGGGAGTGCCCCCCGTTGCCCCGTTGCCCCTATTGACCAATTAGCTATGAGGCAGAAGTATAAGGTATAAGGTTGGCTTGCTATCCGATAAAAGGCAACAGCTACAGCAACAGCTCTCGATTGTAGCGGTCATTTGACTAAACAGAAGAAAAAGCAGTCAGCACGCTTTCAGTAGAAAAGTCAGGCATACTCGTAGTTAGCTGCCATTATAAAAGATTCTCCTGCAGCAAAAATCGTGCAGGCAGAGATCAAAGAGATGTCGATTAAAATTCCTTTAGCAATGCGAAATAATTTCCAGAACTTGAGTCTGAGACTGTAGCAAACAAAATATGCCTTTCGAAAAATACTTCCAAAAAAAAAAAACAGGACATATTTCCTATAATTTGGTGGGAACCTAAGAGATACATTCCTTAAAATAATTAAAATATTTTCAAATATTTTTAGAGCATTTTAGAAATGTAGTAAGTACTTATTATTGCAAGTCTGAACTGGTTTGAAGAAAGGCAGAATATTTTATGATTTGAGACAAATTAAAAAAAAAATAAATATATGTATACTAGAGTCATATAAAAATTAAAAAATATAGTCGTTGGAATAAAAACTAATTCAAGCCATAAACTTATGAAAACTAAATATGAGAAATCCATGAAATATGTGTAACTAAAAATATTTTTCTGCCGCTCACAAACAATAAACTGTAATTAAAAGTTACATTTTTGTTGTATGGTTTCCTATCAAAATAAAAATGCCATGGCAACTGTTTAACTAATTTGTTTAAGCAAGTCAATTAATTTCAGTTCTGGTTTAAGTGCACTTAATGTTTCCAATGTGCTTATGTGTGTGTGTGTGTGTCTGTGTGCATTTGTAAGGCTGCAAAATGGCCATTTGGACCGCAGGCCCTTTGAAAGAACCAACCCTCAAACTACTCTACTACATACATAAGTATAATAAAGGCCAAAGTATCAGGCCGAAATATCAAAATATCAACTTCACTTAGCAGCAGGTGGCTGGCAGCCGCAACAGCAGCAGCAAAAGCAGCAAAAGGAGCAAAGTTTTCACTCGTCCAAATTGAAGTTGAAAGTTAAAAGTTAAAAGTTATCTGGGCCCAAAAGGGGCCCCAACTCTACGCCTGAGTGGCTAAATTCATTTGGCAGCAAAATGCAAATTATTACAACTGACTTTTCATTTTATTTTTGATCATTTCTTTTGCCTTTTCCATTTTCTGCAAGCGTCTGAAAATTATTTACTTGGCTGCCGGCAGATACTCTTCAGTTGTGCCACCCTTATAGAGAGGGTGTTGTGAAGGTAGCTTCCCTGTAAGTTTTTTTGCATAACTTTACTTTGGCATAATTTGCACTCCTGCCTCCTGTGAAGGGCGCAGACGAAGACGGGAGTCAGGGGGTAACTTCCGTATTCCGTGTTCGTTTATGATTTGCTTTTGCTCTGATAAACATAAAGATATCTGGCTGAATTTCAGCACGCGGGGGAGAGCTGTCTCCTTATAAATTACACAGCACTGAAGCATGCACAGTTAGTTGCCTATGGTATGTTATGAAGGGGTTGCTCAGCTGAGGGTCGTGCCTCGAGGGTCTGTCGATAAGGCCTGCACTTTTAAAATAGTGGCATGCATTTTCTCATGCCGCCTCCCCCAATTGTCATGTAAATCAATGCAACTGACTCTCGCTACGTTCCCAAAATTCATTTCCATAATCATTAATGTAGTATTCCAACAACAACAACAACTACAACAACAAAAGCGAAGGTTTCCCTGCCTGCATTTTGCGCTTAAACGAAACCAATTGAAGCGTAAATCTTGCACGTCGTCATCATCATTCCCGATAAAGAAACGAATAATGAGAGCTCAACAAGGGCAGCTGAAGGCAAGAAAGATAAGTATAAGGAAAATATACTTACCCATACATTCAAAGGTACAAAAACGAATATATTTTTTTGTGTCGACAATGCCAAGCACTTAAACAAGAGCAATAATCGTGCAATCTGCAACAATCTTTAATCTTCTTAATTTCAGGTTTTCATATTATTATTTTTGGGTCTGAATAAAATTGTTACTTATATTGAATAATACTTTTAGAAGGTTAGAGAAATTTAATCGGCCCAATATGCTTTTTTTTGAAGATATATGGTCTAAAATTCAATGAGGAATTTTTTTTAAAAATATATTTGCAATAAATTCAATTTTTTTGTTTTTATTTTTATTAATTTAGTTATTACTTGGGATTTTACTTGTTATTTATTACTTAAGAGCAGTCGACAAAAGCTATATTAAATTTAAAATACAATTTGAAAAAATAAATTTGAAATAGTTTAAAATTTGTCTGAAAATATGTTTAAGAGTCTGGGAGTAATCAAAATCTTGAGTTTAACAAACATTTGCTGCACTGATTGGGGAAGATTAGGATATAACCCTCCTTCCAAAAAATATGACGTAAGTATTAATGAAAATAATCTTGCAAAGGAACGGTTCCATTTCCAGTTACCAATTGGTTACTAAAATTTATAATGCTTACTTTCAAATCAAATCCAAAGCTTTGAATGTGTGGTCGTCGGACACGACTTGATATTAGTTTCCATTTAGATGCGGTTGCTCTGTGTTTTCTAGTATAGCTTAAATCGAATTGGACTTCATCCCTGGTTTTATATTTCAATTTAATCGCTTTAAGGTAACCCGAAACGCATCACAATTTATTGATAAGTTCAGCTAAGTTTGAACAGTAAGAGAGCCAGTTTCAGGACTAGTTCTGATTTCATTTTTAGTCCCAATCCCTGGACAACTGTCCCTATTCTGTTTATGCAGTTCACTTTTTTTTATTCATTTAGCCATGTAATTGATGTGCGTGATTTAAAGGCAATTGATAAGCGAACCCAACAACCCGAATCTGAATGTAAATCTAAACCCAAAAAACCCGACAACGCCTATGGTCTTTTCGGACTTTGATGAAGACCAGCCAGCGTCATGTGTCCCTGTCTCGGTCCGGTCCCAGTTTGTCCATTAAAAAGTCAGCAACTGTAGCTAATTAAACCGGGCAAAACTCGAATCAAATTTGGCGCATATCAAATTATGAACACAGCTGGCAGCAATTGTTGCTGTTGCTGTTGCTGCTGCTGTTGTTGTTGTTTTTGCTGTTGTTGCTGTTGCTGGGAACCTGACACAAATTGATGGGCTGACAGAGCTCAGCCATGTGCGTCGTAATAACCACCAGGGAATCGAGTCTGTGTTCTGACTGAGTGCGATACAAACTCATAAACTGAAATATTTAGCTCTTTCTACTCCTCCTGCCTTCTGCATTGTATTTCGTCATTTCCTTTTTGCCTAATTTCATAGCGTTTTCATTTTAATTACAAAAATTCGCATAGGAATCAAAATAAATATAAATACGGGCATATTAATGGGTCACATCTGAATCTATTTGTTTAGCATCTTCAATAGAATAATCATCTAGGGCTTTGCTTCGAGTTCGTTTATACAATATTTCCACATTGTTTTCGCTCACATTTTGTTTGCCCAGAGCTCAGAGACATAACATATCAAGCTGTGTTCATAATGAGCTGAGCTCTGTTGAATTGACCTGAATGCGACACTGGAACCCACGACTCGGATTTCCTAGGCAGGCGGCCATCGGCAGTGTCGACAGTGAGGGTATTATAGGGATTGGTAATGGAAAAGGAAACATTACTCGTAAGCCATAGGACAGTTGATATCCCGCTTGGGTATACGATTGCAATTGTAAATCGCGTTTTAAAATGGAAAGTAAGCCAACTGACACGCATCATGAATGCAATGGAATTGCAATATGTCGAATCACTTGAATACTTCAATAGTTGCAGCTAATTTTGTATCTTTCTGTGGAATCAACATTCCTTTCAGAACACGAATTGGTCTCGTTAGGGGTTTCATTGTAAAAACAGCCACATGAAATTTGTTTAGTTGAAGATCTAGTAGTAGTTAGTTGTAGTTTGTTATGATATCTACTTTCAGGAAATAATTTTATTACTAATATTTTATTCATTGCTAAAAAATCAACATACCTTTGTTTTTTTTATAGATTTTACAGGTTATGGTTCCAGCTTAATTTGGCGAATTTATTTTTTTCGTAAGATGGTAATTAAAGATACTACAATTAAAAAAATATATTGAACTACTTCGCATAATTTCTTCACTTAATATATTTTTGAATATTAATATAGATATATTGAATAGTTTCTATTTCTTTTTAGCGTTTATGTGGATAGAAATCAAGTTTTTGGAATACCTTGATCAGTTAAAGGAAGCTTTATCTAATTTATTTAAGAGTTTATTTATGGTATACATTTTGAAGTTTCCTTGGTAAAGATGTAAAAAGATGAACAGTTCTTACATTACAATCGTTATATGTATATATTGTTTTTTTTTTAAATCTGTCAAATCTATGGATAAGATAGCAACTTAGTCAGCTTCCTTAAGTTTACTTTTTGCTTATTTCTTGTAAGGTCAGTGCAGAGTCATCTTTTACTTTTATCTTAACTTCGTGTCTCTCTCTCTCTCTCTGTATTTTTTATCCTCAACATTTTTTGCACGCCTCTTTGGGCTTTGTTGAAGTCCAACAAGCAAAAGGCAAAACTTAATAGACATTAGTTAGTGGAAAACTTGATGCTGAAGGGGGACTGGAACTGAGACTGAGACTGGAACTGAGACTGGGATTGGGAATGAGAGTTCAAGCACAACTTTCCTGCTGTGTTGCCAAGCATTGAACTGTGCCTGGCACTGTGTAACATTTAGTTGTAGCAATGTTTAGTTGTGCTTATTGTTGTTTTTGGTGTTGCATTACAAGTCGAAATTTTGCAGTTTGGCAGCAATTTTGTTTAATTTCTTTTGGGTGCCGCACGCCTCAAACATAACGAGCGTTGTTAATTGTAACCATATATGACGGCAACGCCGATATTCTCCACAGCACGCAGACCTGAAGTTCCCCAGCCAGACGAGACCACACCACACACACACACACACACACACACACTCACTCACACACACACACTCATACCGAACTCAGCCTTGCCCCTTTGGGTTACAATTTCGCGTTCCCTCCCTTTTCGCATTCCCATTCCCCTGGCCTGTTTATCCAACGTGAATACCCGGTATCTTGTAAGTGGTGCGGCAACGCGTTTTGTTCGAGGCTGTGGCAAATGTGTCATTAGGCATGTTTCATGACCCTTTGTCATGCACAAATAATTATAATTTAATACACTTTGGCCTCCTGCAGGTTGCCGGAAGGGGGAAGACACAGCGGAAGAGAGAGAGAGAGAGAGAGAGACAGAGAGAGAGACAGAGAGAGAGACAGAGAGAGAGACAGAGAGAGAGACAGAGAGGGAGGCCACCCTAGTGTACAGATTTTTCCAAAAACAGACTCGAAGCGATTTGAATGCAAGCTGAATTTTCCCCTGATATGCAGTGTACAATGTACATGTTAATGTATCTGTATCTGTATCTGTGCATGTGTATTTTGTATCTGTGTGTGCGTGTACATGTATTTTACGTTACTTTGAGCCACATAATTGCCGACAATTTGCTGAAGTTGCAGCACACGCCTGGCAATTACCCAGGCACAGGATGTGTTTTACTGCCCAACCCAAGGAAACTGTGCTTCCATCTCCCGTTACCTCCCCCATCTCTACTCCATCTCATCCTCATCCTCACCCTCACCCTGTATCCTCCCACTGACTGTTGCCTGTAATTTCCAGCTCGCGGCTGGGCTGAGAATATGAAAAGTTTGCCTTGGCTAATTTGCTTTATGGCATTTTAATTGTATTTGCCCAACTTAAACTCGAAACTGGGAAACTCGTAGTCGAAACTCAAAAACTGCTGACGTCTTCTGAAAATTTAATGAGCTTATGAATTTCTAACGAATTCCAATTTAGCGACCTCTGACTGAGTGCACCTGGCAACATATATACTATAGTAACTATATGTAGTTACACGCTTTCCTCGATAAGCATTGCCCAATTATCGATAATTTATGAAAGCAATTGAAGCAAAACTCAACATGTGTGCATTGTCTGTCTGTCTGTCTCTTGAGTCTCTCTGTCTATCTATGTATGTATGTATGTATGTTTCTGTCTGTCTGTCTGTCTATCAGTCTTTTTGTCTGTCTGTCCATTTGTCTGGGTCTGGGTGCGTGTGTATTGGTCATACAAATGAGCACAGAATGAGCCCCCAATGGGTGCAAATATAATTCTTATAAATAGACAACAAAAGCGACCCTTGTCGACAGTTGGCAATCATCATCATTAACATTTCGTCGTCGTTGTCGGCGACCGACCAACTAAATATATGTGTATAAACTCAAGTTCTCAGTTCTCAGTCCTTAGCTCCCAAGTACCCAAATACCCAGACCCAGAGACACACCGATGTCGTTAGTGACGCCAACAACATCGTCTTTGGATTTGGTTTAAGCTTGGTTCGCCTTCAGTTCCCTTCTCGAATACCAAAGTCACAAAAACATGTCAATATTGTCGGCTGAGGCGAACATGTTAATGAAACCAAATAAAAACATTAACTGTTAACCAGAAAAGCAAAAGATAAATAAATAAAAGAAGTAGGTGGAAAAAAAAAACAATATGAAAATAAAATTCGTTATGCATTGAATGGAAAAATTGTTTCACAATAAATACACAAAAAGAATTTGAAACATGTCTATAAATATTTGTTAGCTCTTATGTTGATACAAATGGTTTGGATTGTCGATCGGTTGTTTGATACTGCTAGAAAAGGGAGAGAGGGGGCGAATTCCGACTCTAACTTAGACAATAGAACAAGAACATGAAACAGACTTGACACGTTCTTTCTAAGTAAATTGGGTTATAACAGTCGAAATTATTGTCTTACGTATGAACTAGTTCAGAAAAATATTTCTCAAAAAAATATAAGTAAATTTACGTATTCAAAGGAAATATCACAAAAAATATCTAAAATCTAAATATAAATTAGTTCATTCAAATGAGTACAACTTATTAGTAATCATACCCATGATTTCATAGTATTGAAAAAGAAAACATATTTTATTCTTACTCTAAAAATTTTGTATGAAAAATTGTCTAAAAATCTCGTTTCACATTAAAGGCAATTAAAAAAAAAATTTTCAAACTAAATATTTTTTTATATGCCAATAAATAATATTTTGGAATAGTTGAGCTTAGTTTATCAAAAGAGTAAATTTGTTTTGTAGCAATAACTAATATTTTGAAATAGATTAACTTAGTTAGTAGATTCAGTTGTTCTTCAATAATAAAAAAGCATTTTGAACAATATTTGCAATTTAACTTATGTTTTATATATATTGATTTCGTATCAATTATCATGAAGCTCGTGATAAATCAACTAGTAAGTGCTACCTAGTAGTATTAAACACTTATTGGTCAAAAAAAAAACATAATAAACTAATTAGGGATAACTTTATATTTTTGGGATAAACAAAAGTGTTTACAAAGTAGTACTTATTTAAAAATAGAAGTTGAAAATTAATACACATTTGTTAATGTACAATAACTCAAATATCATTGAATATGAAAAAAGTTTTTTATATGGTGGAAAGCCAATCTAATTGAAATACACTGACGGTCTATAACGTTGATAGAAAGAAAATTCTTTCTTTCACATTTTTTTAAGCCTTTGGTTGAGCAAGTTCATTGAGCACAACTATTAAGATGAACTAGTTCAATTTGACAGTTTATGTCTAATCCTTGATTTGAATAACTAAACTTGTTTTCTGCTCATTAAATTTGTTTTAACAAAAAAGCATCTGTTGTCATTTTCAAAAGAAATAGAATTTGATCGCATACTCGCTAAAGTATCTCGTAGTCGTAGTTACTTGTATCTTATCGAGCACAGGCATATAGAGCACCTGTTTGCTTCTCTCTCTTTTCTCTTGATGCATATCACTTACCACCTCAATTTTTTTTATTCTGTTTTCCAAAAACACCAAATGCATACAATAAATAGCGCACAATTAACAAGTTCCTAGTGATTTATGCCGCCTGGTTTCTGTTGTTTCTGTTTCTGTTTCAGTTTCAGAAACCGAGTCCCTGTGCCTGTCCCTGTGCCACATTGCGAGATTTTATGGCACCCCAACCGTGCTGCGAAACAATGCCAGAGATAATTTTTACGAGGCACTCACACTGTGCCATATGTTGCCCAGGGAGGAACAGAGTGGCAGTTGAATAGGAACGCGTTTCAGGTAGAGATATGGGATGGACTCAAACAAGTCCCTTGTCTAAGTGCCTGTGCCCGGGCCCGGGCCCTTTTTACGATCATGTGTAATTAAAAGATTGGAAAGGCGTTAGGCATGCGCTCGACAGCCTTGACAGCCTGATGTCCCAAGGCTCATTAAAGCTGTAAAGTCAATAGAGAGCGCAGAAACGGGCACAACGGGACACGGGCTCAAATTCGAATTCGGACTCGGACTCGAACTCGGTATCAGGTCTCAAGTGCGGACAATAGAAAATCTATAGATATAGAAATAGAAAGGGTTGCCTTGACAAACAAAGTCTTTGTCATTGTTCGTGTCAAATTCAATTTTTGATTTGTGGCAATAAAGTTTTTGTCCGTCATGGCTATTGATTTTTAATTTCCTCCAACTAAGCTTTACCATTCCCTGACAGTTTGGCCGGAACTTTTCTAATTGCTGGCACCAAGTTTGTGTTCCCACTGTCCTCCACTCTCTACACTGAAAAAATAGACTAACTTCTAAAATCAAGAACATTCATCTTAAATATTTTGTTCTTAAAATAAGATTATTTTAACACCAAATAACTAAAACTAAGATTATTAATCTAAAAAATCTCAAACTCTTAGCATAAGAATAAAAATCTTAAATTGTTAGGAAAGTATAAATAGGAACTATTTCGTATGAAACAAATGGTGGAACCGTGACCGCTTCAGTTGTGAACAAGTAGGCGGCGGTTCGAATCCCACTCGTTACAAATTAAAACAACATTTGTAAAATTACTCGAACTTAAACAGAATAAAATATAAATTTATCAAAATTTAAAAATAATAAAAATTATAAATATAAAAAATAATTTTTATTTATTTTATTCAATTTTTAGAAGATTTGTTCTTATAATAAGAACTTAGTTTTATTTAAAATGTTCTTAAAATCAACATGTGTTCTCTTAATTTAAGAATTGTATGTTCTCGACGCATTTTTTAGACAACAAAATCTTAGTTCTGGGACCCAAATCTTGATTTTAGAACATTTTTTTTATCAGTGTACATTTATTCCCAATGCGTGTGCGTGTGCGTGAGCGTTCATAATTTTGCAGCTGGAACTAGAACTGAAGCAGAAGCTGGGCTATTGAGCAAAGCAAAGCAATATTTGCTCAAGTAATTTTGGTCCGAAAACTTCCTCGTCCGCTGCCACGTGACCACTTGAGTCTGGTGTGCCAGAAGGAGCCCCAAGGAGCTGAGACTGCACTTTTCTGACTATTATCTTTTTCTTTTTTCTCTCTTAATTTTTTTCTTTTTTCTTCACTAGTCTGTTCCCAGCCACGTACTTCAGCACGTAGCCAACTTTAATCTCTGCTCATACTCATCTCTGTTTGGCTTGGCCCACTCGCTGACTGCCAGAGTCACACTAATTTCGCCTTAAAAGCAGAATTTATGTGCGCACAGCATTTTGCCCTAATACGAAATCAAATAGAACTTTTTAAGCCATGAAAATGAAAATGAAAAAAAAAACAAAAACACAAAAATTGGGCAACGCCGAGAATCGCGCTGCATTTTGTTTGCCCGGGCTCATCTTGATTTATGGCAGGAAGTTTGCACCATTCGCAGCATTCGCACCGACATTGGAGACGCCATTACTTGGCGTATTTATACAAATGTTTTCCAGAGAAGCTTCTCCCCTCAACCAACACCCCAACCCCAACCCAACCCCCACCCTCAGCTTTGGCACATGTGGTTGCCTCTCGACCCTTGCGAAAACCGAGTTATAGGCATCTATAAATCAATAAATGAAATTTACACGCATATTTTGTGTTACGTGCTCGAAAATTTATTAGATTTCTCGCTGGCGAGAAGTTTTGTCGACGTCGATGGGAAAGCGCAATGTCAGCATTTGGATTCAACTTGGGGGCATGCCACATATGGTAAACAGGGGCGCTCTCTCCTAATGGGTTGTGGTTGAAAATACGTGTGCGAGAGTGAGACTACTTGGCTAAAACTCCAAGAGTGATTTTCTGAAAGCTTTTTGAAATACTCATTCTCATTCTCGCTGACTAACAATTTAGCTGCTCTACCCTAAACTTGTCGAAAACTTTTCGACTGCCAAATTATCTACAGTGTTGATAAGTTTTTGTTTTTATATCCGGCCTCCAAAAAAAATCTTAAAAGAGAGGATATCACTGCGGACGGCAGTTTGCGTTAGTGACGAAAGCAGCACGAAGGGTGCAAAAGGCGACTAACTATATATACAGCTAAGTTGGAAAATTTGCTACGACTGTCCGATCAGATCGAGTTATATACCGATCGAAAGGTTTAGTCCTAACCTACAAAATGGCCAATTTTCTTTTTTTTTTATTAATTCATATCTATAGTTAAAATTTTTATATTAAACTCAATTTTTTTCGTCACAAAATTGGCTATCAGAAATTTTGGCGCTAGAAATTGCTTTCGTCACTAGACTTTTACCTCGTGTAGAGGTTTTTTTGTGTGACTTTAAAGCCACATGCACTATACAGTAAGTACAGATGAAGCTTATTTATAATACTACTAAGATGTATTTAAATTTGGTACTTAAAGTATTCAGGCTTGTTCCTGTTTTCTTTTTTGGCAAGATTTATCGAAAGTTAAAATCTTTAACCTCTTTTAATTTTATTTCGGAAACAATTTACGTGTTGAATTCTCTTTGAGTTGATGAATTTTATTCAAAAATATATTTTTTAAGTACTTAGCATAAGCAAGATGAGAATATACAATTTATGAAATCCTGCAGAATAGAATGAAAACTATGATTATTTTAGTTACAAAATTTTTGTAAAATGGAATTAAGTTTATTTAAAAGAATTTTGCTTTATTGACAAGCGTTGATTGTATACCTATTTTTAACTATGACTGTAACTCATATATAAAATAAATATGATTAATTTCGTTTTTCAAGAAAATAAGTTGTTAATTACTTTTACACATATTAAGCACAATTTCTAATTTAGAAGGAAAACTTGTAGTATTGATGTAATACGAACACTTTAATCTTTATTATTTCTTCGGTAGAAACTTTATTAATCATATCAAAAATACAATTTGTAATTTATGATTTTAAAATTTTAGGAACAGCACATTTTAATCAATGTGCTAGGGGTAAGAGTTTATTCACCATTTAAATTTGCTGATAAATAAATTTATCATGTTGTAAAGAGTTTGAAATTATCTAACTGGTCGCACTTTGCGGAAACAAAATAACTTGAACATTTTCTTTGATTGTGGGAAAACAAACAAATGTTCATGGATGAATTCGCATGGAGCCAAGTCCAAAGTGCCCAAGGGGGAAACCCTAAAGCAGCGTCATCGGCCTCATCAGCCTTGCATTTGACACCAAAAGAATTTTTAATTAAGACCGCGCCAGCAAAATAAAATAAAAACGCATAAAATGCTAAGCTGGAAGCTGCTGGCAGTTGTTGTTGCTGTTGCTGTTGTTGTTGCTGTTGTTGTTGCGGCAACGTCAGCAAATGGCAATGAAACGATAACAATAAAAAAATGCAGCTATGGCCATAGAGATATGTGAGATACGCGAGATATGAGAGAGATATATGGGCCTACAATGAATGCGAGTGCCACTACAAATACAAGTATGAGTATGAGTATGAGTACGAATATGAGTATGAGTATAAGAGTGAGTGTGAGTGTGTGATTCTGGGTATGTGTCTCTAGATATGGGCATGAGGCACTGCTGCAGCCGGCCCAGTAAGCACATAAAACTTGTCGGCATTGTAGTCGCTATTGTGGTTGTTGTTGTTGTTGTTGTTGCATCAGAAGGAAACAGCAGCAACTGCAGCAGCAGCAGCGAAACTGGCGACATAAACAACAATGTCATCAACATAATTGTATGTCAAGTGAGCGCAGTGAGAAAAACTGGGGAGGAGTGCCATAAAAAGTAAAATGACAAGATAGAGAGACAGTGAGACAGTGAGACAGAGAAAGAGAGTGAGAGAGAGATGCACAAAACGGTCGCAGGAACCACTCGAGACCATGACGAGACAATGCAATCAAAGGAGCCACAACAGACCGACAGACATTCAACGTGACAGAGGGACAGAGGGGAACGGTGAGTCGGAGTCGGAGTCGGAACAATCGAGCAATGAATGAATGACGAGCTGTGCATACGCAATATTAAGCCATCGGGAGACACAGTTCTTACCCTAAACAGCAGAGGGTATATACACGCAAATACATAGCAAGTATTTGAAACGTTTAAAATATCGATGGAATCCATTTATTCCATTTTATTAACATATTCTATTCAAATCACATATTAAAAGCTTTTTTTTGACTGTCTTAACATTTTGTCTGCATATTGTCTAAATATCTAAACTAATTATTTTAATTTTAATGAGTAATTATAATTAGCAACCAGAGACTCAGAGAACACTGTTACATACTATTAGGAGCTTGTATTAAAGACGAAACCGAGCAAAAGCCAGGAAAGAGTTTTTTTGAATTATGATGTGAAGTGTTTTGTATGTCGTCTGTTGCTTACGTTATAATTGACAGGTCAAATAAAAATTTAATATTTTTGGTGCAGGTGCTGTTGGAGTCTGTGTGACAAGTTTAGTTGCTCTAGCTCTTATAGTTTCTGAGATCTAGGCGGTCACACAGACGGACAGATGGACGGACGGACAGATTGACATGAATATATCAACTTGGCTGTTGATTCTGATCCTCGCCCTTCCTGTTATATATATTCCAACGAACACAATATACCCCATGAGTTATTTTTTAATTAAAGGGTATAAAAACACATGTTAATTTTAAATAATTTTGAATTATATTTGGTGGATCTCGGAAACATAAAACATTACTTTGCGCTAATTTTCGGTTGTGATCGAGGAATATTATGTTGAAAATATTGATAGTATAAATTAAATGTGATCGGCATTTCAAATATTAGAATTGTTGCAACATATTTGGTATCAATTGTAGTAGAAAGAGTGTACAGTAGTCGTTATGATGCAGCGACTTAAGCTGACATTTATAGTTACCATATGCTGGGCATATCGACGACTCATGTGCTGTGCTTAGACGATGCGGGTTGCAGTTGCTTTCGCGATGACAACAGCCGCTGTTGCTGTTGCTGCTGGTCGGTACAGAGGCTGGAACTGGAACTAAAACTGAAACTGGGATTGGGATTGGGGCTGCACCTAGCATTCGTCGTAGTCATCATCATCATCATCATCCGGATGGTAGCCTCATCGCTTTAGTTGGCGTCATGGGTTTGTGTGTCATTGAAATGAAACGCCGGGCGACGCCTCTTGAGCGGAATTATTATTACCACTTATGTATGTCTCGGTGTCTGTATGTAATCGCCATAACCATCAGAAGCCGCAGCCGCAGCCACTGCCATAGTCGGAGACCAAGCCGTAGCAAAAGCCAGGCCAGCCGGGGCCAGCAGCTATTGCCATTGTTTTTCCACTGCGCGGCTTGGTTTGGTATTGTTTTTTGCCTTTCTTTGTGTTTTATTTTTCCTTATGTTGTATGCAACATTGTGTGCTGACTGCACTCATTTCCACATGAATGCGCCAACCATGGAATGAGAACGGGGTCGGGGGTGATAATGGCAAGGGAAGGTGCCATAGTCTAAGGATTGACGGGGTAAAGCCATACGAAACGACATAAACCGCAAGTCGTTAAAAAAAACATATTTGAAAATACTTGTAAATACTCAGATAATTATAATGGAGACCTAGTCCTATCCACATTTTTTTTTTCATAAAAAAAAACACAGGCGAGTTCCCAGCCATTAGCTGAGTTTTTTTTTCGAGTATTTTCATAACAAAATTATAATAATACTACTAATTTGACTTCCAAAAAACTGCTAATAGGTAAGTTTTTAAATGCACTAAAAATTTATTTATCTGCACAGTTTGTTTTTGTATAGCTATTATTATACAATCCTAGTTTTACTAAAATAAATGAAATTGGGCAGTTTCTGTTTAATATATTTTTTCTAATATAAATATAAATATTTTGCATTTAAATATACTAACTAAATAATACTAATTGACTAGTTGTCACAGATAAATAAATGACACTATTTCTAACACCAAATTTTTAAAATTCGAAAATTCATTAGTTGCTGAACAATTTCGTAATTGAGATTTAAACTGAGGTAAAATTGTAAATATTAGGTGATTTAAAAAAAACAATTACTTTTCTGATATCTTTTAAAGTTTTTGCAATAGCAGCGATTTAATAAAAGTATTCGTTTTACAACAATCATATATTATCAGTGTATAAGTTTTAGAAGTGAAAAAAACCTTTTCGGAGGTGGACGATTCGAAATGAACTCGTTAGAAAACAAATCTTCAAATATACTTATAAAAAAATTTATTACTATTCTTTGCATTTCTCTTTGCCACTTGGCGACGTTAGAGAATGGCAAGTGGCCTGTCAAGACTCCGATCCATATAAGGTCACACATGTCCGTCTTTACAATATGCCTCTAATGTCTACTTAACAGCCTACTTAAATACATGTCGTGCATACAAAACTGGCTGGCAACGTTAATAGTCCAAGTACGATTAACATTTTGTATTAAAGCTGTATAAGAGGGAGATACCCTGTAATCTTAGATTGTAAATTAACGACTATTAAAGACTGATAAAGAATTGAAATTCTTATTAATTTTAATCTTAAATCTTTTAATAAGCCCATAGATGAAGATTATATTATCAACTTATACGTATAGCTCTACAAAAAGTTCTGTTGGGAAACATTTTTAATTCGAAAAGAATAAATAAATATATTTCATATTTTATTTTTGCTCGATTTCAGCTTAAAATTGAAAAAAAATTTATAAAAAAACAATTTCTTAATTAGAGTTGTTAAAAAATACGCAATTATTTTATTACGTGACTTTTGTTCCTGAAAAAAAACAAGAGAAATTGGAAATCAATAAATTAGATTTCCATCGTTGATCTACGAATAAATACCCGTACTAAGCTTTTAAAGCGTTTAGAGAGCGAGTATATTTGTATTTTTTTAGTATATTTTTATACTTTTTAGAATTAGAGCTGCATTTATATCTCATTTGTATTATTTGACTGATTACAGGGTATTACAAAAAAAAACAACTCATCAATGGCAGTCGATTCTTAAGAAGAACGACAAAGAATCGCACATTAAATGCCAACTGCTCATACATGGCGTTATACTAAGAGAATATATGAACAATAGTAAATGTTGATGTTGATGTCGATGATGATAATGATAACGATAATGATGATGGTCTAGTAGAAACTGAAGACTCGTGCTTGGAAATTATCGTCGTTGTCATATTGTCGTTGTCATTGCCGTGGTCGCTAAGTGGGCCGAGAGACAAGATAGAAGAGACAAGATACAAGAGACGAGACTCAATCGCCATCGACCCGTTTCAAATTCAAATTGCAATTGCTGGTCATGCGAACTTTAATTACACATCGACGGATCACTTGGGTCGACAATGAAGACGAGGTCGCTGCTCGCTGCTCGCTCTTTCTCCATAGCTCACTTCCTTTCTCTCACTCCCCTGCTCTCTCTCTCTCTCCATCTTCCCATGGGACGCTCTCCTTGGTCCAATCATAGACCAAACGTTGGACATGTGGGTTGACTAAATGTGGCTCATTAAAGTAAATTACAATTTATGTTGTTGTTGTTGCTGTTGCTGTTGTTGTTGTTGTCGGCTTCTTAGTTTGCATGTCGCATGTGGGCGTGGCACGGCCATGTCTTGCCACGGGGGAGTGAAGCACAGACCCAGACCCAGATTCGTGTCTGTAATTAATTTTGATTAACGGGCAGCAAACTTTCCGAGGTAACTTGACACGCATTACGCGTATATTAAAATTTGTGCTTTGCAAGAGGCGTCTCACATTTTCGAGGGTGGCTCAAATCCCATTTGGACGCGGTTGTCAGGTGACAACAGGACTAAGGGGTGGCTTAAAAGTTTACTTTTAATATGTCAAGGCTATCAAAATCCTAACTGAAAGTCTTGATAAATGTGAAAGTATTCGCAAAGCTTAGTATCGCATATCTAACACCTAAGCCCATGTATCCAAGTAAATCATAAGATCCCACAAAAAAAACCTCTAAACGAGGTAAAAGTCTAGTGACGAAAGCAATTTCCAGCCCCAAAATTTCTGATATCCAATTTTGTGACGAACAAAATTGAGTTTAATAAAAAAATTTTAAATAAAAATATAAATTAATAAAAAAAAAATTGGCCTTGTGCACTGTGCGCAAAAAGGGTGAGCTTCTTTGTACATAAAAATTACTTTTTGCGCAGTGCCGAATTTTTGATAATTTTGATAATTTTTAAAAAATAAAAAATTTTACGTAAAAGCCCCAACGGCTCCATAAGCTGCGATCATATAAATTTTTCCCCTCCCACTTACACCCCCGTATCTCATGACCCAGGTGAATTAGCAAAAGTTTTAGTATGCCATTTTGTAAGTTAGGATTAAACCTTTCGATCGGTATATAACTCGATCTGATCAGACAGTCGTAGCAAATTTTCCAACTTAGCTGTATATATTGTTAGTCGCCTTTCGCACCCTTCGTGCTGCTTTCGTCACTAACGCGAACTGCCGTCCGCAGTGATAATATATAAAATAGATTGTGTTTCTGAATTAATTGGAGACAATAGTCACAAGTCAGTTATCAAAACATTCGTTAAATTTAAATAAAAATTGGATTATCCAATTGTCATGAAGAAAATATTCAAAAGCATGGCTGCCATAGAAATAACTGAAATAATAGTAATAAATATAAACAGCGCAATACTTTATTAATTAAAAATAAAAAAAAGCTGCTCAGGTACATAAATATTTATCAATTAAGTCATCCAGTGGACTTTATGTCGACTTGAATTATAGTTATTGATTAGCACTTCGATTTCACTTATCTGTATAAAAATTGTGCTGCTGAGCTTAAAACTCTAAAGATAATGAATTCGTAAGGTCGAAGTATTTCATTTAAATACAATCTGTTAAAATTTAAGCTTGTATTCAAATTAATATTAAGAAAATATCTTTAAAGTCTAGGTTGACAATTATATGAGTAATTTGTACTAATTGTAAAACTGCGCAATACTTTATCAATTAAAAATAAAGTAGGTGTATAGATACTTATCCATTAGGTCATCAAGTGGACTTTATGTCGATTTTGATTAGACCACTGTGGATCGTTGGGAAGGTAGTAATTGATTAGCACTTCGATTTCACTCATCTGTCAACAGTACTTGAGATTAATTAATCCGCCCACAATGCAAATTGACACGCCAACTGTTGGCATTGGACAATCTCTTAGTCTCACAGCTGGATGTGGATGGTTACTTCGTGGCACCCAGTGGTTGTCTCATCTCAGCAGCTGCCTCCTCTTTCTCCTGCCCCCCTTCCCCCCTTTCTCCTGCTCCGTGCGACGTGCTCCAGCGAGTAGCACACGTAAAAAAAAAATATGCAATGCTCGACTCACCGTGTGGCGCACTAAAAATGATTGCCTACTTCAGTGTCATAAATTAAAATCTAACAAAATAAATCAATAAAGATTAAATCTTACGTGCGGCAAACACACACACACACACATACACTCACACAAATACACAGACAAGGACAGAGACAAAGCGACATCGACATGGTACATAGAGTGTAGGCATAATCCAGCTTGCTTTGTATCTGTATCTGTATCTGTATCTGTGTGTATCGGTATTTGTAATCTTTAGTCTGCCTCTATTTGTATCTGTAACTAACAAAACGTGTGGCCGCATATATGAAAGCACCGTCATGTGGCATATTTCTCTTCTTTTGGTGTTAGTGTAAATTTTGTATCCATACGTGTGTAGATGTATCTGTATCTGTATCTGTATCTGCATCTGTGGCTGGCAGCCCCTCAAAAACTACTTAAGTATTTAGGTCTCTGTGCGGCTGTCGCTTCGCATTTTGAATGCTGAATGGGTATTTAAATTTCATACAAATTCTATGAGCGCTTGTCTGGGCCCGACACCGACACCGACACTGAACCAAGAGACCGGCCCTGAGACAGACACGGGGCTTGGATCGTGTTTGCGCCTCAACTTGGCTGCCTTTGTAGGCCTGCAAAATATTATAAAACTGAAAACTGAAAAAAAAATAATACAACTGAAAAACAGTTGAAAAATGCAAAAGGCAGCAGTTCAATTCATTCACTCGCACGCACACTCATACTCACATTCATACTCATACTCATACACTCATACTTTTACAACGTGTAGACAAACAAGCAGAAAGCCGCTTAAAGCTCTCTGTTTCATTCCCATCGACCACATCGCATCCGCATCCGTCGCATCCGCCGCCGGCAGCAACAACAACAACAACAGCAACAACAACACCAAAAACCATATAGAAGTTGATGAAGAAATGCATGCGCTTTAATAATACACAAAATAATAACAGCAACAACAATCAGTAAACAACAAAAACAATCAGCCCAAGACCAGACAATGCCTGGTTTAGAAAAACTTTTTTATTCTCCGCTGCAGCCCATAGAACACGACGGAAAAGAGAGAAAAAGAGAGAAAAAGAGGGGAAAAGAGCTTCTTATAAAGGGTGCCCATTGTTGATGTTGCATTTGCTGGGTCTGACATACTCATAACGTAGCTTCATGGCCGATAATCCTTAACGGTGTGGAAGCTCAAACCAGCTGGGATTATATTGTGTACACAAATAAAAAAGTAAGTTAGTAAAAATGCAGCTGTCTGATAATATCAATGGGTGGTCCTTCCTCGCAGGCATTGTGTAAAGCTTAGGAAACCAAAGCTAGATCAATACATGTATTCAGTGGATCACTTAACGGATAAGTAAAGAACAGCTATCTCTTTTAGGTACATATATCATAAAACCTTTTTTTTTTTAATTGGGAAAACTTTCAAATTACGAAAAAAATTTGGTTTTCTTGCGTTTTGTATAAGGATTAAATTAACTTTCTATGTTTGCACGGGCTTTCATGTTTTGCTAACCTGTTATAAGACTTATTATAATCAACATTAAAGTTCATTGTTGTTTGTTTCCTGCTTTTAATTACTGAAGCTTGACTCCTTAAACTTAAATTCGGAAATTAATCTTTATGTTATTTTCAAACCAATTTAAATGCAATTTGATCTAAATAAATGAACAAAAAATATACAAAAATTCAAAATTGTTCGCCTTAAGATTTTTGTATTTTTAGAACCGAGCTATTTTCAAACCTTAAAGGTTTTTCCATTCGAACTTTACATTGAAGGTAAATACTTTGAAGAAAACATTCCCAATTATTTATTGACAAACTTGATAACAATTCTATGAATTAATACAAAATTGTGTTAATTGTTGTACAAAATAATTGGACTTATAGTGAACCAAATTTGACAAAAATGAATTGTTTGAATATCTCAACTGATACTTGAAAAAAATATTTGGAATTTGAATTCTTAAATTTAAACTAGAGATTATATTGCGTGAGGAATATTTGAATTATTGTTGGATGTACATGAATGTTTTCAAATGTCGTGGCAATTCCACACCTTTTTTAGTGAGTTCCTTGCGAAGGTCAATGCTGTCGTTTCAATGGCTTGTCATCATGACCAGCTGGGATCCGGCTCCATTCAGCCGCGACTGAGCAGATAAACGAATGCCGAATACTGAATACTGAATACGGAGCACTTATTATTATTAATAAGTGCACGTTAATGTTTGCTTGATTAAGCGCTCAATCAAATGAAATTCTATACGCATGACGAGCCAAAAAAAGAGCCTCGAAATGAATGCGCAGGCAGGCAGGCACAAAACGTGACCAAAAATGAAAAAATATATATATGAGAATCCTTTTGGTAAACACAAAATATCGTGGACCCGCTGAGTATCCACTAATTTTGAGTGCGCTCGTTGTTGCATGCCTCATTTAAGTGAAACGCCTCGACTTGCCTCGCTTCGTGTCGTGTCGCGCATCGCGCACAACAAGTAAATATAATTCATAATTTTCGCTCTATTCAGCCAACGATCCACACGACCGACCGACAGACAGCAGCACCGCCAGATAGGCAGATATAGACAGAGACAGAGACAGTCCTATAGTCAGGGTGGTTACTAAAACTCTGATTTCTAGTTGAGCCCATGAGTTGTAGTTGTAGCTAAAGTTCTCCTGGGCCTATGTATACCACGTACTATACTTCAACGTGGCATGGGGTATAAATGGTTGGAGTGCTTATGTAAATGTACCAAGCTAGGAAAGCTCTGATTCTTCAGATTCATTATGGTATTCTTTAATATCATAAAGATAAATCAAATATGAATTTTTGTAATCTAATTAATTTATATTCAAATTTAACATATCAAATTCTTCAACCGAATTCCAGTGTAGAAAACCAATATTAAAGTTTAAATTTAATATGTTATTCACTTTAATTTTATTATTAACTTGATTTTCTGTATAAACATGATTTGTATCTTTCAGGGACCATAACTGTTATGAGGAATATGCCCAAAAATACCAGTTTTAATGAATATCTAAGGACTTTTATTTGAAAAATGAAAATTAATGGTTACTATTATTAAAAAAAAACAAAATTAATTATTTTATTATTATTTATTATTATAATTTTTATTTTAATATTATTTGGTAAGTATATTTTGGGGAATAAAATAAAACTCGTTTAGGACTTTTATTTTTGATTTATAAATTTAAGTCGCAAAAAACTTTTATTTTTGAAAAAAAAGTTATTGAAGACTTTTAATATTTTAAAACTTGAATATATCTTTCTGGTAGAAACATATTTAGGATAAGCAATTTACACTTAAATTAAAATACTGAAAAAAGATTGCATTTTGGAATTAATTGAGTTTTTTCAAAATTTACTTCTAAATTAAAGTTTATGTATTTACAGATTATATGACAAAATCCATCTTTCAGCATAAGAAATGTAATAAAAATGAAAATAAAACATTTTAACTCCGATCCAAAATTGTTACATTTCAATTTGTTCATTAACTGTCTATAAAACCATCTACAAATTTATGTAACGTGACGTCATTTTTAGACTATTAAGGCTAAAACGAGAGTAAAATTGTAAATTTATGTTTAATTTGAAATTTATGTTTTAAATTTCAACCCAAATCTAACGTCTATTGCTATTGAGATATACATAACAACTTTTCAAAGATTTTAATTTGTACATGCCATTTGTTACCTATTGTCGTATAAATAAAACGTAATGTGGCTGTAAAAATGCCCATATGTTACTTATTCTCCCTATATAGAAAATATTTACTTAATAACTGAGTTGAATTGATGGCATCTCGATTTTTATATTAGTTATTTTAAACTTTTATTCTCCCTTTATATGAAATATTTTCTTAATAACTGAGTTGAATTGATGGCATCTTGAGTTTTTGTATGCGTATGTACAAATATTATTCTATATAATATTAGTTATTTAAAACTTTTATTCTCCCTATATATGAAATATTTACTTAATAACGACGTTGAACTAATGCATTTTGATTTTTTGTAAGCATATGTACAAATATTGTTCTATATAAAATAAACTGCTTAAAACTTTTATAACGACTACATTGAAGTTGTATGGAACAACAGCTATTATGTTTTTGCAAATCTAAACCGAGGGTATCTTCTTTTTGAGCACTCTGCCCTTAAGCTTGCATGGTTGTTGTTATTTTTTAGTTTTCTCTGCTGCCCATCAATCATAATAAAATTGCAGCGAACATCAAAGGAAGAGCCAAGGACAGAAACAGAAACTGAAAGAGAACCCGAGGCAGAAGCAGAAACAGAAACAGAAACAACATCAACAGCGGGAATCTCCTTTCCACAGTCTGCGTTTTATTTTCGGCACTTGAGTGACTGCATCTGTATTTGTATTTGTATTTGTATCCGTATCTGTAAATATGAACGTGAATGTGAATGTGAATGTATCTGTATCTGTTTCTGTAAGTGCATCTACTCGCTTAGTCTCTGGGCTCTGCACCTTGCTCGGATGAACTGTAAGCGGTCCCGCCTGCGTCTCAGCAGTCGCAGTTTAATTGTTTGCACAGCAGCCGTTGCCAGTGTTTTATCGGGCATTATATTTACCGTTGCCCATCCTTTTGTTTTGGCCCAAAGGACCAAAGGACGAGCTGCAGTTTTTCGTGATTCGTGTGAATTTCTTGGGATTTACTTTTGCAATTTTTTGCATTTTTCTTGTTGCTGTTGTTTTTTGAGACAGGATGTTTGCACCTTTTACAGAACGGTTCGACCAGAGGGATGGCTGAGGGATGTATGATATCTGGTTGCTTAATGACAGGTTGTCAGTTCTGGGGACTGCTCGAGTTATTAATGCCATTCAAAAGCAATTTAATATATGCATTTGTGTTTTATTTGTCTTGTGTTGTGTTCTAAGCAAACAATTCCCAGCAATCTAACTACAACCCCTAATGGACAAGAAAAACCCTTTTGAAAATTGCTCGCACTCGCACATTTCAAATGTATGTAAATGTGTGCGTATTTCTGTGTGTGTGTATATGGTGTGTGTGTGTGTGTGTTAAAAGTCAAAGCAAAGCCGCATTCACTTGAGACCCACAACGAAACGATTCTCAGCTGGGGCATAGAATAAGAATCCCAAGTATGTATCGTATGGATAAAGGCGACTGCGAATGCAAATACAACAAATACAAAAGTATCTCAAGTATTAAGCATTTCTCATGGCTGACGATGGCTGCGTTTTAAGTACATACGAACTGAATTTAAATGCGCTGTTCACGTCTCTGAAGTGCCAAATTCGAGTGCTCGACAAAAGCAAACAGAACCAGGCAAACAAACTAATAAACCGAATATTAAATACCCTAACAATAGAAATATGAGCACTTCTCATTTATATTTATATATATATATTTTTTAATATTTAATATTAATTAATATACATTCGAATTAATAATACAATAGATTAGAATGCTAGCGTATTATTTATTTACATATATTTCTATGTATACACTAGAGATTAGAGTATGAATCTCTTTGAATGCGTTGCTCGTATATTAAATAAAATTCGTATACAAAGAATATATCAAAAGCAATTGCTGTAAATCAAATAAATGATAGTCGATTGGTGGGGTCGTTTTTATAGGTGGGTAACATATTTGCATATTAAATATAAGTGGAAAGATACAATTTAGGAATTTAGTTCGTTGACCTAATGTTGATTTCAGTATTTGCTCACATCAATTGCTCATGTAAATACCTACACTCAAATAATCAAGAGTATTTGCTTTTCGCACTTTTAAATCAGAACTGTCAATTGGTTTCGGTTTTATATTTTGTTATATCTTCAGTAGGATTTTAATCAAGAAATGTATAATATTTTGTCGTAAATTTAGAGATTGTATTATAATAATTGAATGTAAGCAATAATATGCCGTTAAAGATAAAAGATTAACACATGTTTCGCCCCAGCAATTTATATGCAAATTTTGCCGGTCATTGAGTCAGCTGATTTATGGTTTATAATCGTTAAACGCATATAAATAATAAAATTATTCAAATTATCGTGAAATCTGCAACTAAAATACAAAGATTTCTGTAATAAGTGGTAATTCAGTTAACGACAAGTTCAACGGAATCATCAAAGAAAATATATAAATATATTAAAATTTGTATGTAAGTTTCTCATGGATGTCCTTGTTTATCAGATTATTATAAAAGCGGAGATGTGTGTGTGTGTGTGTGTATGTGTACTTGTATGTCATTCATTGATTCAATTATGAAATTTATGCAAATAAGAATAATTTGGTATTCAATTCTTGCATTGAATTAAACAAACAAAAACAAAAAAAAATAACATGCAAATGCCAAATGTCAGTTTACAACGCCATTCCTTTATTATTGGACCGCCGGAGATGAGTTTCCGATGTGGATGAGGATGAGGATGGGTCGGAAAGAGCTCTGGATGCGAGCCAAGTAAACGGTTGGAACACAGGCCAAGCCAAAAGTCTCTGGCAATTGTTGCTGTTGTTGTTGTGTGTTTATTTAAGCGCTCGCTCGCTCGGTCTTGCCCTTTTCAATGTTGCACGTTCAACGTAGATACGTTGCCGCCTAGATCAGACCCAAGTCCAGGCAGAGACAGAGACAGAGACCCAGGCACAACCAGTCTAGGGTGAGGCAGCGCAGCGCACTTAATCATATTCGATACAGATAAGCTTCAGTGCCGGTACGTGCATAGAATTTAAGCATACATAATAATCATCGACAGCCAGTCGTCCAGCACAACAACAACAGCAACAACAACAACAACAATAATAACAATGCTGCCTCACTGAGTGACGTACAATAACTAAAAAAATCTAAAAAAATTAAAAAAAAAAATAGAAGTAAAAAATACGAGGCGTGTTGGGCACAATATTATCATAAAGCAAACACGGTGACCAGAAAACAGTTGGAGAACAACAGGAACAAAGGAACCTCCGCCTACCCGCAGCACAGACAGAGACAGAGTGAGAGCGGGAGAGAGAGAGAGATAGCTATTCTACGTCTCCAAGTGAAGCATTTATAATTTCATATTATTATTATTCTTGACGTTCGCTTTACGTTTTTGAGCATAGAAATTGCAGAATACAAAAGGCCAAAAGGCCTCGGGACCCCTTTAAGTTCAAATTATGTTTCGTCTACCGTTCCAAAAGTTCCAATGTGCGATTCAATTTGAACTTGGCTGCCGCTGGGCGACCCTTGCTGCGGTTAACAACGACTAATCCAACCAACCAAGCCAACCAACCAACCAAGCCAACTAACTAACCTACCAACAACCATCGAACCAATCAACCAACCAACCGCAGAGCAAATGGATCTGCGTATTCTCGAATACTCTGCGAATACTCTGTGTCTGAGAGACTTGAGCTCGACGAGCTGGCAACATTTGATCTTTGGCTGGCGGCAAGCTATTTTATCGGTTTTGTAGACCCGGTACTTAAAAGAACAATGGGATTATTAAGTTTCTCTCAAGAGGGAAATGTGCGTAACAGACAAAATTAGGCAGCTCTGACCACCCAATGTATATTTAGTGCTGTCCTTAAAAAACAAATTAAATTTAGGGTTAGGCAACACTGACATAATTAAGATAATTTTATAAAAGTTAACTTAGTACACGGAAAAAAAATTCCATTCT